>OX346257.1:10996863-11524363 GCA_947049275.1 Epinotia bilunana
ATTAATTTACTTACCTATATAATATATTAAAAATGTTTTAATTTTGCTACATATAAAAAAAAACTTTGGATAGACGAAATGAAGCTTAGTTTTTACATCGACGCAATCGCACAGATTTTATTGAGGAGTTTTCCATATCTAAGAATAAGAAGTAATAGTAAAAGCGTTGGTCTAGATTACAATGTAGGCAACTAGATTTATAGAATTCACAAGTCTGAAAAACAACCCTGGTAATCGGCAAGCTCAGCCAAAAAAAAACTCATAGAATTGGTTTTTTATTTCATTGGTTTTTTTCTGAGACGGCCTCGCTTAATTACTATAGAATTATGATGTATCACTCTCACTTCGTATTTATATTCATACTTTTGTCACCTACGTCCACCCTATTTAAATAAATTAAAAAATATGTATTGATGGCCAGAAAAACCTACCTTGAGCTTTGTTACGCGAGCCGTGCCTTAAAAAAATGATGACATGAGTTTGATTTATTAATTTCGTGGCATCCAAATGAATAAACTACTAATTTATTTATTTTTTGCACCAGAATTTTGCCAACACCGCCCCTAACAAGTAACAAAATATCCTCCCATTTTACAGACGTCAGAATATGTTCTATACCATCATATTTATTTAGCTATTAAAGAAAAACAAATTAATGATTTTTTTTTTTAATTTTAAGGTTATTATTGAATAGTGGCACAGTAGGAATGACAATCACAAATTATCATCACGAGACCAAATCATGCTGATTATCAAAACTTTTGGATCACCCCTCGTAAGTTCGATGCAAGTGTGGTAAGGTTGTCTGGAAGAGATCGTTTTTTAGCGATAACACCGCCTGTTGTCTATTTATGTTTAAATTACCTCTATTTTTTTTATCTACTATGTCGGTGAGCAATAAAGAATATTTGTATTGTATTGTATTGTCAGTTCATTGGCACATTTCTTCTTCTTCTTCAGCGTGTATGCGTCCACCGTTGGACATACGAGTACGCCTCTGCAATTGTCTTCCATTCAGCCCGGTTTGCCGTAGCTCGCCCCCAGACTGGCCTGCGATTGTTTTTATGACACGCTTTGAGCCCATACATTATTTAATATTTTATATGAATCACAATCTATAAAATATCCTATATTTTCTCTCTATTGGCGTCTAATAAAATACCTCGTGCTACAACCACTATAAATTTAACACCTGTGAAATTTATGACACCCATAATAAATACATGCGTTAAATTTTCACGTTGAAGCAGTCATAGTGCCAGAACGTACTTTATTTCACTTGCTAACGAATGGCGTTTTACGGCACATAAACTCACAGCAATGAAGGCCGTAATATCGTCTAGTGATAACAAGCCGTGTCGTTTTATAGGACAAAAACCAATAACCAAGACCTTCTGCCCGCCCTTATCGCTACTATAACCCGGAATAGAAAGGGTAGAACGTTGAAAAATGAGAGACCTTCTTTCAACGGTTATTTTTCAAAGAACATCGGATCGCTCCATGCAAAAGGATCTTTGTCTTGGTAACTTGAACAGTAACAAATCTTTTATTTTCTTTTCTGGTTTAATGATGTGTACGACAATCTTTCATCCAATGATACTGTAATGAAGGGTATAATTTAATGTATTTTTTCGGTATTAAAATGGGGTATTATTTGAAATGAGAAATTTGTCTGTTTAGGGGTTCCGTAGCCGAAATAGCAAGAAAGGTACCCTTATAGTTTCATGATGTCCGCAACTCCGTACGTCACATGCATTGTCCTCAAAGCATATACATGTTTTTTTTTAATATAAAGGTGTCTTTTTAAAGTTGCTACATAGTTGTGGGGTTAAATGACAAAAAATATTTTATAGGGGATAGTCTATACAGTGTAACTTTCAAGCCAAATATTAAATAATTGAAAATATTCGTAGATAGTGGCTCCAAAACTCACAAAAATGCCTCCTAACTTTAGAATCGTTGATTCGAAAAAAACCATAAAAATATTGTTTTTAAATAGATTTTTCAGAGGTAGGTATAGAGGTTTTCGAGTTGCTGAAAAAGTGCCTTCCCTAATGAAAAGGACGTAAATTCCGTGAGTTTGCTATCAAGATACGACATTTTGCAGTAGTAGTAGGTACGGAACCCTTCATTGTTGGCGGTACGACACGCACTTTGCCGGTATCATTTTAATTAACACATTCACTGCCAGGAGCCCGCCTAGTGTCATAATATCGGTATCCTGCCGTTTCGGCAAAATATTTTTCGCCAAATTTCATAGGAGATAATGCCAAGTGATAAAATGCGAAACAATAATTTTAAATTTAAATTAGCCAAAAAAAATTGGGAAGTGACACTTTGCCCTTTTGCCCATACAATAGAGAACCCATAATATCAAGTCGTATAAATTGACCAAGGGTAATTTATATTGTTAGGTAGGTCCAACTTCGAGAAAGAGGTCAATCGTCGAATCCGATTCGGCTGGGCACCGTTCGGGAAGCTACGGCACATCTTTTCGTCCCATATTCCGCAGTGTCTCAAGACGAGAGTCTTTGACCAGTGTGTGTTGCCAGTGATGACATATGGCCCTGAAACGTGGTCGCTTACTATGGGCCTCATAAGAAGGCTCAAAGTCACCCTTTGGGTTTCGGACACGCAGAGAAACTCCCAACATGGCCCTCTCCATTGGGAGAGGGCCATGTTGGGAGTTTCTCTGCGTGATCGCATCAGCATTGGGCCTTTAGGGCATGGCCGTTGGGGCGGAAAGGTTTTCGAGTGGCGACCACGTACCGGAAGGCGCGGCATAGGTAGGCCCCCCACAAAGTGGACTGATGACCTGGTAAAGGTTGCGGGAGTCCGCTGGATGCGGGTGGCGCAGGACCGGTCACTGGCACTCTTTGGCGGAGGCCTATCCAGCAGTGGATGTCTTTCGGCTGATTTGATGAATTTACATTTTATTTTTATATTATGAAATACAGAAATCTAATCTAATCTAATCTAGTGGTCACTCTGTTTGAGGACGCCTTCCGCTATTTAGCGGGAAAACCACGGCTACGATCGAATTCGTTTGCAGTGAATGTGTTAAGGGTGACATTTCATTCAAACTATAGAATAGAATAGAATAGAATCTTTATTTGCTTAGAATAAGTAGGTACATCAGTGTTCTTAGTTGTTATATGACAATAAGTATCTTATTCTGCTATTTGTATTGTGTAATACTAGCATGCAAATATCTTAAATATTATTGCTAAAATGTCCTGTGACAGGAAATCTGTTACATTGTAATAGTTCTTTACAGTTAAGAGCTTGATTAATTGGTTTTTAAATCTATTTAGAGGTAGCTCTTTCAAACATTTCGGTAGCTTATTAAATATTGTCATGCACATAACATAACAACATAACAAAGCAATGACTTGAGTACAATGCTATCCTAGGAACGCAATCATGCACCAACCGTCCAGGATTTCGTTGGTTTCTAGTGGAAATGCTTGCAGCTGTTTTAAATAAATACATATGCCTCTTAACGAACATGCAGATTTCCAAAATATATAAACAGGGTAGGGGTAATATATTAAGTTTTCTGAAGAGCGGTTTGCAAGACTTGTAGTTAGCGAGTCCGCAGATAGCCCGCACACATTTTTTCTGTGCCACAAATGCAATGCTCGAATAATTATAATTTCCCCACAAAATGAGTCCATATCTCAATACTGAATTAACATATCTGATATGCAGCTAGAGTGGCCTGCAATCCTGAAGTGCGCCTTAATTTATGTAAAACATGAACAAATCCATTCAATTTGCAACGGACCTTATCAATGTGAGCTTGCCAGTCTAAATGTTTATCTAAAGTGACTCCCAAAAAAGTAACTGCTTGCAATTCTTGTATTTTCTTATTTCTAAAATGTATATTAGTGCTAAGATTTTCACCTCGTTTGAATTTAAACTGTACGTAGTGTATAGACGTTCGCATTCATTATTAGCGCAAGGGAACTGCACCGCCCGCTTACTACCTATTTGCACAGAGCGCGCGCGCGGTGGAAATAGGTAGTAAGTCCCATACCAATTTCAATTCTCGCCCATCCACGCCCCGCCTCGCCTCGCTGGTGGAAAGCCACCTTTATACCACCCGTCGGGCGAAGATCACTTGCGGCCACAGACAATAATGCACAAATCATTACCAAGATACCTATTCTATTAATCCTTACGTGTATTATCGTGTAAACAAATACTTCTCGAGGACATTATCACACTTTTCTCTGGGATTACACTATAAAGATACTTAAAATGTTGTTGTATACTTAAGGAAACTCACATAGTATTCATTCATCCAAGTAATAACTGAAAAATATAATTTATAATTCTAAGATGTTCTTCAATAATGGAAGTAACGAACGAATGACCTCAACAATATCTGGCATAACGATGTCTAGATTGTCTATGAATCACACTTCATGTATGTTTCATCGTCATTTCCTATCACTAATCATTGTCTATGATCATATTTGACTTTATGTTTGTTCACATGACAGGACAGGTAAGAATGTATAGACTGTAGAAACTTTTTTGTACATACTTTAGAAAATAAATATTAGTAAGTATTTAGAATGAGACTGAGTAAATGTTTTTGAAGGTTTGTTCATGGACACTCAACTACACGTCATTGCTGTGATTATTAGGGATCTTTCATTAATCATCTTTGCATAACCGCCGTGTTTGACATGTGATATAGGTTTCTATAGCTTGGTCAAATTTAAATGACGAGTCGTGGGTTTGACACTGCGATTCTGCGTGATTATACAATGGTCCCTACTAATATTATAAATGCGAAAGTGCGTCTGTCTGTCTGTTACCTCTTCACGCTTAAACAGCTGCACCGATTTAGATGTGTAATAGTTTGAGTACCTGAGTGAGTTTATTATTTATTTATTAATCAGCCCTAATGTCAGTATTCCGAATTTTCATAATGTCTATTTCTCATGACCGAATTCTCACTAAGGCTAATTTTATTTAACCGATTTTTGCCTTATAATGACTACACCTAATTATAAATGTCTCTAAAATCACTAACCCGAATCTTCGTTTTGCCTAACTATTTTAGCCCTAATGACCGAATTGTTAGTAATACCAATTATTATCACCGATTTTTTTCTTCTTTCGTGTCGGTCCTGGCGCTTCGCCGGCTACTGCCGCGGCACGCTCGCTTCGCTCGCTCGGCTCGCGCGCTGTAGGGTCGCAGTTCTACCTAACACTTCTCCTCGCTTCGTCGTCGTACCTACACTGACCTGCCTTAGAGTAGAATAGGGGTCTCTCTTATTAGAAAACTTAGGAAGAGAAGTATAGTGCGAGAAAAATCGAGGGAGCTCGCGCGCCGTCTTGTGATAACCGTGCAGCGAGTCGACGCCACCCCGCTGCGCGGGGTATCTATTTCTGTCTGAGGTACACAAGTGAACCCTAACCTTACCGACCTAAGACGCCTAACCAACCACCTAAGCCTTTAGAACACTGTCGCCCACTTTTTATAAAGCATGGAATACTAACCGAGGTATCACTATACATATATTTAGTATGCATTGTTATATATAAAAATAGGTCCAGCTTTAAGAACAATATAAATAAGATACCTCAGAGATTATGTAGATATAATTTTGACATTTTGTTACCAAAATCGACATTTATGAATTTTAAAAATGGTTTCGAATATAATGGTATAAAAATTTATAAGTTCTTAAATGAGTTCTCAAATTAAAGTCGTACTTGATTGCTCGACCATTTTATAATTTGCATGAATATTTTGATAGATTGTATGAATAAATAACAGTAGCATTAGTTTTAAGTTAGATTAAGTTTTGTATGCCAAATTGTGGCAGTGCATACCCGCATGTAATCCCTACTGACATGTCTGTACAATTGTTTAACACCTGCGTATGTTCTTGCAAAATAAATGAATTGATTGAGTTCGCTTATGACGAGCCATTTTTGTCCGCCCTGATAATGCACGACCCAATAATCTGTGTCCAAAAAAAGTGGACACAAAAAGTGGACACCGATTATCGGGCCGTAAATTATTTGGCCGTGCATTATTGGCTCCCATTTTGACGAGATTAGGTCTTTATAACTTACATAGTCCGTCCAGCAGCTGTGTCAGTAGTATAAAAGCCGAAAATACGAACTCATCTATATGTTTATTATATATTAAATAATAACCGTAATTAATTAAAAACTTGCCTAAAGAACTTCATCGTGACGTTACCAATATCAACACGTAAAAAAGAACGCGCACAAGTGTATCAAAATCTCGTCAAAAAACACGGACTGTGTCCATGGAAATTTATATGGAAACTTAATATAGTTTATTTGCCCGAAAATGACACATTTCTCACTAGGAAAAACAGTAGGTTAGTCTTTTGACCGTATTTTTTTTTCTTAAATAGTAAAGTTTTTAAGATAATTATTCAAAGAAAGCCCGAAAAGTTCACTGTTTCGAAGAAATATGCATTAATTAGGTCTAGTGAAACATTAAAGAAAAAGTTAATACGTCAAGTGACAGATAGGTGTGACGAAATTAGGTGTAGTGAACATTAAACATGTTAATAATTAGGCACATTAATCATTAGGCGTAGTAGTCATTAGGAAAAAATATTATTAGTTTCCAGTATATTAGCACACTTGATGATTAGTATTAGGAAAGATTAGGGGAGGTATGGAATTAGACCCAGCAAATAATTATGCCATATAAGATTAGTTATCCGAATATTAGGGCTAATGAAAATTATATCGAACGTTGGTAGGTGTAATAAAATTAGCAGTAACGATATTAGGTTAAGTGGGGTGACTCGAATTTTTTATGGAGCTACGATATAAACGAGTTCCACGCGGCTGAAAGCCAAAAATTTGGCTGAAAACCTATAAGCAGGTACTGAAAAGTTCCTCAATGAAATTACAAATAAACTCAAAATATGTATTGCACACATAATATAATATTACAAGTAATAAAAAAGAACTATAATAATGAAATGAAATAACTTACATTTAGAAAACGAATCCATTTATGGTATTTCATTTCTACGTTAAGAAATCCGATTATAGCTACTTTACTATAATTAAACTAAGTGTTTTCATGTTTTTGTAAGCCGATTACGAATGCTCTGAGAAGTATATTAACTGTTAGTATATTCAGAATATTCAGAATCTATGTGGGATAAATAAGCTCCCGGCTCATAAAAATATCCTTTACAAAAATTATTTAGCATATTGTTATCTCTGTAAGTATAGAATACGTTTTTCACTAAATAATTATTTTTCTAATAATTGACACTCGTGTCAAATTAAAATTTATTCATCATCATATTCATATCAGCCGAAAGACGTCCACTGCTGGACATAGGCCTCCCCCAAAGAGTGCCAAAGTGACCGGTCCTGTGCCACCCGCATCCAGCGGACTCCCGCAAACTTTACCAGGTCATCAGTCCACGTTGTGGGGGCGCACGCCGCGTCTTCCGGTACGTGGTCGCCACTCGAGAACCTTTCCGCCCCAACGGCCATCGGTTCTACGTGCTATGTGCCCCGCCCATCGCCACTTAAGTTTATTACTGTGAAAAATATCCGTTTGCTAATGAAAAACTTCAAACTGAGAAAAAAATCATAGTTATTTTTACCGTTCACACGAAAGTTTGTATCAAATGCACATGCCATACCAAGGATTCGGATAAAACGGCGCCTCAACCAAGCTCGCTGGCGCACAGACTTGAGTGGTCCTTTTCGGACGAAGGTGCTAGTCCGTTCTTAACCCTGGCCTACGTTATAAAATGAAGTTCTGGTGTAAGTTTCATGTTTCTCTCTGTGCGTCGATGATCAGTCAGCACTTCTTCTTTTATATGTATAGATTATATTTTAGGATTTATACTTTGCTACAATAAATTGATGATTTACTTAAGTCTAGTCTAGTTTTAGATTTTGAACAAGCATAGTATTAATCCCCAGCATATTTTTACATCGTGCTTCAGAACATACTTGTTTATCACATAGTTTGAAAGTGAAAAGGACAGTGGGGTCCCCAACACGTGTTTGAAAAGTTCCGTATTTATCCTGCAGGATTCAATCACAGTATAGTCTTTCAAAAACAAAAATTACAAGAAAATGTTATGTGCTGCAGGTATTTAGTGTGATCACTATCACTACATCGTATAAAACAAAGTCGCTTCTCGCTGTCTGTCCCTACGTATGCTTAGAACACTACGCAACGAATTTTGTTGCGGTTTTTTTTAATAGATAGAGTGATTCAAGAGGAAGGTTTATATGTATAATATAGTACCTGTGCGAAGCCGTCGCGGGTCGTTAGTCTCAAATAAAATTGATGAAAACCATCCATCCAACATTTCAAACGTCCACAAGTGTCGGTAAAGCAAATTGCTTCACAAGACAGTGTCGTCGGGCGATCTCCGCAAAAGCCTGCAAATCGCATTACGGCCAGCTTACTCGGGAACCTAATGGAAATACCCATTTGTTCCGTTGTCCGATCTTAATGAAAAGGATATCGGTCAATTCTGTTGAAGTTTAAACCTCCCTTTAAAATCGGATTAAAGTACAACGAAGCGTTTTGTTTGGTTTAGACGTCGACTCGTCGTGAGTGGAAGTCTCCTGTAAAACTATTTGTCTGAAAGTGTGGAAACAATGACCTGCTTTGTGCTGCAGCTAGTGCAGTTCGAATTTTTGGCTTTGAGAAAAAGAAGCCGTACCTACAACATGAACTATGCGCTTTTATTTTGTTTCAGCTAATGTCGAGTACCAAGTTTGCACTTTGCTTTCAGTAGAGACTTTTAAGACACTGTAGATATCAAAGTTAAGTAACACGTCATGTCTTACGTACATGATGTATGATGTAGTCAAAACGGGTGTGTAATGATGGGTATAAAAATAAATGATATAATTTTATTCAATATAATAACATTTGATATAATTTCAAAATATTTATATATGTTAGTGGGACGTATATAGGCTGATTTGTTATTATTATTATATGTTTATTTTGTATAACTATCGTCTGGTATAACACTTATTTATTAGAATCATACCATGGTATAATTCTCATGTTACATGACTATCAAGTACATAGTATAATATTTTTTTTTTATTACAACAGCTTGGTAACGCCTATAAAGTAAACATTACGCTTTGCAAATTGTACTTATATAGTATCAGTATTAGGTACTTAGTATTAAAGTGTTCGGTTCTGGTTGTAGGGTCGCAACTCTACCTAACACTCCTCCTCACTTCGCTCGTCGTAGTTCCTACACCGACCTGCCTTAGAGTCTACCAAAAAATATTATGCTAACTGTACATTAGAAAAAATAACAAAATATTATGTTTGTCTTGTTTAACGGTGCTCGTATCCATTATAGAAGTTGATAATCATTCATTTTAACGTTATATTTTAACGTAAAATTCTCTATGACTGGGATTCATGCGACGAAGGCGAGCGAGTTAACTTTGGCCCTTTTATCCATTACGTTAAATGTTAACACCACAAATTAAGTTAAATGTGATTCTTATTTTATTAATAAAATCGGTTGACGTACCTAATTATCTTTTTTTTATCATATTACAAACAAAAGAACATAGTATATTTCACTGATTAAGACGCGTTACAGAAATTAATTTTAGGTTTATATGTGGCGCGAGTGCATTGCTGCGCTCACAACATTATTTTAATACTAGTAAGTAGGTAGATAATTAAACTAGGCGAGTATCTTACTTCGAATAAAATATTTCTGTAATGCGTTATTGTAGGACTTTTTTACAAGTTTATATATTTACAAGTATAAATAAACTAAATAAAAAGTAAAATCATCTTATACTTACTTCAACTTATCTATTATCTATGTGGTAAGTACTTTTAAATGACAAAAAAGAATTAGCCTGTGTTTTTAAGGAGATTAAATATATAAACGTAAATGCTATAACTAATAAGACCATGTATCTAGTTACTTTTCAACTTTTAATTTACAACAAAACACAGGGTTTACCTGTTAACTAATAAGACCATGTATCTAGTTACTTTTCAACTTTTAATTTACAACAAAACACAGGGTTTACCTGTTTCAACGATATTCTTCCTTTAAACCCTAAAAATACATTTGGGCAATAACGAGGCGAAGGCATGTTTTCAGAGGTTAATAAATCACTTAACAACGGATATTACCATACAAAGAAATTCATCCGTAAAATTTTCGCTATGATAATTAGGGACCTTTATTTATTTACTTACTCACTTGAATGTCTCTGTCATTCCGATTTTGAAAGACATACAAGAAAGAATATTGTTCATTATAGAAAATATACATTCTACTTAAAGTATGTTACATTAAATGATCATTATATAAAATGATAATTATATCATATGTAAATATAACATTAATAAGTGTTATATTATATGACTCAATAAGTATATCAAATGAGCGTTATTGCGGCTAATATTACCTAAATATAAAAAAAATATAGGCATCGTTACGCACCCAGTCAAAACTACTAGACGTTGCGGGCGGGAATAAGATTTGCGTCTGTTTTGCTAGTCTTTTTTATATCATTATTAGGGCACAATGTTACACAAATCGAATGTGTCCCAGTAGTAATACTAGACAATGATATATTACAAAGATATAGATACTTAAATACCTACATAGGAAACATTCAAGACTCAGAAATAAATATTTATCACTAACTTATACATTATTATTATTTAACATTTTGTATGACAACTAAGTTCACCGAGTGTAGTATTGGTTTCATTAATTAGTACCTAAATGTCAACAACAAAATATTTTCAATTTTATATTACTCTTTCACTAAAGTTGGCGTGCTACCAAAGGCTTCGTTCCACACGTGAGTAAAATAAGGTAAACGTACCAAGAAAAAGAAACAAATGGAAAAATAATAGAGAAATGGTTTTGCATTGTTGGTATCGTATATTGCACAACAGATTTGTAAGTCTGTCATAACCGACAACATGAAATGGTTGTTATTTAAATGTACTTCAGGCATTGTTAGGTGTGATCACGTAACTTTTCGGACGCACGTTAGGACAATTTAACTGTCATTTTCCCGTACAAAAAGCGACACTGAGATCTACCTGACGCGTGTACAATGGTGATTCTGGTGGTATTGCCCTAAACGACCCCGGGATCCAGTTCATAGTCTCAAAAACCGTAACGGAATATTTAAAAATTCGATACAGTGTAATTACATCTTTTTTTTGTCTGATTTTACCAGAAAGCAGTCCCCGCGATGGATACGGGCGACTGAATCTGCGATTACTGTATGGTAAATGATTTCTAATGGAATAAGTGTAATTACATCATCAGTCCCTAGTGTTGTGTGGGGTTTAGGAGTGTTGTGGGCGATAGGCTAGCAATCAGCCACTGCAACCACATTTTATCCGTCTTTAAACCCGTGGTAATTACTAGAAGTGGCACTAAAAATGAAATATAATGTGCTCTACTTATCCTTTATGGAAAAACGGGCAAAATGTCTGCCAATTTTTTTTTTTTTGTGAATAAATTTTCCTGAGTCTGAATTTGTCAAGATATTTAAGTAAATATATGATGGTGTAATCATCATATTTTTTAAGAAAATCGGGTTTTCTTATTATTGTTGTCTTATTATTATATATTTATTCTTACATACATAAGATTAAAGTTCAAACGTGTATCAACACAATTCAGTAGAAAAATAAAGCAAAAAATACCTTTAATCGAATTAACTAGATTAACACATATGAACAACCCCTTAATATTTCCGTTGCTTGACTCACGACGGATTTATCTCGAGTCACACGAGCGAGGCAGACTCGTATTTATCTTATAAGGAACCATTTAATATCCCCGCTCTAGTTACCTAGTAAGGTATAATCTATCACTTTCAATTGCGGGCTGCGATAGAACCGCGGTTTGGTTATGGCTATGCTCAGTAAAAGGCAATCAATAAGAGCTAAAAGCTAAAATATATCCAAGAACCGCCGAAACAAATACCCAACATACATTAACATATCAATAACGTTAACATTTTACTTCCAAAACGATAGTTTCATAACATCGCAAAAAATGACAGTTGTTTTTGTGTAAACAGTGGTGTAAACTAACTAGTGTAGTCAGTAAATAAGTACTTATTTGTCAAACTTAAGATTGTATGAAAAAAAAATAAGGAAGGCGCACTTATGCATTTAAAATATAACATCTCCTTTACTTTGTTGATGGTTTTTTGTAGGGGTTAATTAACCAGTATAATGCTGTAAATAAGTTGTCCATTTAGACTGGTGCGTAGTAAAATATGTTATGAATATAGATTCTGTCCCGGCGAGGGATGTATTGAGATTGGATTGAAGAAGAGTAAGAGATTAGAAAAATAATCATTATTAGTTATTCAAATGTGCTAAAGCGAGTGCGCACGAACTACTTCATCAGTTTCATCACCATCAAGCCGAAAGACGTTCACCGCTGGACATAGGCCGTCTCGAAAGAGTGCCACAATTACCAATACTGCGCCACCCGCATCCAGCGGACTTCCGCGACCTTTACCAGGTCATATCTCTGAGAATCCATGTAACCTTTACTTGGTTAACACTCGAGAACCTTTCCGCCCCAATGGCCATAGGTTCTACGCTTCTACCTGCAATGTGCCCGCCCACTGTCACTTAAGCACTTGTACTTATTCCAAACGAATCACATTCGTCATTAACGTGTTCTGGAATTGAGTCCCTGTTGAATTTAATTAAACAGGCCTGCTGTAACTTCTCGCTTGTGGAAGTTAGCAGTGTCTGAGAAATCACCGGTTTGAAATGAAATAAGCCGTAGCTCTCTAGTTAACCGTTTGAGTGAAATTTTAAGTCCAGCGCAGCTTTAGTGATATTACGTTTATTTAAATATGAAATTGGTTGTTATTCCAACGACCAATTATGGAATCCATTTGAATGTTCATCTCCTAAATCCGTTTAAGAGGTAATTCCTAGGCTTACTCGAGACGAGGTAAGTACTATAACTTGTACAATTGAGGATGGTTCGTTGGTTTCAGACACTTTTTACAGTGATATTATAATCCTGTTCTGTTGCGTCCATTTCATGTTTAGTTTAACGCATGTAGTCTGATAAAAAGGTTATTTTTAAAGGCGTAAAATTAAAACTCAGCGACTAAACTTGCAGAAAAAGCACTTAAACTTCGGAATGTCACTAACAATTCAATTTTTTTAGGCAATAAATAGTGTGTCTAAAAGTATAGAAAAGCTGCAAGCAAAAAAGGCCGCAAGTGAAGCGGTGGTATAAACATAGTCTATCTTCATTCCGAAGCTCTAATATTTACAGGTGAAAGTATTTTTGAAATCGGATGATTAGTTCCGGAGATTAACCCCCTTTATAACTCACATAGCTACACACTAACTTTGCTTATTTACAATATTAGTTTAGTATACGTATTTGTTTGTCAGGGAGACTATCGGTAATGACGGATGATAAACCATGCGTCAAATTAAAGAAAATGTCAGTCTGAAGGGAACCACTTACTCGTGATTGAAGACGATCGCTTGAGCGTACAATGGAGGGTGCCCATAGTGAATAATGGTCAATACGATACTTCGGTCAGTTTGTGTTGGTGTATCTATCGGTAAACTAAATTAACTCGTTTGAGGAAGTCAGGGGCCCTCCCCACCACAATTTAAATAGAAGGGATTGGTTCTTGAATAGAATGGACAAGTGAAGACGCAACATTAAATAATCTTAATCACCAGAGCCCGGAATTCTCATAGCACTTTTGAGCTGTCATAGGGACTTCTCGTCTATCGACTTCCGATTGTACATATGTATATCGATAAATACAGAATAGGTACAATATGTAAAATATGATTACGAGTAGAAGTAAACAACACGCAGTCTTATCGCGAATGAGGGATCTCTTCGAGATAACCTTTGGATATCAACTTTTAGGAAATTATAAATAGAAATTAAAATAATAATATTTTATTGTTTTTTATATTCATACCAATGAGTTTTTCGGAACTTATCGGTGAAGGAAACGGGTCTAATTCCAATAAGATCTAGTTTTCTCTGGGTTGGAAGGTCAGGTGGCAGTCGCTCTCTTACCTAAGCCTACGCGAAATCTTCGAATTAGGTGTGAAAGTTGACCCCGGCCCCACCGGGATATCACTAGGAGGCTGATGATGTTTTCCTTCACCGAAAGCTAACGGTAAATATCAAATGATAGTCCGTAAGTACATAAGCATAAAGGTTGACTGGTAGAGAATGCTTACGGCATTAAGTTCGCCTTTTGTACGACAAGTTGTTCTTTTGTGCAATAAAGATTAAATAAATAAATAAATAAATAAGCTTCGAAAAACTCATTAGTACGAGACGGGATTCGAACTCACAACCGCCGTTTGACAGCCGCAAGGCTGAACTACTAGGCTACCGTAGCGTAGGGCAGTGATACCTATATATTTTTTTTATTAAGTGTGCGTATTGAATACGCACTTGAAGCGCCAATAGTCTTTTTTTTACCCAGTTCGGTCTGCTATGCTGTCGGCGAGTGTATGTACTCAACCGCCCAGTTTGGCCGTTAAGGCCACCATCACAGGTAGTTAAGAACCGTTACAGAAAGAATAGAGACGAGAAGTACGATAGTCTAGGAAACTGTTAAAGTGTTCTCAACAGTAGCAAAACTGTCCACTCTCGCTTCGGCACTAATGGTGGATGTGCTGCAAAACATATACCAATTTTTGACGACATCTAGCCTAGTTGGCAGTGACCCTGCCTACGAAGCCGGAGGTAACGGGTTCGAGTCCCGGTAAGGGCATTTATTTGTGTGATGACCACGAATATTTGTTCGTGAGTCATGGATGTTTTCTATGTGTTTAAGTATGTTTTTCGTTGTCTAGTACAAGCTTTGCTTAGTTTGGGACTAGGTCGATTTGTGTAGGATTGTCTCCAAATATTTATCGTTTTTTTTCGTTTTACTAAACGAAACATTATTAAGAGAGCGTAAACAATCAGTTACAAGATTAGTACCTATGTATAAGTAATTTCAATCCCAATGATAAATAATTTTCATTTTAACCTTAATTAACCATATCGTTAAAAACGATACCTACCAAATTAACGATACGTGGTTTATTTGTTTATTGGGCCAAGTTGTACTTAATTCCACTCATACTAAAGGTATGGGGAACCGCAAAAACTACTTTACATTTCGAAACTTCTGCTATTTATGCAGAGTAAGGTAAATATTAGTCTTTATTTAGAATGAATTACCTAATTATGTAGCAGTACCAAGACGCAATAAAGCTTTGGGTTTTTGTTTGGCCTTTTGCTTACAATTTTTTAGTTAATTAATTACGCTATCCGTGAGGATGTCACTATTGTTTTAAGTTACTGTGTATTATCTAAGCTGATTATCTTCCTATGTATATTAATAAATAGCTTATATTGGCAATTTTGGAATAGTTAAAAACTCTCGGTACACTAATTTTCATTTCTACACAACTCACTACATAAATAATAGATCCTTGTGGTAGTCGATTCGGGCGGTTGATCGATGATGTTGAGTTTCCGAGTGCTTCCGTTCCGATGTGCGCGCATGGGAACAGGATTTCCTAAAACCTCTCGTGATAATCCGTGTAGCTCTGTGCAGAATAGGATTCCGGCTTCCCCTTAACTGCACGGTTAGCACAAGACGGCCCGCGAGATATCTCGCGCGTTGAAAAGCGACAATAGCATAATTCGTAGCATAAGATGACTATTATCTCGCGGTCAAATGGTCATAATTTGACATTTCAAATTGTGCACATTGCAGCGAAAAAATATATCGCGCCTTTCTTGAAAATTTAAGACTTTCTCTTCGAGTAATTCTTAGACAAAAGGGCACAGTAGCTGTGTAGGTATACTACGCTAGTTACGTCCTTTCGTTATGTATGCAGGGCTGCAGCCAACCGCGGCGTTGTGGTTTAGGTATATTCGTCTTCGTCGCTTCCCATGTCGATCACAATTCCATTGGTTTCGCGTGCTCGCTTCCAATGCGCAGAACTAGTGTATCCACAACTGGCGCGCAAACCTATTGGAGCAACCTCCGTTATAGAGTTTAAGTTCTTTATAAAGCTAAAATTACATGAATTAAATTAATTATATAGCCGGATAAGACATTACATTATATAATTAATTTCATTGAACGAGCGAGCGAAGCGAACGACGTTCTCCATTTCAGCTTGGGCCAATAGCAGCAAGGTCGCATTACTCAACTAATTCGAGTAAAATTTTGTGAGTGGGATTTTTTTAAAGACCGGCTCACGAGTTCTAAAACTCACAGAGCCCCTAGTAATAAAGTTGTGGAGCTGAAGTATATGTGATGTGAGCGACCGCATTGACGGAAGATGTAAGAAAAGAAAAGAAGAACGAATTAAGACGCAGGGGCCGTAGACAAGGTTACAAGCGCTAACGCCAATAAAGAATAATAAAATGTAGGGGAATGACAGATGCCGACGAAACACTTTTCATTTTATTAGTTTTCTATTGGCGTTAGCGCTTGTCGATTGTATCCTTGTCTAGGCCCCCAGAGTTGTACTCGAAACATTTGCCTGGGAATTGCGGCATGTTAAGACTTTACATTTGCGATTTATTACTTTACAAGTTCGCCGACCACAGCTACTTCGTCACGCAGCCGACAATGTGACGGTGCCCTTTATGCTGCTGCATGTCCTTGCTTTATGTTCCTTGTAAAGTTATTATTAAGTTTGGCGCGGCTATACCAGCGCGTAGCACGCGCGTAGCGTATTTTTGCCGGGTGTAGGTGCGCGGCAAAAATACGCTAATCTCAAATGGCAAACCGTTTCCAAATTGTTTTTCTGTGAAACGTGGGCGGAGCTGAGGAAAAAATAGTATTATATATAAAGTGGGAAGAAGTCGGCGTCGGAAGATCATCGGAAATTGTTCCGGCGCCCCGCTGTCATTTCGTGTACAACACTGCGAGCTCTATTATTATAAATACCTACACCGGATTTAATATATCTGTCTCTCGTGTGGTTCGGATGGTATTCGTGGTACATCACAATGATTAAGACGAGAATAATTATTGACATCACAACATACACTTGTGTTACAAATGTTACAATTACAATTCGCATGACATACATAAATTATTAGGAGTAGATAATTCATTTAAACGCAGCACCAATGGCGTAATGAGGGCATTTGTTTGTGTGCACGATTATGTGTTTCTGAGTCTTCTATGCATTTAAGTATTTATTTATCGTATGTATATCGTTATATTTAACTAACATCGTGAGGAAACCGGGTCCTATCCCAATAAGGTCTAGCCCGCGGTCTGCTTTGGCACCTCATCAATGGTTTGGCGTAGGCAGCTGTGTCACGAAAGCGACTGCCATCTGACCTTCCAACCCAGCAGGTTTCTAGACCTTATTGGGATAAGACCCGGCTTCCTCATGATGTTTTCCTTCAACGAAAAGCCACCGTTTTATTATGTTTTCAGTATTACGACCTCTGTTATAATTATAATACCTTTTAGGACACAATCGGGATAAACGCCAGGAGGAAGATTTTCATCAGGTACCCAGATTACAAGCTTTGCTTTATTTGAGACTGCGTTAATGTGTGTAGGATTGTCTCCCAATATGTATTTATTTATTTATTCAAGCAACCATGGTATTACAAGATCTTACATATATATATATATATATATATATATATATATATATATATATATATAGGTACAGCATGGACCCTGTTAGGGTGTAGCAATCTTATTCTAAGTACTATATTACCTACTCTTTTTGTTTTTATTATATAGTATTATTATTACCCATTTCAAGATGTTATACATTACACATTATTACAAGGCTATGTGTATGGGTAATACATAGGTTCACCTTCACAATTTACAATTATTGGATACAATTTAACATATAATTTGAGATAAACAATAATTTGTATAACGATGGAATATCAGATTTATAATTATATGAATTATTTGATTACATAGGTGTATACAGCTATTTTGAATTAAAATGGTCATCTTTAAAAAAATCGCCAATAGAGCAATAACATTTATTAATGAATCCATATAATATGCTCACTTTCTTTCACTTTGACTGTCTCTGTCTTTCAAACCCAGAATGACAGAGACATCGTACTGATGAGACTAAAACCAGTATAATAATATTATTTTTTGCATTTTGTTATCACTGCCACATGATGAAAATAGTAAAGGTCGACGAGTTTATCTCAAACTGATTAATTGTTTAACGTCAAATAACTTTAATTATTTCATAACAATATTATCATTGTGTACAATAGTTTATTATATTTACATTAATTATTGGTTATCTTTTACTTTGTTATCTCATAAAACAAAACAATGAGTGAGTTACGTGTGTATTTTTGAAAGTAATATGTATGTTATTATCCCTGAAAAGCACACTTTAAAAAGGTTTAGTGAAATGAATTTTCAAAAACGTACACCTCACGTACTCTTAAGGTGGTTCGCTTTCTATACAAAACGTTATTTGACATTCGCAGGCTAACAGCGTGATATATTAAGAAGCTTGTTTAAAAAAACTTTCATAAATTGGAAAGCCAATTTGCGCGAAACTCCTAGAATAAACTTGTATAGGTACTTAAACTAGAATAATTTGAGAAAAATAGTTTTCCGAAAGTATCACGCCCCAAACTAATTCATCATCATCATCATATCAGCCGAAAGACGTCCACTGCTGGACATAGGCCTCCCACAAAGAGTGTCAAAGTGACCGGTCCTGCGCCACCCGCATCCAGCGGACTCCAGCAACCTTTACCGGGTCATCAGTCCACCTTGTGGGGGGCCTACCCACGCCGCGCCTTCCGGTACGTGCTTCCCAAACTAATTGCTACAACTATTTGTAGGTACTAAACAGCAATAAGATACGAGTAGGTACCTATTCCTCTTTCCTGCTATGAATTTTGAATTCAGTATTACACGCGCACTTGTATTGCCCGATGAAGAGGTCGAACTGATTCGATCTCCTGAAGTTGGCTCTGAATTTCTTCGCGTGTTCCACAAATGTGGGGTACAGATGGGTCAATGTTGCGTGGTCGAGGGTCGGGAAGAGATGGTGCAACGCATGGTTGCCGAAGAAGGTCATGATGCTGAAGTGACTTCCGTCTACGTCTTTGCGGTCCATCACCGCTTCCAATTCGTGGACGCCCCAGTCTGGTGTTTCAGTATTATAGCTGGAATCAGAATCACACAAACGAATTGGGCAATATTTCAATCTCAACGAATTCGCCTTAAGTCGGTTTTTTTTAAAGAATATGGTTAACCCAAAGGATACATTATTTTCTTTCACTCTCAGCTATTTCAGTTTTGCTTGTAGCTGGAATCGTAAATGCAAATAAACACAAACGAAATGGGGAATATCTCAATCACAACGAATTCGCCTTAAGCCCGTTTTTTTTAAAGAATATGGTTAACCCAAAGGATACGTTCTTTTCTTTCACTCTCAGCTATTTCAGTTTTTCTTGTAGCTGGAATCGTAAATGCAAATAAACACAAACGAATTGGGGAATATCTCAATCACAACGAATTTGCGTTAATCCCGATAAAAAAAAATGGTTAACCCAAAGAATACATTCTTTTCTTTCACTCTCAGCTATTTCAGTTTCCTTTTCAGGGTTTTCCATTTTAAAGCCATTTAAGTGCTACACCCAAATAATTCACTTTCCCTGGGTGAACATAAAGATCAAGTACACTTTTAGTATATTGTATAGCTGATGTATTTTACGGAAAATGGTTATGTATTTCAATTCATATATTTTTTATTAACGCGAAGCGAGGCTATAAATAGATAGACCATAGCAAATTATTATTATGAAGCTTTTGTATCATCCTCGATGTCGGAAAATTATATTTGTATAGGGATATCATTTTTAATATTGCATTGTTGTTTACAACAAATTCCCTGTAAACTTTAAACGTAGCCTCACAAATTAGCTCTTAAGGTCTCTACCCATTACACCGTATCATACCATGATCGTACTATGATAGTGTCAGCCAAACAAATATTCTTTGTATTAAAAAGTGCCGGTGCCGGAACGGTCTCGTGGGCGTCATCTCATAATGCCGCATACAAAGAATATTTTCTTGCATGTCACGGTCACGATACGGTTACGGTCATGGTATGATACGGTCTAGTGGGCACAGACCTTTAGGCCGTTAGGGGGCGCTAGATAAGCGTTTATGTTAATTGTATGGGCCTCTTAATTAGATTTATTATTTATTATTTAATAAATCTAGTGAAGAGCCTTATACCTCGAGGTCAGCTTTGACACAATAAAAACAACGACCTTAGAGCCAATATGTGAGGCTACATTTAAAAACGTTCACCTCGAGGACTTTCTAGTTATTATTGTAACTATATTTCAATTACTTTTTTATTTTTATCTCCGATTGTATTATTCCAAATTATTTATACATAACATTTGACATTCCCATTTTTATAATGAGATCGTAGTTGAATAATAGTTATCACATTTTTTAGGGTTCCGTACGCAAAGGGTAAAAATGGGACCCTATTACTAAGACTTCGCTGTCTGTCCGTCCGTCCGTCTGTCTGTCACCAGGCTGTATCTCAAAAACCGCGATAGCTAGACAGTTGAAATTTTCACAGATGATGTATTTCTGTTGCCGCTATAACAACAAATACTAAAAACATAATAAAATAAATATTTAAGGGGCTCCCATACAACAAACGTTTTTTGCCGTTTTTATAGATAATGGTACGGAACCCTCCGTGCGCGAGTCCGACTTTTTGGCTGGTTTTTTTATTCAGTTTCAGATTATTTAATTCATTAACAATGGTTATTTATGATTTACAAGCCTGCTCACCGGCTAGATACACTGGGCGTACCATTTCTGTAAGAAAACTCTGACGGTATATAAGCAAATAAAATTACTGATTTCTGAATTTGAGCGTGTCAAATTGACGCAATAAGAGACGCGAAAGGAAAAAGTCAATATTTCTTTGGCACTTTTAGTGTTGTATTTTTAAATTATTAAAGAGTTTAGTGACATAAGTTGTTTCAAGAACATAATATATAATAAAATTAATTACTATTCCATTACCTGGGTTGGTCGCCGTCTTTCCAAATGTCCGGGTGATGGTGAGCTGCATTTGAACCAATTTTGTAGAAGATCAAGCTCGCAGTGGCCACTATCCACAGCCAAGATGTAAACGCGTGGCAGAGCGTTGTACCGCTCACCAGCCACATCCACACCGGCACCACCAAGCCAACCAGGTCTGTGATACGCCAGTGTTTCTTGAAATAACCTTCGCGGAAGATAGCAGAAAAGGTCCTGTTCAAACAAATCAATGACTATAATTCCAAGAAATAATGTTTTAAATACATTTTAATTGCTTTAGTAGACGCGGTTATCTACCCTCAGTGGTGCATTATCCTATTAGTAGTTGTTTTGTCTATGATAGTAGGGGTTCTGTGATTGATTTCAGTATTAAAATATACCTATATAACATGTGTTATTAAGAAATATTATATAAACACATGTTAACGTAAGTATATACGTTTTGCGGTCTTTATTTATCCAAGAATGTGATTTTAACAATCTATTCTATTTTTGTTAGATATCCTTCTTCACTAACTTAGTAGCTAACATAAACAACAATTAAAATAAAAAATCAAGTGCTTACCTAACAAAAAAGTTGACTAGAAACGCAAACGGGAAGTAACACAGTTCAATAAAGAATGCGAAATATCTGGAGAAGAAAGGCTTATCCTTTCGTGGATTCCAAAACACGAAAGGCTCGAATGCACTGACTTCTAAATCCATGAGAGTATTCGGATAAGCATGATGTGACAAAGTGTGGGACACCCTGAAGTCTCTGTAAACATAATTTTTTGTTAGAATCGTCATGAATCCTTCTATACATTTCATTTATTTATTACCATGTCCACTCATTAGGAGGCTAATGCCCAGAATATGCATTGTACTTTTATAGTCTAATGATGAGTATTGTGGTGAAACACAATATATAAATAATATATATCAGATATATTTTGAAAAATATATAAATAAGAATAAGAATAAGAATGATTCATTGCAAACTGTGTTACATAGGTACATGGGTGATGACAAAATAGTTCCAACAGTTTTATAAAAGGTTTTTGGCTTAAGTATAAAGTAACCACAGTAGTAGTGTTAATAGGCAAGACCAAATACTTAACATGCATAAAACTCGTTTAAATTATAAAATGCTTTATTTATGAGCCAATTTTTTAAATTTACTTTAAAACCGTTTCCCTCCAGAGCTTTTATGTCGGGCGGGAGGTGATTAAATACACGGATTGCCATTATAAATGTGCTGTTTTTGTATATAGAAGTACAAACTTTCGGTAATCTAATATTATATTTATACTGTGCTCTCAGATTACACTAAACTTCATAGATGACAGCGTTGTAAAAAAAATTGGTTATTTTTTTACAAACAAGCTAACCTCCAAAATGTAGATCCCTGTTAATGTGAGAAACCGCTTCTCTCGAAAAACTTGTCTTAGGGAGTCTCTAACGTTCATACGGTAAATTGTTTTTATACAAGGAGCATGAATTTTTTATTCACATCTACAGAATAACCCCAGAAAATGACTCCGTACGTCAATAAAGGATACACATTTCCGTAGTAAGCACTAACTACTATACTTTCAGAGCAAGTTTCGGATAATATGGACAATGCGTAACAATTTCTGGCAATTCTCTTATTTATCTGTTCGATGTAAACCTTCCAATTTAGATGTGAATCCACATGAACTCCTAAAAATTTCACATCAGCTGGGTTTTGCTCAGGTTCAATTTAAGATTTAATGAAATGAGCCAATTTATGATCTCTGTTAAGGATATAAGTATCCTCATAAAGGCTGGAAGCTTTTGAACGATCACACGAAAAAAATATTGTCGCATCATCAGCAAACAGTACACAAGATTTATTAGTGACACGAGAAAAATCATTCAAATATAAAAGAAACAAAAGCGGACCAAGCACGCTTCCTTGTGGAACTCCAACTACCACTTCCTCGTAGCACGACAAGACTTGCTCTTTCGTTTTATTTATTTTTGGTTGTAGCAATCTATTTGTAGAGCCTGTTTCCTATCACATAAGTAAGTTTGAAATATTTTTTGGGCATTTCCCCTTATACCGATATGCTCTAACTGTTGCAACATTATATCATATACAACGCAGTCAAATGCTTTTGACATATCGAGCATTAGGGCAACACAAGTGTTACCAGAATTAATTTTTTCCCAGATATTTTTAAAGATTGAAAAAAATGGCTAACGTGGTGGATTTTTCTTTTAGGAAACTAAACTGTGATTGATCTAATACATCATTGTTAGATGTTTAATAGAAACCTAGTTAATCTTTCATGTATGACTTCTTCAAATATCTTGCTAAACGTCGGCAATAACGCTATTGGCCTAAAATTGCCCATATCATTTTTTGTTCCCTTCTTATGTAATGGTTTTATTATAGCTTTTTTCAAGTCATCCGGGAAGCAGCCAGTCTCTAAGGTAAGATTAATTATGTAAACAAGAGGTTTTGCAATATAACTAATACATTTTTTAATAATACGTATTGGTATATTGTCATACCCCGTATATATATTATTAGCAACTTATAGCTATTCATGTATAGCTATAAGTAATTAATCTATATTAAATACAATATAACTAGATGGCGTAGTTTATGAATGTAATAAGAACTTGTATGATGTTGAAATAGAAAGGCAGAATCCATGCGCTGTAGGACTTAGTTTTAACAACTAACCTGTACGACCACATCCCCATCGAGAAGAGATGCATTCTCCAATTAGTTTTTCTGTGTATGTAATTATGAGATGCAATCACTGTCCACGCCAGCATTAGAGAAGCAAGCAAGTAAGACAGATTCGCTAATATAGGTACTTTTGTGTAACATGAACATGCTGCTGAGAGTAAGTATGTTACAAATAAGCTGTCAATAATCCTGTCCGACGTTTTAGTGACACTTTTAGGAATCTTCTTTAATTCTTCGGCTACAGCTCTCTTTAATGTTCTGTAAAACCCGTTCTCCTCAAATGTGAAAGGGGAGTTTCTTGGCGTTTGTGCTTCTCTTACGTAGTATTTTGCCAAAATCATGTCAACCGATTTATTGAAATGGTGACTTTCATATGCTTCCGTGATATCGATACCCTGAAATTAATAAAAAAATACGAGTTTCGTCATAGGATAGCCGGATGGAATGCGATTTGTGCGAAATAAAACTCACAAATAGAATAATAATCATTGCGGAAAATCTTACACAAATCGACCTAGTTCCAAACTAAGCAAAACTTGTACTATGGGTACTAGACGACTATAATAAATATAACTAAATATTCAGTGATAAAAATTGAAAGTCAACCAATAAAGATAGCAAAAAGGAGTCTAAGATAGTTAAGAAACTTGAACTGGGACAATTTGGGACTAAATATAGATACCACCTCACTAACACATCTAAGATTCGCTGATGATATTGTACTGTATGCAAAATCACCTGAAGAGCTAGAGACTATGATCAACGAGTTGGCAGAGGAAAGCCAGACTGTAGGACTAAGTATGAACTCTGAGGCAACAAATTTGGCGAGAAAACCATAATCAGGGTAGGAGAGCAATCGAATATCTGGAGGAGCCAATGTAACACTCTCAAAGGAACTAGAAAGGAAAATGGCAAACAGTTAGAAAATGCACTGGAACTTAAAAGAAGTTATTACCTCTATTACAAAACACAAACACAAAAAAGGACAAAGGGAAAATTATTTAACACATGCATATTGCGTACTACCCGTCCTAAAAGTTTGGAAGCCAAAAATGGGCCCTATCAAAACACACGACTTCCTAATTAGGAACCGGTTGGCACATGCGATGAGAAGAAGTATGCTAGTAATTCGAAGAGCCAACCGGGCGAGAAACCAATGTAAGACTGACCAAAGTAGAGGATATCAAAACTAAAATAATAAGGCTGAAATGGAAGTGGTCGGGCGGGTCACATGATCCGAAGATCGAATGCGTGTTACTCAATGGTATCCTAGAGATAGCATGGGAAGAAGGGGCAGACCTCTAAAAAGGTAGGACGATGACATCTGCCAAGTGGCTGGATTAACATGGAGCAGAGTAGCCTAAGATAGAAACGAATGGAGAAGGCTTGAGGAGGCCTTTGCCGACTGGCAAACAGATATACAAAAAGCCAATACACCGTATATCTGATAATAAGGCTACAATAAAAAATAAAAAAACAGAAGATAGTTAAGAAAATATCTTAAATTACACAAAACGTGTATGACTCTTCGAACTTTATACAAATGTAGATATGGTTGGGTTATTTAAAATGCATCCGTGATAACAAAAGCGGCGAACCCTTTGTGACGTTCGAAATTTTACAAGGTGCTTAATTGAAACGCGCGTTAAGAAACTTCGTCCCAAAACGTTTACAGTAGCTACCTAATTAAAATGGAGCGAAATTATTTTTGTTAAAACGTGTCTGCAATTTACCTTGGTAACTTCCAACCACTCCGCCCCGCCAGGGTGCTTGTTGACAAACGCTTCCAAATCGTACAGACCATTATGCACACGCCACAACCCTTCGGCGCCATCATCCATCGCTTTTCCCTCCAACCATTGTACGGCATCCTTTATACCACTGTCCCTTAACGACGGATATTTCAGTTGAGGGAAGGTTACATGGGTCTTCTTCTCTATAGCCCGCTTGGCAGCTGTTTCAAAGTATTCCGCTCCTTTTGGCGCCATGACCGCGACTGCACTGTGGGTTTCAAATCATTAGTGATGTTATTGACAGTATTTCGCAATTTTATCTAAGTTATAACACAAACGGAATCATGTCAACCTTCACCTCACGTATCAATGGCACATATAGGGTTATCATATCAGAATAAATTATACAAACACTGTATATCTTGAGCGCTAGAGTTTCTTAAAGGACTACTATCCAAATGAATGATCACGATAATCAAAGTGAAAGTAAATAAATATTAACTCTTCAATAGCAATTATCACAGGAAACAATATTTCTTTAATTGTTTCCTAAGATTGCATGGCAAACAATGTTTTCAAACAATGGTTTTGAAATGATATACAAATCATATTTAACAAACGTATTCCATCAAGCTTTTTGGATTGGAATCAGCGTTGTATTTTACGGTTGTCCAAGCTTCCACGCGCGCCAGGCCTTTAGGGGCCCATATGCAGGCTAGCGCGTGGCCCACATAAAAACTTAAATTTCGAGCCAACGTAGTCCCCTATTTTCTCAAGAGTCAGAATGAGCGGATGTGACAATTAGAAGACGAATTCCAATCTCAACAGGGTAGGTAAAAAGTTTACGGATGCGAGTATTGAAAGCCGACTTAACTCACGCATTGTAGGTAATATTTTTCCAAATACGCTATAAAAACGAATTCGTACTTAATTGTCACTTCATTCTTAATAGAAAACACGCAAAGCTAGAACTTCATCCATTATTCCAGAAAGACTGACGTCTTATCTTATCTTACTGACGTCGCCATGTCAAGAGATCTCATCAAAACAAGTCGAATTGCGTCCGAGGTTTGGTTACGAGTGTCACACGTAATTTTGCATGCTATCTTTTTACATAAACATTCACGGATCTTGAGATCAGCTGCCAATCTCATTCTGCAGCCCAAAGAGATAGTAGGTAAATACGTGAGAATCGGATTTCTTGTAAAAGTGGCCTCTCCATTATTTCTCCCTCGCTTAGTTGCGTCGAAAGCTGAGTAATCTTTGAAATGACTAATATGTGTTTTTGAAGCTGGGGCCTACTTCATCATCATCGTATCGGCCAGAAGACGTCCACTACTGGACATAGGCGGAGGCCAATGTCCAGTGGTGGACGAGTGAATGAGTGTCCCAATGAGTGTCCCAATTACCGGTCCTGCGCCACCCGCATGCAGCGGACTCCCGAGACCTTTACCAGGGCATCAGTCCACCTTGTGGGGGGATATCCACGCTACACCTTCCGGTATGTGACCAGGTTCTCGAGTGGTGACCACCACTCGAGAACCTTTCCGCCCCAACGGCGGTTCTACGTGCAATGTCTGGAGCCTACTCGGCGCAGCGGAATCTGTCTGCTTATCAGTACGCAGTAGATAGCCACCCAGGTATCACTGGTTACGCTAATTCCTTTTGGCCTGCTTCGTTAAAAAGCTGCTGAGACTGCATAGGCCACCTACACCTGACTGGCACATTAAAAGAAAAAAAGTTTCTGTCAAAAATGTCATTTTTGGTACAAGCAGCTTGTACCAAAAATGAAATTTTTGTCAGAAACTTTTTTCGGTCGTCGGCTTTTATTGCCGACTGTATTTTTCTGTATACCATCATCAACTTATCATTGAGACGATTCTAACGAGCCCAAACTCAACGGGGTAACGTCGGTTAAGTACTGAATTCCCATGGTCACCGTTCCGTCTCCATCATCAGATCAGCTCGATGGTACCATTATATTGAATTGTCATCCAAGCTATACGTATACCCAAAATTTCAGCTCAATCGGTCACCGGGAAGTGGTTCAAATTTAACTTGCAAGATTTGATTACAGACAGACAACGGGACAGGTGAAAGTAAATAAAAGCTTGTAAAATCGTATGTTGCATGTCACAACAAAATTTGCATATATATACGCCTGTCACTTCATACTTACTATATTTCACCGCTATAATGGTAAAATATATTACTTCCTATACATCACGCATAACAATCAGTGTTATAAGTAACTACCTAGCCTGTGCTTCTTACTGACTGCCTCACTTCGCTGACTTTGACTCCACGCTAAATGAATCTGTCAGTACACTCGGTACTCGGTAACAGCTTGCCGTTATAAGATTTGCGTGGGTTTTCTCCTGCTTTACTGCACGATAATCTTTCTCTGCATGGTAGAACATACCATTTGGCATTCAGTGCGCCATTTGTACATTCTTTTGTTTTATGCAATAAAGTTTCATAAATAGCTGAGCCAGAGCCAATAAAATTACATCTACAGACCGCAAGTGTCCCGGAAGGGGTTACAGTTATCCTTTGTAATTTAATTACACATTTATTTAAGTATCTTTGATCTTCCCTCCACTTACGAGCAAAATGTGTGGGTTTTGTGACGAAAGACGTCTACTTTCAAGATACAACGCCAAGCTTTTTACGCATCAGCAGTTTGTACTTAAAACACGACTTAGAAAGAAGTCGCTCGGAAAATGAAAAACATTTTCTTCGTAAAGGTTCATAAAAGGCAATCAAGATTGCTTACAAAATAGAACTACAAGTTGTGGCATTACAACAACGCCGGCCAGCGGCTTTTATTTATTTATTTCAAGAGATTGAATGTCGGGTTGATAAATTTACTGATAGCTAATCAGGGCTATCAATTTAGGGAGCAAGACTTGACTCGGGCGTACGTCAAGTGGTAGCTTGTCGATTACAGGGATATAACTAATATTTAATGTCTTCTTTATCGTGTTCCCCGTCCTAAGTAGTTCGGGTCCCTGCGAAGTGATGCGTAAGCTCCGTTTCTCTTCAGTACGCCTTGCTTAAGTACCATCGATGTACAAAAGAGGGTAATCAAGTAGACTACATATTTAACTGTCGTGTCAACAGCTGAACTCATTCTTTTCATTTATAGCACGTTACTGGCAAGGCGTACTTATATAATCAAATATTTTATGTAATTATAAACAAATAGAACAACGGGGCACTATGAAACACAACATAGGTTGATGGACCTATTCAATTATTACCATGAATCTTAACCAAAATATACAGAGTGAAATATTATTCACCGTTCAAATTTTGGGAGGTGATTCGGTGGGTCATCTTGATCAAAATTGATCACATAAGTTGTATCCAAATCGCGAAAAAAAACCAGCTGTTCCATACAAACGGTGTGAGCTCCGCCGCCAAAATGTATGGAACAGCTGTTTTTTTTTCACGTGATTTGGATACAACTTATTTGATCAATTCTGATGCTGGACAATCAGCCAAAAGACGTCCACCGCTGGACATAGGCCTCCCCCGAAGAATACCAATGAGACCGGTCCTGCGCCACCCGCAGCAAGCGGACTTCTGTACCCTTCACCAAGTCGTCAGCGACCTTTACCAGACCCCGTATCATGATCGGCCTTATCACGTGATAAATGACAAGATAGGAGCGTCGTCTCGTTCTATCGAAAACGGTGTCAGCCAGTGACGGACGCTCTATCCTGTCACTTATCGTGTTATAAGGCCGACCATGATACGGGGTCAGGAATCGACGTGTCGTGATAAAAAATACAAAAATTAATTATAGCTGTAGTTGTCTTTATCCTAGTTTATTTTTTTACCTAAGTCATAACCATCGGCCAACATCAAGTAAATGTCCCGTAAGTTGATATTATAGCTTGCACTAAGCACCACAGGGCAATACGCGAAAAAACCGAAAAGACAATAACTACATACATTATGCCTGTTAACTGCTGTCAGTTCTGTATTCCCTGCTAGGCAATCGTTGTCTGGAAGACAGCTTCAAGACCGCCTGTTGTTGCCTAGCGTTATTTTTTATGTTTTGTTTGCATTTTTTTTCTCTTTGTGGTGTATAATAAAGTATGTTTTTATTATATTGATTTAAAGTTTCACGCTTTCTTATTGTTTGTACTAAACGGGACTTCATTGCGTATCATTAACTTATTTATTAACCGGGGTTTCCCGATGTTTCCGATGTGTCACATCAGAACATACTTGGAAGCGGGGCAGCCATATACAACATTATTACTAATCATGTTAAACCGGCTGTACCGGCAAAACAGAGGTCCCAATATCGAGTCTTGTGCTGGGCTTTAAATGATGATGTGTTATTTTTCCATTATATTTGTTCTCTGTGTCATATCGTTTAAAATTGGATCGTTGTTAACATTCAATAATTAATAAAAATATTTAATAAAATAATTTGTTTCAATAAGGGGACTAATCATATTATTTTAATCCTCGGATATTACCGGCGTACTGTTATGCACGGGTCTCAGCCAAGTGCATGTCTTATTATTATAATTATATCATGCGGGCGTATTTCTCCTGCAAATAAGACTGCAATAATTTACTTTAAAAACAAAGTTTTAACCGACTTCAATTTAGTACTCCGCCAAGCCACGAGAACATTTCCACATTTCTTTTCCAATTTACCACATGAACTGATTTCCGAGAGCAAATGCGTTGATTATTAAAGAAAAAAAACCCAATCGCTGTATGTGGGCCGATAATATTTGAGGACTTCCGTCGATTCAACAAGGATCACCTTTGGCACTTCATTAGTTGCTATTTCAACGGAATCTTATCAGAATCTGTGATATACTTTTGTACTTTTATGTACATAATTGAGGAATTCCATAAGTCATCTGTGGTCTTCATCATCAATTCCACTCCACCAAATTTATGATTTCCGGGTGTAAATACACGAGTTATAATAGAAAATACCAAAATCACTACACGCGTGCCTAATATAATTGAGGAGTTCCCTCAATTCCTCATGGATCCCATCATCCAATTGAATTTTTGAAAAAAATGGGACCCACCTGGAAGCATAAACTTACAAATAAAAAAAAATAAATACGAATCGGCTCATCAATGACGGAGTTCTGAGGTAACAAACATTGAAAAAAAAAACAACCTGTTACTTCGAAGACCAAATTTGATAGTTCGTCGGTGCTGTCGTCAATCTTTGAGATACTTTGATGGCATTATCATAGACAAATGATGGGGAATACTGTACTTTATCTACATCATAATACTCATCGTCCTTTCTCGGTAGGTAGTGCTCAAACGAGCCTGGAGTCCACACTGTAAATTTATCTACATCTCTCAAAAAAAAGGCTAGTGGTTCTGATTTCATATTTTCAAAAATGCCAGGAAAATCGGAAAATGAAAAAGCTTTTACGTGTAAGTACGAACAAGATTTTTTGTCAAGTAATAATTCGGAAGCAGTGGCTGAACATAATTTATAATTCAGTCCACAGTGGAGTGAAAAAATATGTCATGTATTTCAGTTTTTTTTTAACGAGCACAACGCATTTTATGTTATAAACGCGTACAGGTACCGTACCGTAATGATACCATTACTGAAAAAAGCGAATTAAATCTTTTTACACCGGCTAAGCGAAATTCAATCCTTTTAATGTTTTTACATGTTATGATTGATGTCGTCGATTATTGGACCTCTTGTCTGTCTTTCCCATCTAAAACTACATATATCTATGCATATCATATACAATATGTTGTTACGTGTGGCATAAATAAAAGCGTACGACAATTCTTAGAACTTCTTTATTAATAATTTTATGACCACAATCAGGCATAGATTACCCTTAGTGAGTGTTCAGTAGCTCAAAATCAGCTTGGAATGAGCTCCCGGCCTCTTTTATGCGTTTAAACCCCACCAAATGTCGGCTGGCAGGGGCAGGTCTATTGGTGGGGCAGGCCTGGCATGACGTGGCAGGTCATTATTGGCTGGCTTGGCTGGCTGGCTGGCATTGGCTGAGGCATAGCGTAACATTCGGCCTGAAACAATGATTGCTCCCGCAATGGGGAGATGCACAAACTAGCTCTCTAGCAAATCAATTAGGTCTTCGGTCTCAAGCTGTTCATCGGAACTGCTGGCACTGTCAGATACAGGAGCCGTGCTTGTGTATGGTCTCAACGAGTCTGTTGCAACCAGACCTGTAAACGATTTGTATCCTTTCACACCTTTGATACTCCGGATCCGGTATCTGTCATTACCAACCACCTTGATTATGATATAGGGACCAGAATATAGGTCATCCAGCTTGGTGTTTACTTTGGCCGCACTGCTCGTAGGGGCCTGCTTCCATAGAACCAAATCCCCCTTTTTGTAGATCCGACTATGCTTGCGCTTCCTATCAAAATTACGCTTCATCTTTTCCCCCGCTGCCTTTAACTTTGAACTGGCTGTCCTACGCCTTACTTCAACAGATTGAGTCTCATCGTCTTGAGTGGCTATATCACAACGTGGCCTGGAAGTTCGAGCAAACATAAGGTCATAAGGTTTGTAAGTTGTACTTGCATTAGCGGTGTTATTTATTCCCCATAATACATCAGGTAAACAATTAGCCCAATTATTGGCAGACTCACTTGGATCAGTAGCGCGCAGTGCATTCAATATCGTTTGGTTTGTCCGTTCCACTTGGCCATTGGCCCTAGGGCATGCAATAGAGGTTAATATGTGCTTAAACTGTTTATCGTTGGAAAATTGCTTAAAATTCCTACTGGTAAATGCTTTGCCATGGTCACTCACAACTTTGTCTGGGTAACCGAATAGACTAAATATCCTTTTGAGCACCCTAACAGTCTCTACGGAATTTACTGTACGTGTAGGCTCAGCAATAACAAATTTAGAGAAAGCATCTGTTAATTCAAGCATGTACTGATAACCTTTATGTGTTCTGCAAAATGGTCCTAAATGGTCAATATGAACCATCCGCATTGGTTCATTAGGCTTGGGAATAGGGAATAGCTTACCTTCCCTCTTTCCATGATCTCCTTTACCATATGCACAATGTAAACAGGCACTTACATATTTTTTGATAAAGCGAGTCATTTTAGCGAACCAATAATCTTTTTTTATTAAATCTGTACATTTTTGAAGTCCTACATGCCCTATATCATCATGATGCATCTGAACTATTTTCCATCTAGCTAATGAAGGGACAACAAGGCGATTACCCAGCAACGTTTTACGATACAGCCTATCATTTAAAAGTTTGTAATCATTTGTTATATTGGTGGGTGCTGTTCCTGACTTCAACTGATCAACAATTGGCTTTAACTTGTCATCCTGGCATTGAACGGTGTAAAACCAGTCAGCAACTTCTAATCGGTTCGGTTCACATTCATAGTATCAACGGGGTTCCTACTGAGGGCGTCCACATGCTTCATACGCTCCCACGGCCTGTACTCAATAGTTAAGTCAAATTGCTGAATAGATAGCCACCACCTAGCAATGCGAGGTATAAGGTCGCGCTTTGTTAGTGACGCTCGAACTGCTGTACAATCGGTTACTACCTTAATTTGTTTCCCTACTATGTACACTCCAAATTTACGTAAAGCTTCTACAACCGCGAGAGTTTCCAATTCGTAACTGTGATACTTACATTCGTCTTTACTTGTAACCCTACTAAAATACATAACTGGACGTAAGGAACCATCTGCTTGTTTTTGCAATAAAATAGCTCCAATACCTGATTTGCATGCATCCGTGTGAATTTCCGTCGGTAAGGCTGGGTCGTATAATGCCAAAACTGGTTTAGTACACAAACACTGCTTCAATTGTTCGAAACTATTACTCTGATCACTACCCCAAGTCCACGCGACGTTTTTCTTTGTTAAATCTGACAAAGGACGAGCAATTACAGCAAAATTTCGTATAAACTTGCGAAAATAACTGCATAGCCTAAGAAATTGACGTGTCTCGTGTACATTTCTAGGGATGGGAAACTGCGACACTGCTGTCAATTTCGATTCACCCGGTCGGATACCATCGCGCGATATTTCGTTTCCTAAATAGGTTATTTTATCTTGCAAAAATGCGCATTTGCTCATGTTAAGTTTTAAATTCTCCACCCTAAACTTGGAAAGAACCATTTCCAGCATTTTAAAACCGGATTTAATATCGAACGAAGGTAGTAACAAATCATCCATAAACGCTAAAACTTCACATTCGTTGGACAAGGTATCGGAACGGTCGTCATCAATATTTGAGTTTGAACCGTCGATGTTTTCGTTCCTTGGTATTTTAATGGAATTTACTATTTTATTCATCATTCGCATAAAAACAGACGGACTGTTGGCTAATCCAAACGGGACACGTGTGTACTCCCATGAGCCCTGTGTTGTGACAAACGCCGTTTTGTGTGTATCTTCGGGACAAATCTTGACTTGGTGATAACCTTGAGCCAAATCTAGTGTTGTGAAAATATTTTTTTCCTGCCAGTTTTGAGACCTGATCGTCAATGTGAGGCAAAGGGTGCCTATCCTTGATGGTGATGGCGTAAAGCGCCCGATAATCAACACAGAGTCTATGCTCACCGTTCTTCTTCTTAACAAGGATAACAGGGGATGCAAAGTTTGACTCAGACTCTTTAATTATGCCTGCGTCAAGTATAACAGATATCTTGGATCTAACTATATCTTGCTCACTGTGTGACATGCGGTAAGGTTGGCGATATACGGGCTGTTCGCTTGTTAACTTGATTTTCATTTGCAACAAATCTGTACACCCTAACTCTTTTGTACTACTAGCGAAGCAATCACTGTAATTTGACAATAAACTAATTAAGTTATTATGGTCGGTTTCATTCAACGGTCCTGTCTTTATATCCCTAATGTTTACACCCCCAATAGTACTGATACTGGCTAAGCTAGTGTGCAAAACAGAGGACACAATATTAGTCTGGCTGGCTTTGGCTGTGGCTGAGGCCATGGCGACCAATACATATGGCAAGGTAGAATTAGCTTTACTGACCTGAACATTGCAAGCCGGCGGAGCTGTGCAGCTATCCGCTCTGGTCAGCACTTCTCCTTCGCGCCAGATGTGCTGGGGCCCGGCGTTTACAACCTTGATGTATCCGGCGGCACCCCGCAGCATTGTAGCCGGAATGGAGTAGGAAACGCCGGCAAGGTCAAAATGCTGTAGGCTGGTGACCACATCATTTCCGTCATTGTTGTCTACTATGTTGACCTTGATAATAGAGCAACCGGGTGGTAGACACTCGTTGTTAGCAGTGACCACCTTGAATCGAGTGCGTTCATCTATCATGTCTATCTGCTTCGTGAAGTCTTCTTGTTGTAAACTGGCTATGCCGTTACTGACAGTCATAGTCATACCGTCGCTATTTATGATCGGCTGGCCAATCAATAGATGTATGCCTCCCATGTCGACATCTGTAAGATGGGCCTTGCAGTGAATAAGTATACCGTCGATTTCGAGCTGGAATGCTACTTCTCCGCGGCTGTGCAAGTGATTTCCCGAGAACCCTTTCAGTGGGCGTTACTTCGAGGTTAAGCAGCTGGGAAACTTGTATTGAAAGTACGTTAATTTGACTTCCCGTGCCAAGATAAGATTTTACATGTACGCCGTTGATTTTCACGACTTTCTCGTAGATGTGATTGTAGTTTTGCAGGAGCTTCACTTCTTTTATGTTGTCGTCTGATCGCGGGTTAGATTTAATGACGGGGGCGGCAGTACAACGTGGGGCGATATGGCCTTGTTTACCGCACTTGAAGCAAGTCCGCAGGTCCGGCTGTGGCAGTTTCGAAGAGTATGGCCCGTCTTTCTACAACGCGGACAGGGGTCTACGTTCGGGTTAACCATCTTCCTTTCGCTTAACTGTCGTGTGTTGTCTTTGTTTGCTGGGCGAGTGGTTGGCGATTGATGATTGCCGGAGGGTGGCTGATAATCATCTAGCGCACACAGGAATCCTTCGTACAAGTCTTCTGGTCGGTCGCACTGATACGCTCTTGCGTTGGCTTGTAGTGTTGAAGGTAAACCGCGAATGATGCAGGATACCGTAGCTGAATCCGAAAGTTTGCACCGAAAGCACATGGCGACTTTGTCCTGGCAGTACTTGGTCATAGACTCAGAGGGTAGTTTCTTCCGGTTCATCATCTCTTCTAACATATTGCCATAATTACGATGTCGAGGAAAAGCGCGTGTTAGCATCTGCTTCCAATCGGTCCATGAGTAATCGTAATCATCGAGTCTGTTAAACCATCGCCGTGCCTGACCTCGCAATTTATCCTGGAGGTGAAATGCCTTCGTCGTGTCGTTCCAACCATGGATTTCATCGAGTTGATCGATCTTTTTCAGCCACGCTGTTACAGTAGTGCATTCTTCGCTGTCAGGATCAAACTCGGGAATAAGTGATGCTGCACGATGAACCTTTGTCTTCACGATTGGTAACTCTTCATTTAGTTCACGCATAGCTTTTTGTACTTCGTCTTCCAATAATCGTTTTAGAAGTTTTCGTGCTGGTGTGTCGTCGTAATCGCGAGTTTCAGAGTCACCGTCATGAGAATCACGTGGCGCTGATGATTTATCCCAACCGACCGACTAAGCGACCGGTCACATCATCGAGGGTGCGTTTCATATTCGTTGAGTTTTATTTATCCCACTTCTGAATATGTTACGTGTGGCATAAATAAAAGCGTAAGACAATTCTTATAACTTCTTTATTAATAATTTTATGACCACAATCAGGCATAGATTACCCTTAGTGAGTGTTCAGTAGCTCAAAATCAGCTTGGAATGAGCTTCCGGCCCCTTTTATGCGTTTAAACCCCACCAAATGTCGGCTGGCAGGGGCAGGTCTACTGGTGGGGCAGGCCTGGCATGACGTGGCAGGTCATTATTGGCTGGCTTGGCTGGCTGGCTGGCATTGGCTGAGGCATAGCGTAACATTGTACATCGTTTATTTTTAAACACGGAATAATTTTAAAGAAACGTTTAAGAAGTAAACGAAAGAACATTTAATCGCCACATTCATAAGAACTTCTACAAAATATCACAAATTAAAGAAAAAAAGGTGCCCCCAAAATAGGTATTTAATAGGCGGGAACTGTTATGTTATAATGTAGCTTACATATTTATATTCCAGGGCATATTTTTACCCGATTAAATTTTAACTGTATACTACGTTTTCCATTTATAACTGTTTATTCCCTAATTTCGATTCTGATAGTAGAAACTAACAATAATTGTACATATTTGAAATGTGCATTTAGGCACAGATTTTAATTCAGCCTGCTGTCGATAGCATCCCAATTACGGAGGCAATAAATTTTCCGCCGGAAGATAAGCCCCACATGAATGTGCTGGCAGACTAAATCGCCTTTAAATAAATAATGAGCAATAGTCAGTTACATGAACTAATTTAAAGCTTGATGCGCAATCATAAATTCACGCACACAACTGAATAAATAATTGGGGTCCAGTTTCGTACACTGAATACAAACAGTACACAAGGCAAGGATGAATTTCATGGTGGATTATTGAAAAATAATCGGCGTTCTTGTCCCCACCCACTCCCACGTACTGTTAAGGCGATGAATTGCACGCGACTGAGGGGACTGAGCGTCTGACCGGGACGAGGGTTGTATACGCGCTAGCTTATAACTAAAGGACGTAAACGACAAAACGGTTTTTGTTTATGAATTTAGTTAGAAACGACTATTTGAGAAATTCCTACAATTTTAAAGAGTATGTATAGACTCATCTACGGAGAAAGCTAAGAGGCTTAAATTGGTCCCATTTGCCCAATGTGAATCTCTATTTAAAAAGAGGTATGTTTGATATTTTTTCCCTTTTTTTCTTATACAACAACGGTGGCAAATAAGCGTACGGCCCGCCTGATGGTAACCGGACACCGCAGCCTATAGACGCATGCAACTCCAAAGCAGTAACATGGGCGTTACTGACCCTTGATATGTTGTTGACAGCTGAAGGAACAAATTCCCTCGCTCTCAACACAACGCATCCTCGGGAGCTGCACAAAAGCTACCTAATCGTGTATTGAAAACTAACAAAATAAGATTTTTATCATGAATTATCTATCTGGTCACTAAGTTATCTTTTCATTCGTTTTGTAATTACCGACAATAGTTTTGATCATTGACTCCACCAATGCGTCCTCTTAAATGAGCTGCTGCTAGTTATTACATGAGATTCGTCTCCTCTTAAATGAGATGCCTGCTAGTTATTGCATGAGATTAGTCTCCTCTTAAATGAGATGCCTGCTAGTTATTGCATGAGATTAGTCTCCTCTTAAATGAGATGCTACTAGTTATTGTATGAGATTCGTCTCCTCTTAAATGAGATGCTGCTAGTTATTGCATGACATTCGTCTCCTCTTAAATGAGATGCCTGCTAGTTATTGCATGAGATTAGTCTCCTCTTAAATGAGATGCTACTAGTTATTGCATGAGATTAGTCTCCTCTTAAATGAGCTGCTGCTAGTTATTACATGAGATTCGTCTCCTCTTAAATGAGATGCCTGCTAGTTATTGCATGAGATTCGTTTCCTCTTAAATGAGATGCTGCTAGTTATTGCATGAGATTCGTCTCTTCTTAAATTAGATGCTGCTAGTTATTGCATGAGATTAGTCTCCTCTTAAATGAGATGCTGCTAGTTATTGCATGAGATTCGTTTCCTCTTAAATGAGATGCTGCTAGTTATTGCATGAGATTAGTCTCCTCTTAAATGAGATGCCTGCTAGTTATTGCATGAGATTCGTTTCCTCTTAAATGAGATGCTGCTAGTTATTGCATGAGATTCGTTTCCTCTTAAATGAGATGCTGCTAGTTATTGCATGAGATTAGTCTCCTCTTAAATGAGATGCCTGCTAGTTATTGCATGAGATTCGTTTCCTCTTAAATGAGATGCTGCTAGTTATTGCATGAGATTCGTCTCCTCTTAAATGAGATGCTGCTAGTTATTGCATGAGATTCGTCTCCTCTTAAATAAGATGCTGCTAGTTATTGCATGACATTCGTCTCCTCTTAAATGAGATGCCTGCTAATTATTGCACGAGATTAGTCTCCTCTTAAATGAGCTGCTGCTAGTTATTACATGAGATTCGTCTCCTCTTAAATGAGATGTCTGCTAATTATTGCATGAGATTAGTCTCCTCTTAAATGAGATGCCTGCTAGTTATTGCATGAGATTCGTTTCCTCTTAAATGAGATGCTGCTAGTTATTGCATGAGATTCGTCTCCTCTTAAATGAGATGCCTGCTAGTTATTGCATGGGATTCGTCTCTTCTTAAATGAGATGCTGCTAGTTATTGCATGAGATTAGTCTCCTCTTAAATGAGATGCCTGCTAGTTATTGCATGAGATTCGTTTCCTCTTAAATGAGATGCTGCTAGTTATTGCATGAGATTCGTCTCCTCTTAAATGAGATGCTGCTAGTTATTGTATGAGATTCGTCTCCTCTTAAATGAGATGCTGCTAGTTATTGCATGACATTCCTCTCTTCTTAAATGAGATGCCTGCTAGTTATTGCATGAGATTCGTCTCCTGTTAAATGAGATGCCTGCTAGTTATTGCATGAGATTCGTCTCCTCTTAAATGAGATGCCTGCTAGTTATTGCATGGGATTCGTCTCTTCTTAAATGAGATGCCTGCTAGTTATTGCATGAGATTCGTCTCCTCTTAAATGAGATGCTGCTAGTTATTGCATGAGATTCGTCTCCTGTTAAAAGGCATACTCCTCTGCAATAGAGTTTTGAACAAAATGAGATGGATAACATTACACGAACAAATGCTCTTATCGGGATTCCAACCCAGGACCTCTAGCTTCGTAGGCAGGGTCACTACCAACTGTGCTAAACCGGTCGTCAATTACTTCTATGAGAAAATCGTATTTACTTCTATAAGACTTTTGGATAATGTAAGTAAAATAACAGCATTAGAACTTGATTATGTCTTTCAATAATGTTTTGTTTGAGTTGGCTGAGATAAAAAATAAACAGCACTCAACTTTCGATTTTTTCTGGAAATATTTTAAGCAATCATGTTTTGGCATCTGACAACCAACAAAATAATTTATAGGTAGTTAGGCAAGATACATATACCAATCCGATGTTTTTTTCTCAGTTCTATCAGTATAGGTTTTTAAAAATCTCATCACTTTCCAGAGCATTCAAGGGTTTAAGCTTTTCCATTAATCTAAAAATGTGCTACCACACAATATGATACAGCGTAATGGTGTAGCGTCATGCTACTTAGCTTAGCTTTGGCAGACAAAACTGACTTCGCCAGTGTTTTCTAGATAAACGAGATCATTAAACGTTAGACAACATTGTTGTTTGCCCTAGAGAATCGCCCAGATTGCAAGTTCTGACGCTTGCATGAATAACCTAGGCTCACCCCAATAAATAACAGTTTGTACATTTTTCTTATCCTATTAGCCTACAGCGGTAGTTCCCTTATTTTGAACGGTTGCAGACTGAAGTTATCTTCAGATCTTGGCAATTCATTCTCCACAAATTGGCCATTCATCCTCACATAAGCGTGAGTTATTGAGGTACTGTGGTCTTCTAGATAAACATCTTAAGCCGTAACGCGGTATTAAACTCATAACAAAAATTTAATTTTCTTCCCCCCAAACCATTATGTTAATATTTAGTGGCGTTTACATATCAAAATTAACTTTCGAATTTATTACATCTTACAGTTAACTGGCTAGCCGCTCACGTGGTTTCGGATTTTAAAAAAGGTAGACTTTTATTAATTAATTTATTTATCAAAGTAGCCCATACTTCGCTTGGCAACCACAGTTACCACCATCAGTTTAGGGGTCTGCGAAATTGGCAACTGTGGTTGCCACAAGAAAAGTGAGTAGCTAGTATACAAATTAGCTAATGTTGATATTATTTTCTCAGGACAACTGGTTGATATATTATGTATATTGAGATATTTAACCATAAGTATTCGGTATTTTACACTACTTTGAAATTTACTTCGCAATGAAAATTAAAATGAAATGAAAATTGTTTATTTTTCCTTGTTTAACATGTAAAGTGCCTGCAGTGATTAGGACTTCCTTTTAGGTAGGTAAACCTGTGTTAGGATGCCCCGCTCTTCCATAACTGGTAAGTAGGTAGGAAAATATTATCTAGCTTAATACATTTTTAACAATGGTTTTAGATGCGTATGATTAATTTGGGTTTTAGCTTAATTTAAGTAATATATATTAATGGTCGCAATGCATCGTAAAAATTGCGAATTGGAATAAATGCTTTCGTGTAAAAGCCTTGCATGTTTTGAAGTGGACATTTCTTTGCTCGCGTACTTGTATAGGGGTACGGTTCAAAATATATCACGTGACTTCCGGAATAACTTTTTGTAGAGAAGGCTAATCTGGTTTCAAATAATTGTTTGTTACATGTTTTAATTCTTCTTTATTTGCCATTAGTTGTTGATCACAAAATGTTATTTAGTTTATGTGGCGCACATGAAAATAATGCTGAAATGACCGCCATTTTCAATGTATCGCGAGTCAAATGATCTACGTCAGTCAATGTTGCCATATAAACCGATTTATCTGTACTTATACAGATTTTAGTGAATGAATTCAGATATATATTTTACGGGTACACCATAATAGCAGATTCCTTTAAATAATCAAAACACTGAGTTTAACAATTCATTGAAAATGCTTATCTATGTAGAGTTTCCTTTTAGATTGAAACCAATCGCAAATCCATGGGATACAATTTAGGACTGGGACAGTTATTATTATACCGATTACCATTAATCGGGGTATTATAAAAAAATATTGTTTTTATTCATGTAACTGCCTATTTAGAAATAAAGGTTTAGACCTCCTAGAAGGTACCTATCCTCCTAGAAGTACCTAGGAATTATGGTATCTGTATCAGGAGACTTCGCTCTTCCTTCCTTCTTTGATTTGTACCTACTCTAATGTATGTCACAAGATTATTTACGTGAATTTTCAGACATATAACCTGGCATGCACTAATAATGAATATATTTTTATTAGGGTTCCATAGCGAACAAAGAAGTATCCACTTAAACTTAATTAACGGTTGTATCTCCGACATAACCGGCTTCTTTTTCTCCAGATATGCCGTCAACCACCTTTTTAGCCTTATAAAAGTATTTTTTTTTTCGAAACGGAACATTTGTGCAACTTAACTTTTTTTACACAACGAAAAATATTCATATTCATAGGGCAACACAACGAATACAAGTGATGTCCGGGAGGGTGGGGAGACTGGAACAAAAGGCTCGTGAGGTTTATTGTTGGCAATACAATACTCTATTGACGTCAAACCGCTCAGGGGAAAAAGGCTTGCGTAGGTGCGACGGTTATATCTATTGATATACCATGAATCCAATACATGTAGTTTTTTAGGGTTCCGTAGTCAACAAGGAACCCTTATAGTTTCGCCATGTCCGTCTCCGCTCAGTAACAATTACTACAAGAAAACTGTAATTCGGCATGGGTATATAAATCAATCACGCCGACAAAACAGTACCTACAACAAAATCTAGAAAAAAATATTTATTTGGGTACCCCTTACACCTAAAGCGGGGATGTAATTTTTTTTCTCGTTCAACCCATGGTGTGGGGTATCGTTGGATAGCTCGTTTAAAACTATTATGGGTTTCCTAAAAACATTTTCAAATCAGTGATTAGTTTGCGAGTTATTGGGCTTTAAAACCACAATTTTTGTTCGAGTCGTGCCTCCCCCCCCTCTCCCTGCCGGCCCAATGGCTACTACTGGGTATGTGAAAAGATTCGTGGTAGTAGTACATGTATTTAATTTAATTTAGTTTTTGGTAATATTTCGCAAAAAATACTTTGTGTGGAAGGTGGTGAAATATTATTTAGCTATTTATTTGTTAAAAAATATGCAGGTCAGTATTCTATATTAATGACTACTATATCAATGTATTTTTAAAATGTAATCTTTTTTCTTGTGTTAATTGCTGAGATAGTTTTACAACGGTAATTATTGATTAGATATTCAATTCAATTCAATTTATTTATTCCATAACAATTTTACAATCGTGTCGGAAATACATATTATAAAAGTCACAAGTTAATAATTCAAATTAATAGAGATAGAGCTACAGGTCATGCATCCCTGTCACTCGAGTAAAGGAGTGCGAAAGAGATGGAAATACCCGAACTTCGGCTTTCGAAGTTCGTGGCAGCGCCGCAGAAAGTTATTTAAAAATAAGACACATTTTAAGTTATCGTCATATTACAATGTACTACGCGTTGCAACTTATATATATTATTTATCCCTATCGGCGACATGTTTCAAACTTCATAAGCTTTGGCATCACTCAACATCGTTGCTTATTCTTACTAGTGAACGTACTTGTGCTTATGTAGTTATGTCATTGCAGAATTCAGGTCAACTCCTTCCAGTAGCTTGATCACCTTAGACATCGAGTGCTTGGCATTCGTCCGAGATGCGTTTGATCTTAAATCAATACTCGCATGTGCCAGATAGCTCGTATAAGGTGAGACCACTTGATGTCGGCCGAGACACAGCATTCTCTCATCAGTAAAATTAGCTCTCTAGTGTACCGATGATTAAAACAGGGACGGTTTTACCGTTATGAAACCGTTATAATACCGATACCGTTATAATGTAAAGGTTAGCCATGCAACATTACGGTTGCTGAAACCTTTATATTACCGGTTCCCAACTGGTATTAATTCGATACCTAAAGATTTATTTGATTCTTAAACTGGTCGACCTCACCCGCTTCGTTGAAGTCGTGATACCGGTTACCTTTATTAAAAACGGTTAGGGTACCTGGGAAAAATAACGGTATAAAAAATATAAGTATGTATAAGTTATCTGGTAACTAATCACTACATAGTATAAAACAAAGTCACTTCCCGCTGTCTGTCTATATGTATGCTTAGATCTTTAAAACTACGCCACGGATTTTGATGCGGTTTTTTTAAATAGATAGTGATTCAAGAGGAAGGTGAATAATATAGTACCCGTGCGAAGCCGGGGCGGGTCGCTAGTATTATATATCCTACTATAATATTATAAATGCGAAAGTTTAGATGTTTGGATGTTTGTTACTCAATCACGCTTAAACGGCTGAACCGATTTGAATGAAATTTTGCACGAAGATAGTTTATAGCCTGGATTAAAATATAGGATAGTTTTATCCCGGGTCCACGCGGACGAAGTCGCGGGCGGAAGCTAGTATATAATATATGTATCTAAATTTTATGAGTGTTGCATCTTTATGAGGACTGAGGGTGAAGCTTAGCAAACACCAACACGAGTGGAGGAATGAGGCGGACTTAAGGCACTCTAAACTCTTCATAGAAGGAGTGGACTCGGGCTGGACTAACAAACTCAGGAAATCCAGTAGGAGGCAACTCAGAATTATATCTGGGGTGTTCACGAGTCGCTTCGGGGTCAAGGATCTCTTGGCCAAGATGGGACTATCGGATAGTGTAAGTTTAGACTGTAGAATGTGTGGCGAGGAGACCAGCCAAAGAATGAATTACTTTGGTAACGGCTATCCGCAACCAAAGGAATTCAAGGTGCTCCTGCTGAACTGCATCATCCGTTTTGTGGAAATGATGGAGCGAGCTTGGGAGCATAAAGGAGAGGGCAAATGCACAAAAGATCCCGCGTGTATCCGAAAAGGCCCGCATCTAGATAAGATAAGATAAGAGGGTTAAGCTCTGCAAGTTTGTATGCAGGGGGTTATCAGGAATGGGCCTTCGGGTTGACATAGGCTATATTATATTTCGCGGTTTCGCTTGCGTTCTGTACGGAGCCCCGCGGGCAGCTAGTCTTCAATATTCAGAGTATAAGTCAAGCCTGCGTGTAGAACAGTTATCGCATATTTATGGGATTTTCTTTTGTTGCTAAATACGAAAGGAAAAGATAATATAAGAGACGTCATATAACTGACAGAAGCGTGGCACGTGTACTGGAGTAGCAACTGTTTGTTCTATTGTTTTTGCGTAATTGTTTTACAATCTTACTTGAAGATAACAATGAAACGGTTCTCTTATTTTTGCAGAAAATTGTTTGGCCAATTATTAGTTCCCAACCAACGTTTCGCAGAATATTATTTCGCCAAATAATCACTTGCCAACTTGTCATAAGATTTCGTTTCGTTTCCCAACCTCACAGTTGCCAACTGTACGTTTGGTCTGATGATTATAAACTTTTAAAATGCCAATAATCGTTTAACAGAATGTTTTAGTTGGCTGAATAGTCATTTCGTTGTATAACGTTTCCCAAATGTTTCACGCAGTAGGGTTCGTACAGTTACTATGTAATATAATTTACAATGTGGGTAAGCGCAACTGCTCACTTCTTTTAATAACTTTGTGGGTGAGTAAGAATAAACTGACTTATTAGCGATAAGTGTTTACGTTATTACTTGCGGGACGTTGCTTTGTATTTTTCATTACTTATTTTGAATATTCAATAAGGCGATTTGCGCTGTAAGATCGCGGTTAACCTAACACGCTCCTCCTAGCTTCGCTCGTCGTCGCACCTATCTGGACTCTGTCACAGTTATTATTTCTGTTGCTATACTTATCACGAAACTGTTCTTTGTTTCAGGCAAGTTCAACAGATGGGTTTCGCCAAAAGATACGCAAGTGACGTAACGATTCATCGTAACTTTTAAGTTGGCTTATATGTTAAAACGTAACTATTGCACTGACGAAACGTAGTTCGTTCAATAGTTGTTTGGCCTAGTGAAATAGTTGGCAAGTGATAAGTTTTCCAAACATTTTTAGTCATTGTGATATTCTGCTTTATAAAAATTCGACCAAGTGTCAGGTTGTCATACAAAAAGTTGGTAATGGTTAGTTGTCAAAGTGAATCATTTTCGAAATGTTGGTTGGCAAGTGATGTTTGACCAAAGGAAATTCTGCGAAAAGGCAGAACACCCAATGAAACACATGTCGGTAATGCCAACCATGTATAAGTACTTTTCGTAACTATACAAAGATTTATAAACACGATATCTAGTAGGTCCCGCATACTTTTATCAGTCACTATACTTGTCCCATCTTAAATTTATACACCTACATAAAGCCAGCCAAGTGTTAAAAGCAAATTATTTTCACGCAATCTTGAACGAGCCCACCAAAGCTGAACGAAGTTTATCCCTATTTATCGAATAAAAGTTTTGTTGTATCTACAAATAGTTTCGATTTCAGGTAGGGTAAAAGTTTTAATGCCAACCCGTGTCGTCGAGTGTGACATGACATGTCCCTTGAATTTAAGGTTACGTGTTTTTACGTTATGCTTAAAATATTGTTTTAACAAAATTAATATAACATTACAACATTAGGCACGTAATGTACAATTACCTTATTTGCCCGTGCGCACTTTGGACCCGCGTTCTAAGAAAGGCGGTCCTATGACAGGCATTAGTATAAATGTCGACAGCCTTTAGTCGAGTCTAATCTGATGAGATTAGACTCGCAAATATACAATTTTATTGTCAATTAAGGTAACGAGCAAAGAAGTAACTTAATTATAAAATAAATTAATGGTAATAGTTTAGTCAATAGAAAAATCACAAGATTCACAAGTCAATAAATACCAATACAATACCTCCATAACGTACTCGGGTTATTTAGTTGATGATTGGCAACTAATTAACTTAATCGCCTTAAATATCATTCATAAGGTAAAAACAATTAAGTAACCTCGCAAATTACTTAAAAAATATTATTTTCTATTGTTTCTTGCATTTAATTTACCTACTAAGTCTAATTGCCTTATTCATGACTAAAAATATTTTACTAATTAACACGAAATCACGACTTCTTACTTTTAACAAGATAAAAGATTCAAGAACTCTACTGATAAAATCGATTTCTTTTTCAACGGTACTTTCCTTAGACTTGAACTTAATATTAGTCAGAATTAAGCAAAAGTCGGTGCAAATGATCCACGTAAACTGCTTCAGTAATTTATTATAAGATTCAACGGCCACTTTCGAGAACTCACTGGTGGACAACAATGAATGACCAATTACTGTCGCTCCATGAATCAACACTTTGTGAACAGAAGGCAAGTAGTGCCAGGGATAAGCCGTAATAAGCGTCCTAGCACTATCTAAAGCATACATTTTGACACATTCTCTGCAAAGAATCGCTACGCTCGTAGCCGATATCATGGTTTTCCTCGTATGTAGCGGAAAGCGACTACGGCGTAGGCATCCGTTAGGCGGATTCCTGGCAGTGACAGGTGGTAAACGCAATATTATTGATGCTGTAAACTATAGAGTAGTGATTCCTCTCAGCCAGTTATTGCCGCCGAAGTAGCTGAATTAGGAAAAAAATCTTGTAGGTATTTTTATCGATGGATGATTTCCTCCATTTGGTGGTTTATCAACAGTTTTGAACTTTCTTCCAATATGTCTCCAAACTAATACAAATATAATTTAGTCCTGTTTTGCAAGTAGTTAGCGTTAATATTTTGAACATCTGGCAGAAACTGCAACAGGCTCTGAAAAATTCAAGGATATCTCCGTTTCTGATTTGCTGTCATTACACACAGACAGACCGCCAGTGAATATATGCAGCCAATTCTATTCTAATTTAAAATTAGAGACATTAACTTTAATCTTGGTATTTATATCATGCGTAAGTTCACGTAAGAAGATAGTTAAAATTTTCAACTAAATAAAAAATACAAAAAAAAAACAGTTAATATTCTGGCGTAGCACCATGTCAACAAATATATACTGAATTGGGAATCGAAAAATATCCTTGAAATACATAATTAATAGCTTTAACTAGAATTTCCATTGCAAAGCAAAAAGTCACAAAGAACTGATAACTAGAAAACCAACTGTCACGTATTAGACTAGAGGCTTGGTGATTTCTGATGCAGACAAATAATTGTAGCCAATTATTGATTGCATTTCTTTTTATGTATACCATGAACTAAATGTAAGTATTATGACTGGAATGGTGAGTAATTAGACAAAGCGTCGATGCATAACTCATACATCGTGATTGGAGGCCTATGGCCTGCCACGGGACCACTGTGTGGTGCGGTTCTGCCCGAACAATGCAAGCATTTGCTTACATTACATTTACCTATTTACGTAGAATCCTACTAATATTATAAATGCGAAAGTTTAGATGTTTGGATGTTTGTTACTCAATCACGCTTAAACGGCTGAACCGATTTGAATTAAATTTTGCACGAAGATACTTTATAGCCAGGATTAAAAAGTCGCGGGCGCAAGCTAGTTTAATATAAGTAGCGGATATAGCCTGTATTCAAGTTCCATTCTATCGAGTAGCGAATGATTTATTGAAATCGGATGTGTAGTGCTCGATATAACCCACTATTGTAACTTACAAACCTACTCAGTCATAAACTACTTCTTTATAATATCAGTAGTCACCACCGTACACGAGTCTAGACATGTTTATGATCTATTCATTAATAGTTCTGCTTCGCATGTTACTAATTAGAATTTTATATAATATATTCTACGAGGAAATGATACGAGTATCTTACAGTGACCGTGTTATTGGGGTTTCAGATGGAAATGGTTATTTTTGTCGATAAGGTAAAACAGAGTTCAAAACTAAAGCAAGCAACTATGTCCAATTGTGCTTAGGAAAAACGAGAATCTTAGTATCTGTATCATCCATCAATACCTACTTCATTTGTAAACCGTTGTTTATTTTAAATTGAATAATTAATGAATCTTACTTTCCAGAATAACACTGTGAGATGACTGCTGTTTTCAATTTATTATAAGGAAAATTATTCAGTTAATATACATTACAATAAACAAACATGTTATTTTCAGACAGTATTATTATTCCTCAATCCCACGCTTCTCCTGTCGCGTATTCCATAAGTAATAAAAAAACACGTAACGTTTTGAACGCGCGTTAGGACACTCCAACGGTCAATTTCCCATATAAAAATTTACATTTAGATCTACCTAAAGTACGTACATACAATGCATTATGTGATCTACCTGCAGAGAACACAAGTGGAGCCGTGGGATAACATATAGGTTATGTTCATTCTGAAGTTCTTTTATACACTGGTGAATGAGTTTTTGAAATTGTATAAGCAGTTTCGGATATTATATTTCCTCTTTGCTATTACTTTACTATAGACTAACTGCTCGCGCGTCTCCCGAAAAAAGAGTTTTTGTAATAGGATGAAGAGTTACAAGTTACGAACGCACAAACTCACAAAGCTACAAAAATACACTATTAAGATGCAGAATTCTACATATTCGACGCAAATGAACTTTACCTATTTATCATATTAGTATAGAAGTACCTATTTAAGTAATTTACCTATAAAAACCAAGTTACCTATTGTCATAAATGTTGATATGTTGATTTTTTTTACCCGATCACGGAAACCCTGCAAAACTGCTGAACGGATTAAGATGGAACTTGAAATAAAGACAGCTTATAACCTGGAATATAGCCCTCCGAATCGCTAAACTTAAGTGGCAGTGGGCGGGGCACATTGCACATAGAACCGATGGCCGTTGGGGCGGAAAGGTTCTCGAGTTGCGACCACGTACCGGAAGGCGCAGCGTGGGTAGGCCCCCGACAAGGTGGACTGATGACCTGGTAAAGGTCACGGGAGTTCGCTGGATGCGGGTGGCGCAGGACCGGTCATTGTGGCACTCTTTGGGGGAGGCCTATGTCCAGCAGTGGACGTCTTTCGGCTGATATAATGGACCTGCAATACGCAGCATACTTTAATCCACATCCCTCATAGTATGGAAGCGTTCCCGCGAACGAAGTCACAGGGAAATTATAGTTATAAATATTATTATATTGTAAAACGACTAGCGGAACGAAAAAATACCGGGTGATATAATTACTTTTCCTCTGAGACGAACGTCCTGCCGAAAAATGTTTACGCTAGTGTTGTGTTAATTATTTATAAATGCTTAAAGGAAAAGTAAAGGTAATTTTATATATAGGAGGAACAATTCAAGTCATTAATAATCTACTTAATGTGTGTTTACTACAGTAAATCAACATCGTTCTCATGATTCTGAGTTGAAGAAACAAAACAAAAAACAAAGTAAATGGTACACTCTACGAATCCTTCCAAACACCACATAATATAATTTTTTCCTTACATGCTTAAAGCTAGACAGAAATCTGCCAAACCACAGTGCGGTTTGTTGGCAGACAACCCTAATGGGTTAATACCCATTCGAGGCCAAGCAATGCTACGTGTGCTACGCTGTAATTTGTATCACCATTTTTCCGCCTTCTAGCGGAAATCGCTCGCAGAGGCATGACACTTATGTGGATCATGGGCCTTGGATTGGTTAAGAAAAGGGAACGAGCCCTTTCATTACAAATTCAAATATAACTTGGAAGATATTAGGCAACGGTTTTTCGTCGAGAAGTTTAAAAGTACAAATGCATTCCGCCTCGCGCCAGTAAAACCGTTGTGCCAAATTGGTCATCTGTCTTGACACAAACGTTACACCGTAATCGAATCCGACAAAGAAGATAGAAAAAAATAAACTCGGTACGTGAGATGAAAACAGGATGGCACCTACTCAGCACTTGTTTTGTAAGTCAATGAGAACCGATGTAGTGTCGATGTTGGAAAAAACTCATTGCTTATTGAAAGCATGTGTGAACCCCTTGTGTTCCGGCTAAAGATTAAACATCAATGAATATCCCGTGTCGTACAAAATACATAGTAACGCGGAAAAATTCAAATTGTATTATAAAGGTAAATTCCTAATTGAATAAACAGTAGGTAGGTATTTAGCTATTAGAGTTTTACAAAACGTCTATATACCGATGCACTCGTACATTCATCTCGAGAATGAAAATAAACTTTTCGGTCACATGGACTTTGTTACCAGATCAGCATAGATATATCGCTTTCATAGTACGTTTACAGATGGAATAGGGCTAACAAGTATTCTGTAACATGGAACAAAATGTGGGAAAGTATGAGATTATTTATCTCAAAAATAATTTTCCATAAGGCAGAAATTGGCGATAAAAAAAACGGGATTTCACGTGGGCGAAGTCGTCTGCGTGAATTTAAATTCAGTAAACGTATATGTTGATGGGATATTGGAATATTATTCTAATTCGTATCGGAATAATATTGTGTTCAAATGGTCATTTAAAGGAGAACACAATTAATATGGCATGCCATGCTAATACTTAGGTACATGCCAACTTATGAGAAGACTGGTTATATCAACACATATTACATCGAATGTAACTTTCAAAAGTAAGTAGTTCAATTATTAATATTTCAGATACCGAGCTTGTCTAAAATGGTTGAACGTACTGATCTAAAATTACTATCAAAATACCGTGATTTAGTTTAGGAAGATATAATTATTAACTGTACACAGAATTATGATCTGTATGATATTAAGAAAATTATATTTTATATAGGTATATAAAGTTTCAGTTAGTTACACGCCAGTGCATTACTAAAGAATCAAGAACCAAATAGACATTAAGGACGAAAATCTCGATTTCTATCGTTCCGTCTAGAATACGGAAACGGGCTTTCGTTTTGATTCTGCCCAGTCTATAACTTTTGCATAGAAATGTATCTATGTTCGTCAAGATTCGGTGTTCGTTTTTGCTGAGTTGTTATTGACGTTGTACTTATTCAAGGTTTTCGTCTGTAACTGTGTTTGACAGCACTGTTACACTTACAGAGAGAGACATGCATGTTCATCAAGATAATATGAATAGTACTTTAAGTTTGATCATTAAATGGCTCCCCAGAAACAATCTTCATGTAAATCTCGAAAAGACGAATATTATGAATTTCAAACTACGTATTAAAAATGCAGCCAATCTGACAATAACTTACAATTATTAAAAAAATTAATGACACTGACTCAACTAAATTTTTAGGATTAAGCTTAGATAATAGTTTGACATGGAAAAATCAAATTGACATTGTATGTTAAAAAGTTTCATTTTTGTTATGCTATATATAACTTAAGGAAAGTGGTGAACCAATCAGCAGTATTGACAGTTTACCACGCATATGTTGCAGCTACCTAAAGATATGGTATAATATTTTGGGGGAATGCTACAGATCGTGAATTAGTATTCAGGAGCCAAAAGAAATGCTTAAGAGCAGTATGTGGCATTAAACAAATGGAAACGTGCAAACCACGTTTCATTAGGTTAAAAATATTAACAATGCCTTGTCTTTACATATATGAGACCTGTATCTATGTAAAATGTAATATGGACCAATTTTCTAAATTTAATAGCGTACATCAAAAAGGAAAAAAATAATTTTAGGCCATCCAGAACAGCTTGAATGTCGAAAACTATATTTGGAATGGCACCCAGAATATTTAACAAATTACCATCGTCAATTTTAAAGTTAGATGACTTAAAAGAGTTTATGAAAAAAATGTTTTTAGCATTCAAGGCTTATTACACAACTCAAGAATTTTTAATTGACATTTTTAGGGATTGAACTTAGTATTGTAACAACTTGTGCATGCGATACACATGACCATATTATATTTGCATGTCTGTATGACGAAACATGTAGATCTATATATTTTAATTAAGTTACCTACTTTTTACCATGTTTTGAGCAAATAAAGTTCTGATTCAGATTCTGATTCTGTAAGTTGCAAAGTTGTCTACAACTCCAAATTGTTTTTATTGTATTAAAATTGTGCATAAAACAAAACACAAAAACACTAAAGGGTTATTTAAAAGAACCAAATCTTACGCCCCGCACCAACGTCAATTCTTAAGAGCCGTCCGTCTCATGAGAATTCTGGGTTTCTTTGGGTTTTGGTCGGGCGTGGGCGAAAACTGATGCTCGATCAAGCAAGAAAAGCAGAAGCTGAATACCTACCCGTTGGTTTAATGTAATTGAGAAGGGTACGCATGAAACTCCATGGCTCTAAAAGGAAGGCAGAAAATCGGTCTGTTTGGAGATTGCTGCAGAATAAAACAAATTGTGGTGTTCATGACCCTTCAGGCATTTTTTGGCCAGGTTTCAACAAGGAAGAAGAAAATTGGCGCCAATTTCATTTGCCATTCACTATTTAACTGTTTAAGACCCCTCGTATTCTAGTTTTTAAACCGTTAACCTAGTTGTAAAATTGCATTAAGTGAGGCTAGAGTGAAATTATGATACATCAATCTTTAGGTGTACTACGGCGTAGTGAAATCGATTGAGGTCAATACAAGTTATACGTCTTAGTCAGCTCGACGGCCGTTCGGTGCACTAAGCCCCAAATGTGGAAGTTTCTGCTTCGCATTATAAAAATTGGAACGTGAAAATTTCTTGTAAAATTTTCACAAAGGCAACCCTATTAAATAAATCTTACGGTTTCAGGAAATCCATTTCCATTTGGTTATGTAAATGTGAATATATATGCATACAAATTAACATTATTTCGTATGGTTGTCAGTTTAAAGTAATCTAAATAATATTACTGAAACCTACTGAATTAATTTATTTCGAAAAAGCTCGGTTAGGCTGTCAAATTTTTACTAAACATGTTGCCGAATCTATGAACTTCATGATGGTTTTAGTATCGACTTGAAGTTCGCTGTAGAACGTATTCAAAACTCAAAGTTTTGTCATTTCGGTATGTCTATTTATAAAATCCGAGTAAGTGAAAAGAACGAATTCATGACATTCTAAATTATGAAAACGAATACTCCACTGTATCTTCTTTCATTTATTTTTAACCCCCGACGCAAAGAGAGGGGTGTTGTAAGTTTAAAGTGTCTGTGTATCTGTCTGTGGTAACGTAGCGCCCAAATTTGAATGCGGTTTTTTTTATCATAGATAATTTTAATATATTTTTATATTTTTTTACTTTTTTTACCAAGTATTGTATTCTTATTCCTAGTAACTTGTGTCCCTCTCTACAAATTTGAAGGTACCTATTTAGTTTTTTTTTCTTCTGTTAATATTATTTTTTATTTCCCTATTTTTATAACCTAGACGATATTTTACGTTTTTAAATTATTATTTGTGGTTTTTTATAGGAAATAAATGAGCAGTATAATCACTGGTGATGATATAAATATTAGTTCCTGCAATAATTAAATAGCATGTTGTTTTTTCCTGGTGAATGATAATGAAGATTACAATATTGCCTATGCGCTTTGCGTTACTAATAACTGATTTGAGATGGCTAAATATAACATACCCGGTATGTTATATGTCCCTGTCTTTCAAAATCCGAATACGAGACATGAAAAAAGATATCGTTGGGATATCCCCTTAGTTTATAAATTACCTAGCTGTTCTGGCGACTACGCCTACGCCCGCATTCTGCATATAGCCCATTAATTTTAACGGGATGAAATACAGCCTACGTCTATACACGAGTATTAGTGAAATTTATTCGCCATTAAAGTTACGAGTATATGTCGATTTTAAAACTTAAAAAGTCACGATAAATATTAACGTAGGGCTGCATTATACAAGTGAGTTATTATTTTCTTCTAAAGTTACAATATTTAGTCCCCAATACTGATGTGCCGATTCCAATATTCCCATCCAAGAATATAGTCACTGGAAACCTGTAAACTGTAAAGTGGCCGGTACCAAATTTTTTAATGGTATTTTAGTTGATGTTTACGCAAAATATTGAAAACGAATTTATACGTTCGCCTACATTTATTGCGAACTTTTTCACTGGCTCGCTGTCTTAAATATTAAATAGCGGCTGACAAGGGACTGTTAGTCCCAAAATTGCCGACAGTAGGTATTGCCTTTAATGCCAGCATCGGTACATGCATGGCACCAACGGTAGTAATATATCAGTTACTATTTCTAAATTTAACGGAGCACATAGAAAGCAGCCATAAAATTCTATTACAAAGTATATCAAGAAAGTGATGAAAACTTAGCGCAGGAAACTTTAAATCCCCTTTCACATAAAACAGCGCAGAAACTCTTTTATAAGGCGACATTTTGTGATATAACCCCGTATGTAGTTGCATGTGACGAGAGCTAATATACGAGGCAATATCTCATGGCTTGCAACTGTGGCCGCTGCTGTGTCCGTGGAATACAGAGTTGATTACGTAGGGCTTGTTAGCAAGGGATTTTAAGCAGAACTCGTGTTACTCACTACTATTTAGTAAATTTTCTGTCTTTAGCTATTAAAGAGTTCTACCTCTCGGCTCTATAATCAGTTTAACTATAGATGGTACCAAATTAAATACGAGTTTAGTATTGTATTGCTATATTTATTTTGCTATTTCCATTGTGTCATACTTACACCAACTTCAAAGTTTAGTAAAACCTAAAAGAGATTCAATAAAAAAAAACTTCGAAATATTTTTTGTCTTGTATTGACAAAATGATTTAAAAATTAATTTTCTTGAAATCTGTGTAGCTACGTATAACTCAAAACTTCAAAGTTGATTAAAAGTAACATAAATGGTTTGTTCACTCAACAAAACAAAAAAAATGTGTTTATATGTTTTTCTAAAAATATTGGAGGTGGAAATAATAGAGACCGCGACGTTACTTAAATTTTTATTACCTTAGACTACTATAATAATCATTTCAGAAACATTGCTTTTTGGTTGCTTTTAATCTGATAATTTTATTTCGAGACGCGTAAATAAAGTCATTAATTGTTATCCTTTTCAACAACCATTCCAACGTTATCGACTTCTGCTAGTTGGTTTATATTTTGCTTGCTATCAATTTCATAAAAGCTAGATATTGTTGAAAAGTACAGATTACTGTTAATATCAGATGTGAAACTTTTATCATTATACTCACCTAATTTTTATCTAATTTTCTAGAGAAGAATAGACCAGAGGAGTTTGAAAAATACATATTATTGTTGTTAGCAATAGCTATTTGGAGTACCATAATGCGCTTCAGTTCAGGAACGATTGACGAATTGCCACCTTCAAAACTATAAACTCTTTCCTGTGGATAAGCCGTGGAGTAAAGCGTGTCCTTGGAAAACATTTGCCAAATGTTGTGTTCATCATGGTTTACGTTGGTAGCTCTGTGTGTGGCATAATTATAGTCGTAGATACCGTCTCTGCCACCTAAATATACTTTATGCGAATTCTTGTCTACGGTAAAGCCTCCTTTGATTCTAGGGATGGTTCTATATTCGTTAGTATTCAGGTTTAAACACACGGATTTGAAAATATTATCCTCACTGTTTGCTGTATAACTGAAGAAAAGCGTATTTGTGTCGTAGTCGATCACCATCTGGTACGGGCTATATTTATGTTGGCTTTCAGTAACTCCTGCTCTTAGCTGATGTTGTGTAGGTATCGAGATGACGTCGTTACAACCCGACTCATTAAATCGAGCCTGACTTACGGCCAGCAATGCCAAAGTAATGATGAGTTTCATCTAAAACAAAACGAAATTAAAATTAACATTGCATATAAAAATTGTATATAAACAAGATTTTCTGCGACTACAGGGTCTGATGATCAACACGTATACAACAAACCATACAAACGAATGTATACATGTATATATATCTTTTTTTTTACAAAATAATTGAATGTAGCATAATGTAACAGTGGTTAAAGCTGCAGATCTGATCAAATTAAAATATTGAATATCTTGATAACAGTAAGAGTTAAGACGGTAGTAGTCATGGAGAAATTAACTATTTGATCTAAAGATCGTTTTTTTGGTATTACTTTTTTATTTAAAAATTACACATGTGTTTCATTACTGCTTTAACAAGATACACATTTCGTCCTGGGAGCTCGACATAAAGCATATGGTTTAGACAAAATTTACTCAATTCTCCCGAGTAACATTAACGATTTCGGACAAATACTACAAGAAAATTTACGATGTGCGAACAAAACGATATTACACCAAAAAAAATCGTACAATGCGAGCCGCAATTACACATGATTGAAACATCTGGGCATAGTGTATTCATATCTTTTAGTTAAAAAAAAGGTTAAGATCTGTGCATGGTGGCCTTTTAGAGAATATGATATGTTACTTACGACAACTCCGACTTTGGCATCCAATATAACTATCATGGAGCGTTTCTATCGACCCGCTCTAGTGATGGTTCAACGCCATGAATGTCCGTTAGGCTTTGGTTTTTAGCTGATTCTTTTAGCTGCACATTTATTTCGCAGCTGCTCAATTGAGCAATCATGAAGAGATCACTTAGATAACATGTTTAGGCAGCTTATTAACCTTTTGTTTCTTTAAATCGTACCAAGGAGTCAGTGCAATAGTCTCAAATTAAGTTCGATAGGCTTGCTCGAAAAAAAAACCTTATATCAGATATGGCTTCAAAATACCCTCAGATCAAACCCCTAGAACATAGTTATACAAAATAATACACATATCAACAGTTACACCAGGTTTTACCTGACTTTATACTTAACGATACAGTCTTTAACCTATGCCCCCTTGCAATTAACGGAAATTGACAAAAACACGTAGTATATTATATATATTTGATGAATTTCCATACAACAGGCTAAAGAGCAAACAAAATCAATCGAGTAAGAATGATTAGATTGTATTCCTCAATATTCTGAAATAATATTTAAGTTTTACATCATTATGATTTTTTCTAAGCCTAATTGAGTAACATATATTAAATAAGATCATACTGCCTATTAAATGATGGGTCACTTGATATCACTTTACATTTTCTTTAGAAATATACTAAATCTAGAAGGTAAGATCGGAGGATCAAGGAGTGGTCGACTCAGGATAAGCGCGAGGGTCAAAGTAGAATGCGTCAAGCGAACCTTTGGCCCTCCTTGGCAGCGACATGGTTGGAATCGTTGGAAGTTTAGTGGGTAGTCTGGGCCTTCTGCCCGGGAGTCCCACACCGCGTCAGTACTAAATCACGAAAAGCTTTTTCACGAAAACTTTTTCACGAACGACTTTATCACGAATAAACTTTATCACGAAAAGACCATATCACGAAAACTTTATCACGAAAATTTTATCACTTAAGACTTTATCACGAAAACTTAATCACGAATAGACTATATCACGATTAGACTTTATCACGAATAGACTTTATCACGAAAAATCTCAATCACGAAAACTTTACCACGAAAAGACTACCTATATCACGAATAAACTTTAATTCCAGATATTAAAATTCTATCCGTGCGACTACATTACTAAGTGAGTGACTAGAAATACAGAGAAGTGGGAACAGGGACTTAGTGACAAAACCGACTGATCGCGGATAGGTTAGAAGACGTAAGCGGGCACTTTCGTCTTCGAGGTTATTTTTTTTATAAAAGAGCGGAAAAACCTCTGCTCATTAAAGTATTTTATTTAGACTCATCTTGTTTCACATAATAGCTCATTTAGATGTTTCGTGATAAAGTCTATTCGTGATAAAGTCTTTTCGTGATAAAGTTTTCGTGATTTAGATTTTTCGTGATACAGTCTTTTCGTGATAAAGTCTTTTCGTGATTTAGTTTATTCGTGGTAAAGTTTTCGTGAAAAAGTCTTTCGTGATAAAGTCTATTGTGACGATCCCGTCATCAAAATGTGACGATCCCGTCATCAAAATGTGACGATCCTACCTAATGTCTATGATCTATATTACCTATTCTGAACTTAACCTAAAGCCTAGCTGAAATGGTAACCTACCTGTAGGTGTAGCTAAAGGTAAATAATTAAACAAGTAATGAGGGGAAACAAATCATTATTTATTGGTCATTAAATATTGATCGTAGTATTTTAAGTTGAAGCTAAAGAAACTGATTATTTAATCCAATGAAATCCAGCTAGATTTCATAGGATATTCGCTTTGGTTCCTAGACAATACTAACCCAATAACAAAGCGAATAAAACATTAGGGTTAGTCCCGGCCGAATATATTAGTAACTTTGATAATATAAGACCCTAATCTAAGTCGAACTATCCTAAGCTACAGAAACTTTTGTTATTTATCCCAACAAATTCAAGCTAGAATTCATTAGGGAATCCACTTTGTCTCCTAGGAATGCTAGTCCAAAAGCAAAGCGGATTAAACGAAAATGGCTAGCTCCGTACCTACTAAAGACGAAAACACTTTAACTAAACCATAAAGTAGACTTGAAGAATGTTCTCTGGAACCTAGTCTAAAGTATCCTAACTAAACCTGCCGATAGAATAAAGTCGTGGCTTGCTCTGAAGTGGTGGCCAAGATGTGATCGCAAATCTAGCGGAAGAACCCGACGCTGTGTGATGGTAGTCCCAGGTGCTTTTCGACAAGGTGAGAGGGAGACGCACTATGAGAGAAAAGTTTACACATTAATAAAATCATACCATAAATTTATTTTCATACCTACGGCTTAACTTACTTGCTTCTTCAAACCAACGAAATACATAACTTATTAAATAAATTATTTGACTAAATATGATATATATAAATAAAATTCACATCGTTAGATTTTTGTCACTCCTTCGAAGAAGTTCGTTCAATGATGTACATCTTAAAATATTAAGATTTTGATGATGATGATGATTTTGAATGATGACGTTGGGATACAGAATGAAATGCTTAATAGTTGAATAATGTTTTGACCTAATTATTGCGTATTGCTTATACTACAAATAATTTTTTAATATTCACATTCGAGTGATTAATAATGAAGATTAAATTGAAGATTAAATTAAATCGCCTAAAATTTACAGAAAGATTTTTACTATAGAGATATTTCAAAGGTTGTAGTGTGACTAGACTAGCGAAGAATCCCAGCTTTGCAGGACCCAAAGGCACCTTTATAGTCGAGAAATTGATAGATATACGACGATGCGCAGTTGAGCCTGACAACCGGCAATTAACCACCATTCCAATCACACCATATTTATTGAAAATTCCATAACAAAAATTCCTCGGTACGTATGTTAACTTGAACCACTGATATTTAACTTTCATAAATATTAAAGAAAAGTATGCATCCTTTGTAAAATCGATAACAAATCTTCTGTAACAGAAGGATCAATCTAAAACTAGACAAACAGACAAACGGAAAGAAACCTCAATTAGCAAGATCGAGATCCCTTGACCCCTCGCCCTTGTCAATGCATTCCATGTAGGGTTCGTCAAAAGTAGTTCACGTCTCTCCTGATTGGGAACCTCTTATCGAGCGGACCACCTATGTCAGGGTCATAAACAGCGCACTTGCAGCTATGGGTGGCTTACTTAGGAAGACTCAAACACGAATGCTTACACACAAAATTGTATCGACTTTACTCAGAGACCACACTACTAATACCCCATGACACCGACTACCCTTAATTTCTTACATATTTTCGTACAGGGACATGTTGGCTCGCAACATGTCTATTAATAGTTTGTTACCTAAAAGGAAGCAGCTCGGTCTTAACTCATTATCTAACAAAAGTAGTTCCGTATAACATAGCCCAATAATAACATCCTAATAATATACCTCACTCATGAGATACTTTAATGCATCAGTGGCGCTTACTAACCAACTTACACTAATTTACTGAAACACCCCGCGAAACTTAATTATAAAAACACTTTAGAATAACTGAATTCTATATGATAAAATAGTACGGCACCAATCGAACGTAATATACTAAAATAGCTTAGATATGGCAGTTTTCTTAATAGTAAACCCCTTCATATTACTAATAATTACTCGCTGACAAGGATGCTTAAACCATAACCATCAAATATGCATCGCTTAGGAATAAAACCGCACTCTTAAATGGCGGTAGTTACAAAGTTACAACACCGCTACACATTTAAAGCACACGCGTGGGTATATACTTTATACTGCCAACCGAAGTCGTATGCTAATAGAAAAATATGATAATGTTGGAAATAGATACAGGCAATACACTCACTGATAAGTTAAAATAAAGTTAAATTAAAATCCTACCTTGCTTACAAATTTATAAACAATAGCTAATTATCAACGAACCTAGCATTGAGCTAGGTAACTAACGACAAACTTCATATAATGGAAAACATAGATCAACTTTATATCCTATCCTTAGTCGAAGGAACATAATGTTTTCATCTATTGTAAAATATAATTAACACAAAATACAGTTAAAACAAGGCCTACTTAATGGTGTAAATCCCTCAGATATTCAAGATATCCTTAATTTATAGCGTTTTCCTAGACTAACCTATTTTGAAAGTGCAAAATAATAATAATTCATATCCTAACAATTTACATTTTCTATTATCTCAACCAACATCGTACATAAAAACAAATATTATAAAGAATTATATTTGCTCTATTTTAGTGATAACTAGCATTTATTAGAACCAATTGATCTTGACCTAAACAATCCAAATATATGGAACCCACAGGTGTACCTTTTTACTACGTATTATTCTAAATCATTAAATTTCAATTTTAACATTACTCCCATAATATAACAACTTCCGTTAAGCCTTCAAATTTCCTCATAATTTAAATAACAAAGTCCTAATGACAAACGCCTACTTCTTTAAAACGAGCAATTTCTACTCTAAAATCGAGGCAGGCGCTCAGAACTGTCTCACTATTCGTGGTAAAAATTTTCGTGATCAATTTTTCGTGTTAAAGTCGTTCGTGTTATAGTTTAGTCATCAATGACGGACTTCTGAGGTAAGAAACGTAAAAAAATAAAAAAAATAAAAAATACAACAGAATTGAGAATCTCCTCCTTTTTTTGAAGTCGGTTAAAAAATGGGGTACAGTGACGCCACTTTTATGTCCAATTTACTTTTTTATGGTAAATTTTTCTCTCTATTCTAATTTGTGAACTGTGGACTAAACTTGTAATTAAAGTCCTTTATTTATAGGTAGGTACTGTCAGCGTCATATAGTTAGTAGCAGCCAAGGTAGCCGAATATTTCGGTACACGTCTTTAATACTGTAAGAATAAGGGTGTCATTTGGCTACTCTGGCTGCTAGTAACTATATGGCGCTGACTGTACCACGCATAGCAGAGGAGGCATGTGCCCAGTGGGACGTATTATGTACCTATAGTTAAATACTAAATAGAAATTGTACCTTATTCGTCTTGTCAACCCTTCCAGTACACGTAATGTTGAACTGAATAGACTGTTTGGTTAATCCAATTAGGGCAATTAGGCAACGGAAATTTGTGAGTCTATCTAGTTAATTTCGAAGTGTTTGAAAGTTCAGAAATTATGTTGTTACTTTACATATTTGTTCTGAACTAGAATATAGGTCACGTAAGTGACTCACTAAAGTTATATTCGCTAAGATCGACCTTTCTTTTGAATAACGTACTTTTTGGCCATCCAAAAAGTACGTTATTCACAAAGAAAGGTCGATGCAATATTTTTTCAACACAATTGCTCGTAACGTACCTCTTATTGTGTCGCTTTTAGGCTCATAATCCTGGATATTAAACACGCGTGTTTAATAACATTACGATACTTATGTGTTATGGTTATATCCCGATTAAGTCACGTTGCCACCTTGCAGCAAGATGTATGCATGCACACGGTGCATTCTTAAACTAACCGGGTTGTAGAGAATGTACAGCTTTTTTTTTAATTCTCGGCAAATGGATTCTTACTCGACTAAACAAATTAAATCCTTTGTTAGTTAATTGACTATTTCTTTTTGGATATGATATAGAAACGGTTAATTTAGTAAAACTATTCATTTTTGATAAAATTTTACATGAATTAATAAAGATAACATTTTAAAACGAAATTATTTATTTTATTTTGTATTGGCTGTTTAGAGATTTCATCTAATACGCGCGCACTGCGCAAACTTCACAAAAAAAATTGATGCGCGCCATTATAGGTTATTTCACAGATATTTGTAAACATTGTTAATGCGTGTTTGGTTAATAACAAAAATGTTGATTCGTGGTGACTAGAAAAGTGATAAAAAGAATGGACGCCACTAGGAATTCTTGACGATGTATTCAACATGTGAGTAAAAACGTGTTGACATCAATAAGTAAGGAAAATAACTTGGCAGGCCTATCAAATTTTCATTTTATGAAAAGGATTTTTTCCTCGCAAAATGTGTTGAAAAACGTCGTATGAAACGCGTGAGCTTTGATAATTACATCCTCGGCTCTCTTATCACGCTCACCTGCGGCTCGCGTGATAATTCCGCCTCTGATGTAATTATCAACATACCTCACTTGTATCACAATGTACTATTATGACAAATGCTATATTTTTACCCACGACGAAGCGGAGACGGTATATGCGTTTAGGGTGAGAGGCTGTTTGTTTGTTGGTTTGTTTGTGTACACCAATGTTCCCATTTATCTCCAAAACGGCTTGATCGATTTAGATGCGCTTTCCGATGATGGGTTTATGGTTTAGCAGTGATGGTTTATTCATTAAAAGTATGATGTTAACTTGCCATGGGGCTGTAGTGATTATTTTACAGGAATGATCCCAATAAGTTCGAAAACTACTTGTACGATTTAAGCCATATTTGGGTTCTATTGACAGTGTTTGTCGCGTAGCTTCTGTACATGAGCTGCTGAGGGTCTGATCATGGAGCAAAATAACAAACTGGGAAACTTTGAGAAGGTTAGTTAGTTAGTTAGTTATACTGGGCTTTTTCCGCAAGTCGACATCCATTGTGCCTATTTTGCGTGAAATGGTGGGGTAGCGCTACTCTAACCACCCCAGCTCCTCTACAAAGTTGGTGAGTGCCTTTGTGTTCCTGACTGCGTTCCGTAGTGTGTCTGGAGACCCTAGGTGCTTTTTCCTGTATACTTCTACCTGCTTGCAGTCCAGTAGAATATGTTTGGTTGTTTCCTCCGCCTCCATGCAGGCTCTGCACATGGGGCTGTCTGTGATACCCATGTTGTACAGGTGTCTGTTCAGGGTGTTATGTCCTGTTATTATTCCTACTATCTTGCGTAGTTGGTTTCTGTGTGTCCTCAGTAGTGCGGTTGTGAGTTTGTTGTCGCGTTTTGACAGAATCTCTTTGGTCTGTCTGCATGTGTCTATGTCCTCCCAATATCTCTGGTGTAGGTCTTTGGTGTATAGGTCAAGTTGATTGTATATGTAGCTTTGTGGCACTTTGAGTAGGTATAGCTATATCAATTTTATTTCGATTCTATTGGTACTGTTTGCCGAGTAGCTTGAGTACACGAACTAAACTAAACTTTGAGAATGCATACAACAATGTGTTGGGTTCTAATGATAGTGTTTTCCAAGTAACTTCTTTACATGCTCACTTAGCACTCACTTAACTATGCTCACTTAACAACTCATTTAGCGAATATACTTAATCTGTGCCTATAACCAGCTTTGATAATAAAAGATACGAAGAGTTTCTTAAAGCTTTATTTAGTAAGATCATGCTACATAAAAAATATTTTCAAAATTTTCGTGACATTTTGGAACACATATTGTTGGTGGGTTTTAATCGTATGATTTTATTTCCGGCGCCATAAATGTAATTGTTATCCTCATCAACAACTACTCCAAAAACGTCATTAACCTCAAATAGTTCGTTTACCATTTGGTTATTAACAATCTTATAAAAACCAGTTGGCGTTGAGAAGTACACATTGCCCTCAATATCTGCAGTGAAACTATTAACTACATATTTACCTACTTGAGTAATTTCCTTGTCTGATTTATTAAAATAGAACAGACCGGATGAGTTTGTGAAATACATATTTTTGTTATTATCAAGAGCTATTAATAGTACCATCGTACGCTTCAGTTCAGGAATTATAACTGCTTTGTCACCTTCTACAGCATACACCCTTTCGTTCGGGTAAGCGGTGTAGTAAAGCTTGTCTTTCGCAAACATTTGCCAAATGCTGGGGCCCTTCATTACGTGGATTGCTTCCTGTTTGGCGTAATCATATTCATAGATACCGTTTCTTCCACCTAAATATACTTTATGGCTATTGGTGTCTACAGCCGCGGCAAATCCTCCTTTGATTCCAGGAATGGTTTTGAATTCGTTAGTCTTCAGGTTCAAAGCGACGGATTTAAACACATCATCTATACTGTTTGCTGTATAACTTAAGAAAAGAGTATTTGTGTTATAGTCAATGACCATCTGATACGGGCTATCCAAATTGTCTGCCAGCACCTCCTTTTCATAGTAGATGTCGTTGATGGAGACACCGTCAGCGTCACATCCTGGCCCAATGATTCGCGCATGACTTATAGCCAGCAACGTCAAAGTAATGATGAGTTTCATCTGGAACACAAAATAAATGTTGTTGAATAATGTTGAGGAGCTGAATAATTAGGTAAACCTTAATTTACCAGAATTTCATTTGCCATAATTTCAGTTGCCATAATAGTCAAAGGCCATAACTTTGTTTTCCAGTATTTCATGTGTCATAACGGTTACTTACCATAATATTAATTAGATAGGATTTTCATTTTCCATATATCATTATACCTTAATATCATTTACCATTAACTTTATAACCATTGGCCATACCTTTCAAAAGCCATATTACATGTAAAATTACAAATTACTTTTGTGTGATCGTCTACATAAAGATGTATCTATTTCTCCCCCTTATTTCCATAGTGGGTAATTATAATTTGATATATTATTCATATTCTCGCCGCCGTCGGTCCTATTCTACTCCAAGGCAGGCCGGTGTAGGTGCGACAACGAGCGAAGCGAGGAGTGTAGGGTAGAACAGCGACTCTACAGTACGCGAACCGAGCGTGCCGCGGCAGCGTCCGGCGAAGTGCCAGAAACGAATATTCACAAGATTCGAACGGCTCGCAGGAATGTATTTTTATTTGGACAAACGAATATTCTGTCAAGTAAAATTATTGCTTTTAACATTATGGCAAGTAAAGTTCATGGCCTATGAATGATTCTGGCATACAGCATTATGGAAAATGAATATTATGGAAAATTAAACGTTCTGGAATATTACATTATGGCATGTCATTCTCAAATTATTCTAATTTATATACAAGTTTATTCTAGGAAATGGGGAATTTCGCGCAAATGCCAATTTATAAAAGATCGTTACATAAGTTTCTTAAAATATCACGCCGTTAGCGTGCGAATGTCAAAAGACGTTTGTATGGTCGTCGAACCATGGTACGCGAATCAAGGTCCTTGACTGTACTTAATTGAAATGTATTAAGCTAGATTTAACTGTTTGGTGAAAGTTGTCCTTCACAGTTTGTCTGCTGATATGTCAGAATTGTCATTTGTTTGGCTGAGTCTCCCTACCTACTCCCTACTACCCTCCCTAATTAGTCAATCCTATGATCGCCGTAATTGTCGCGTATATCAATAGTAAATACCTTTTAAGATTAATTTAAGTCAATGATGATATATGTGATGCGTGATGTACTTATATAAATATATAAATAAATAAGTCTCTCGCACAAAATGCAATTACTGTATTTTCTTATTTTGTACAACAAATAAGGAGTTTAATTAAGAAGATATTAAGAAAAACGTGCTAATTCGTTCCTGTGAATATTACGTAATGTGCGTTACGTGTGAATGGTACGAATAAATAGGCTGAAATTATCGGAAATAAAGAAATACGCGGCGTACAATATAAACAAAAATTAAAAAGCCGAAAACTTAACCCCGTAATTCATAAAACTTAGCAAACCTCTATAATATTAATTAATGTGTTTTGACCCTTTCTCACAAACACAAGTGTCAACGTGACAAAAAATAAATGAATTCAAACGGCATTTCACTTAAAAAACTAACTACTACTAACTAACTTTTTTGAGTAAGTGTTTCCATGAGAATTCAATTGAAAATAAGAAAAAGTGTAATAAAACAATTATTCAAATAATATTTACCTTTGTCGCGTGTACGAGGTGTCCAGAACGAAGGAAGAACTGGTACTGGTCATGAATACATTGTTTTGCTCTTATATACCTTTTCACCTATCGTACCATAACCACACATTTAATTACAATTACAATTAGGTACTCTCCTCATGTTACAATTTATAATGTAATGTTGCTTTATAGAGAGTAAACCATCAAATTATTACTATAAAGTGTAATTTAGAATAATTACAATCATAAACAGATGTGATACTTGAAAGTTTTATGATGTAAAAAATGCTTTTTATTTTCCAAGAGCACCGTTTGAGCTTGGGCAAAAATGTTTTCATATAGTCTGTCGGTATGTACAGAGCGCATTTCTCAACGGATTCTCGTGAAATTTAGTGAGCACATTCGATACCTATTTAGGTTTCGTACTGTAGATTCGATTTCAGGATATATATATATTTTAACTAAAACTATAGATTCGCGAGTTCTACAGCTCACATATTAAATAATACATGTTACGTTATTATTTAAATAGGTGAGTGAATCTGTTAGCTTTTAACGTGTTACGAACAGCAACATACAAGAAAAAAGTATTGGAGAAAGTAGCAGTTTATTGAAGAAACCCTTTGGACATCCGAAAATAAAATAATAATGGGTTCCGATTAGATGGAATTAAATTGCAATACTCACTTTCATTAAAACTTTATTATGTGTGTATTATTTTCTTAATGTATTTAAATATGACGTCCGTTTCAAATATGTAGGTATAACAAATACATCAATCAATTTGTGATACGTAGAATCATATGAAGACCTTTTGGTAACTATTTATTTATTATAGTCTTAGATATAACTCAAATAAAGTCACGTGCAGGTCATGGTATTGTGCCGCACTGCTTTTATATATATATGTTAAGAGTTATTGCATTTCCAAATTTATAAAAACGCACCCGTGCCGCGTTATTCAGATACTGCGTATAAATGTGTAATTTATCGGAAAAGGGCCCTCGTCTGTTCTAGATTCCGAGATATTGTAGATTTAATAATGTATGCAAAACATTGTCTAATTTTGTTTTGTTTAAAATTACCTTCTAGGTGGTGTTCCAAATTATATAGTCCAATTCAAAAACAGCACAGATTTCTACTACATCAAGGAGAAAAGCCCGTCCAAAGTTCAACGACCGGGGCCTATCAATGTCGGTCGTTATTATGATCGACAATCATGGACCTTTTTGTTAACCCGTAACTTTAATTTAGTGATACGAGTAACTGGCCCCAGAGATCTCTAAACTCTGAATTTTATTTTAAATCCGCCAAATTCATTCAAAATCATATGTGGCTGCGATCTCTAAACATGACTACTTTCTTTCTTAAATTATCCACAAATTCGAGGTAGATATTGTATAATCTGAGTTCGGGATTAAAATTCATTGATCCTTGCTCCCGCACATTATCCTTGTTTGGCGGTGGTAATACGTAGCTAAGCACTAACATTAAGTGAATAAAATAAGTGCAGTCTGATTTGTTATATACGAGTATATGCGTATGATCATCAATAATTAAGTTTCCAAAAGTACCTATCACATCAAGGGTACCAACGACCTAGTACCTACGTATAGTTTCTGCCTTCCTACAAATGGGAAAGTCAAAACGAAGGGTTACTACTTTTAAATATCTTAGTCATCTTACCTGTATCTTATTGAATTTTTACTCATGCATCGATCGATGCTATTGTTTTTCTTTGTACGTTCGTTGAAACTGGCACCACTAGTCATGCCGTGTACAGGTACTTTAAAAAATAAGTTGGGCGGGAACTTGACAGGTTATTGACATACTCGCTGTTTTAAGATTATTAAAAATATTATTTGATTTCCTCACATTTTTGGTGAAATGCAATAGGTATATCTGTCTTGGCGGGAATGGCAATTCGTAGATTCGTCTGTATTGACGGATTCAGCTTCGCTTCATCCGACAAAGTCAACTCATCCGCGAATTACTATTTAAAGCTAAACTTACCAGAAATGTATACTACTCAAAAGAAAATAGGGGCCACAAGTATGGTGATCGTTACGTGAAAATTATATTAAACAGTAATGATTTTTTTTCTAGCTTTTAGACTTAGACTCCAGCTTGAAAGAGGTTAGATTCTGGAGGATACGGGAGTTCATTAATTAGCCACCTATCAATTAGTTTATGTCCAATAATTAACAATAAAATAGAAAAATGTAAGTGGCCCTTATTTTGTTTTGAGCAGTATATTTACATTTCGGAAACAAAAATATTTTATTTTGTTTTTTTTTCAATACCTTGTGTACTAGATTTTAATATGTCTACAAAACACCCCAATCTTAGTAATTATCTATATATATTCCTGTTTGAGAAATATTACAATCTAGCACACAAGGTATTGAAAAAAAAACAAAATGTTTTTTTTTGTGGTATATGTACATCACATTTAAATTAACGTGTCCGTAATTTCACATTAAGACTGATATAGGTTTTTTACACCAGCAAACTTTGAAGTCAAATATCTCAAAACTGGATATTTCTACATGGGAATTAGAAAAATTCATAAAGATGAATGTTTTATTTTTCACCTTAAAGAGCATTTCTTGTACAGTCGAGGTCAAAGATATGTTTACACTTTTGCACCTTATTGCCTTGTAATAAGGTGCAAAAGTGTAAACATATTTTTGACCTCGACCGTAGTACAAGCTGTGTCCATAACTCAATATAGTACCTTTACGTGTAAAATGTCACAAATGGTCAATCAAGGTCAACAAATTGGGAGATACATTAGATAGTCACGTGGAGGGGCAGAAGAAAATGTTATCAATTAAAACTACTACGTCCAAATCTTCTTAACGACATGCTGTTGCAACTGTTTTGAAAACATTGCACATATTATAGCCATCTCAACGGCCAATTTTGCGCAATTCGACTGAGCTAAATGGAAGTTGTAAGTTTTAAACCCCAATTATAGTGAAAACAAAGACTTGGTCCAATAAAATACCGAAAAAAGGGGTCAAGGCAAGTAAGTTTAAATATTGCAGTGGAGCCAGAAATAAAAAAAGAAACAGGCTGGAACGACTTTTTCGGTCATCTCAGGTGACATTTAGTGCGTATAATCTTCTGAATAAATCCCTAATTGGGTATTCTCCGTCCCCTAGGCTCTTACTAATATGGATCATGTTTATAAAAAGCAACTGTTGGACTATTCTCTAAGTACATTACTTTTAGATACTAAATAAAAAATAATAAAACGAAAAAATTAAAACTAATTACAAAAAAAATAGTCCGTCCAAAAGTTCTGTCTGCGGCATGGACCCCATGACGCTTGCGGCATTTCCCCTTTGGACCGCAAGGGCGATCCTTTGTGAAAGGTACGCGCCAGCTCTGGGGTCCCCTGAGGCGTGGACCAGCCGCGACGACAGGGTCCTCATGAAGGCCTTCATGTCGGCTGACCAGGGTCCCATCGTTTCAACTGCAAGCGCCGCAAACTCGTAGTTCTGAACTAGAGAAGAGTATTTGCGGCGCTTAAGTAATTGGGCCTGAACAGCCGCAGCGCCGGCCTGAGACCGTGTTGCCTGTATGTGGGACAGTGCGAACGTATCAACGCATGTTGCGTCCCACACCAGGGCCCTACCGAGTTTCCACGGTATCAAAGTTACTCCGTCCGGGCGCTTGCCATCGTCTCTCGTCATACCAGGAGGTTCTAGTGACGAAGGTATGGAGGCAGTGTCGAGCGCCCGACGCAGCAGGTCGTTTATGGTACCATGGCGGTACATGCGGCCGGCGCTTCTGTTACATGATAGGCCATGTCTACCTAGCTGGTCCACACCTTTGCCGCAGACACAAGTATGGGGAACACATATTTGGGATCCCAGCCTTAAACAGATAGCTATTCTTAGCGTACCTGGGTCGAGAACTGTGCCTATGTTGCGTGAGGAATTCTAGCTCCACTCAGAATCGAAAGTAACGTTTAGAATTTTGGATAAAGTAGTTTGTAGAGTATTATCAATTGACAAAAGTATAGAGGGGTATTTCCAGATCGGACAGCATCGGAGTAAGTGCATGAATTTAGGTGTAAAGAGACAAAAACGGATAATAAAAAGTGCCATATGGGGGTTTATATCAAAAAGTAAGTCAGATGTACAGTTAAACAAATTTAACTTGCAATTAATAACTGGACTGATCGCTTCATCAAAAATTGGAGATCCTAAAAGTGTGAGTGATGAAGTGGAATGGACGGAGATGTTGGGTAAGATCGCGTTAAAGTTAGTCAGTATATCAATCTTTCTATCCGGAGGAAGGCGGTCAGGCAGAAAAATTTCACATTTCGTGAAATTAAGGGAAAGCCCTATTTCTGCAAATTTGTCCATTACTAATTGCAAGTCCTGCAAGACTGTTTCAGCGTCCCCACCAAGGGAACCGTCGTCCAGATACCAAAGATTAAATTTTGAATTTAGATTGTTTATGATTGGATGGATAGCCAAACTGAATATAGCAGGACCAAGCGGGTCTCCCTGCTGACAACCAGTATTTGAATCGATAATTTTGTCACCAAAAAGTAATTTTGATGGTGCCCCATAACATTGCCATAGATAACCATAGGCATCGGGGAGATGTTTTTTGATTTCTTGTTGGATAAAAAAATCGTCTCATATTTAATATGACCACTACCACCGGAGTTCGGTTTCAACGAGTTTTTCCTGGATTTACCTCTATTTTGAATATAACCTAGTAGTGGCGCTAAACTGACTCCTCTTTCCCATGCTCAATTCAGCACATAAATTGTATCCGCATGTCGTGAGCATAAAGTGATTCTTGATTGGCCAACACACAAACCCATAGGTCATTGCCGGCATACTATCGCCATGTAAAGTTTACTTTTGATATGGCATTTGTTTATCGCAAATAACGCTTGTGAACTCTCGACATATGTTGCCCGTCTAGCGTTGATACGATTATACGACGTCTGCTAAATATAGATCCATCAATTTATATTTTTAATTATAGGTACTTTATCGACAACCGGTCGACACTATGATCTTGGATACACTCTTCAAAACAGAAACCAATACGTGGAGCTCAATAACACTGAATCTGGTCCAGTAGGGTCTGGTGTGCCTATCAGATCTAAGCGAGCCCAGGTTGGGAGAGGTGTACCGCAAGGGTCCATTTTGGGCCCAATACTTTTTAATTTTCATTAACGACTTGGTTAATTACGTATGTGGTAGTGTCCCTGACTGCTCTGTGGTCGTCTATGCTGACGACACGAACGCAGTGATCTCTGGCGGCAATATGGATGAACTTAATAGTCACGGATAAAGCTTTATTGACCTTTCATAAATGGTTCTCCAGCAATAACCTTAGTCTTAATAGTAATAAGACTCAAATTATGCTTTTTAAACCGAATTCTAAGAAAAATAATAGTGTTGAAGTTGGTTTCAATATTAATTACATTGCGAGCCCAGTAGATCATGTCAAATTTCTCGGAATCTACATTGATTCGAATCTCAATTGGAAACGAAAGCTGGAAGCAATAGAAAACTCAGTGAACCCTGCTTGCTATGCTTTGAGAAGCCTTAGAGACGAAATGAGCTTGGATCAACTTTAAGTAGTGTATTTCGCATTAGTTGAGTCGAAATTGCGATATAGTATTAAGTGCTGGGGCAATAGTTTTAAATATAATATCAATAGAGCCTTTGTTGCCCAAAAAAGAGCGATTCGTACGATGACACGCACTCCTCCATGGTCGTCGTGTCGCGATCATTTTTAAGACTGCATTCTCACAGTGCCCTGCTTGTACGTTTTTATTCTTCTTACCGAATTTGTTAAGTCACAGTCAAGAAGTGTCACATGTGAGGATGAAGATTTGCGGCTAGCTACACGTACGAAAAATGTTGCACAAAGTTTCTATCCAGGACTCAGGGTTGTGAAGCATTGTGCTAGGTATCAGGCTGTCACGTTATTTAATAAATTGCCTACCGAGCTAAAGGTCATTACGGATTGGTCTATCTTTAAACGTGAATTGAAAAGCTTCTTGTTAGCCAGATGCGGTTATAGTGTTCAAGAGATATTTATATGATTGTAAATTAATTTATTGTAATTATTCGCACTAACATGTCAAAATGTATTAACTGAACCTGTAATTTAATTTGTAATTATTTTTAATTTATTGCAATGTTGGAATAGTTTTACGGAAAATAATCTACCTTATTTCATTATTTGTAAGTACCTATTTCAAATACAATGTACATTGTTTGTGAATAAAGAATTGAATTGAATTGACTACTATTATTATCGACTTGATAGCCATTATTCGTCGTGGGATTAACTTTTCGCAAGTGCTATAGGTTTTCAGTCATTCAACGTTGGGACGTGACTTCCCCTAGAAAGAGCCTTTTCAAAGCACCGGATTATTCCAGTCCTATTCAGTAAATAACTAAAAACAGTTAAGAGGTTCTACGCTAGAACTGCGCGGTTTTGGCTTTTTGCCATGATCAAAATATAGTTTAAGTAAAATTAAGTAGGTATTTATTAATACGTAACTAATTAGCATTTGTGCCCGAATATATATGGATCAGATTTCGTCATTCAAGTGAAACCAATCAGTTAGCTGTACCATAATAACTAGTAACTCTGTGGGTTTTATAGATCTCGGAAGTCTAGTATGATAAAAAAATATTTTTCAAAAATCTAAAATTAATAATTGTCAAAAATATTCCATAGAGTTATCGAACCTGCTCACAAATTTTCAGTATAACACACAAAAAAATCCTGTAGGGAAGAACAGTTAGACATTCGGACATACCGCCGGACAGACATATGAAATCATTGTTGCCCAAGCTGAACCGGAGAAATGGTTGGAAACGTCTTAACTTATTTGATGTCTACAGTGAACTTGCACAAGTCAAAGTTTAGACCTAAAATCTATAGGTAGACGTTTCAAAATAAACACACGAGAACGCCGATAGTTGCGTATGTCTTGACTGGGTTCTCATAAATGTTAAAAGCATATTACGAAGACATCACATTCATACAAACAACAAAATCAAACACGTTTTTTGTTGGCATTATTTGAGTTTTCAGTTACACTGTGTGTTTAAGAAACATCTAGAGAAGTAACGAAAAAATTACTGAAACGTTTAATAACATCCTTAATCAGAAGGTTGATCATCTTTTACTCCCTTAACCTTTTCTCGTTTCTGTTGCATCCAAGTTTAGCGTTGTCGTTCAATATATAACGAGTTTTATTAAGTCACTCAACCACGTCTAAAACACACGCAAGCTATATAAAACTGTCACCATGTACACTCAGTTCCAATTACAAGGTCTATTGTGGCGCCTCGCCGTCGTAATGAAGTAGTCGGCTGGCGAATCGACTGTCCGATAATACAGTAATTTATGGGGCCATATTTCTCGCAGCCAACCCCGATGGGACCCTTATGACGATCACGAGGCGAAGTGTATCGGGAAAAATGTTACTCGAGAGGTTCTACTTTAAGCGTGATACAATTTTCGAGAGACTGGATTTTAAGGAAAGAGTTCGTGTAGACTTTAGAGTCTGCATGATGGCATGTGAGGAATAGGCAATAATCATTTTGCATTGTTAATTTCTGGCAAATCGCCGATCATCGTTTGCCTGTCTACTGACTTAATTTAAATTTCACTTTAGAAAATTCCAATTGGTGGTATTTCAGGTGAGAAAATAGGTATCAAAACATTTGTGAGTAAATGATGACGAGAATGTACAGTTGAGTTCTCCAATACCTATGCAGACAACCTTTCAAAAATATCTACACATGTGTCTTATGTCAGTAACAATAAAGTCTCTGTATAGATATTTTTAAAAGGTTTTCTGTGTAGATATTGGAGAACTCGACTGTACTAATATACCTAATAATTATTTCAAGAGAGAAAGTTTTGGTTTCATTACAACTTCATTTGTCTAATATTCTCGCATCAAATACTTATATACAATATATACCTACTTCTAGATCTTAAAATAACTTCAATGCCTTATTTTATTTCTTTTTAAGATTTTTTGAAGCGTGGTGTTTTGAGATAAAAATGAGTTAAGTATTGATAAACACTAAAACATTTATTCTTCAGGCAGACAGTTTAGACTGAAAAAATAGGCATTCCGGAATTAAGGCATTTTTAAACCTCAGTTATTTTTAGATCTAGAAGTATTGGAGTATGAAATTGTGTTGTAATGTAACCCAAACGAAAAAAAACCATGTATGCTATTTCAAATGCCCATGATAATTGATGAGAAAATCAAAACAAAGGTCCGATACGTAAATTGATTTTTTCCAGTTACCTCTGCAAATCTTTAAGCCTGGTACTTCTTCACTTCTTAACTTGGGCTGAAGGGAAACTTAGACCTTACTGATTAGACTATAAGCAAAACTATGAAAATATTTGCCATAACTATTTAAAATCAGTCCAAGCCATCTCGCCATCCCTTTTTCGATATTTTTTGTCCAGAAGAACTCATGTGGGACCGATTCGACAATGTTTATGGCAGACGTCCCCGCCTCCAACCAATACCTACTCTCTTGACGATATTACGTAGTTTTCATATCCACTTCAGCTTGTTACGTTGTACATGTTTGGTTAAAGGCTTATTGAATACCCCTCGTGAGCTGGGTCCTAAATGGCAATTAAGTTGCCCAAATCGTTTAAATTTTTAAAGCACAAAGGTATGAACAAAGCGGTACGGCCTGCCTGTAGGAACGTTGGTGTTTCATAAGTGACAAGATAGAGCATCCGTCACTGGCTGATACCGTTCAGTAGAACGAGACGGACGCTCTATCTTGTCACTTCTCGCGTGATAAGGCCGACCATGATACGGGGTCAGGAGACACATGCAGCTCCCTCGCTCTGAACACAGTGGACCCTCGTTTTATCTTGTTGTTGCACTGGTCAATCATAAGCTACCTTTCACGAGTCAATTTATTTTACAACAACGAAAAATATGACTACTTTACATGTAAAACGTAACGAAGTTAATAAATTCTGTAATATGCAGCTAAATTCAACTACCTCTTTTATAATTTTGCGACACACAACGTACCTATTCGGCCACGACTGCGAAATTGCTGATGTGAACGACATTCAAACCTAACTTAACTTACAATAGTTTGATGTTAGAAATTGGCTACCTTTGAACCGTTTAATTCTGTTGTCGGGTGCAGAACGTGCACGTTAATAGGACTTTACGATGTTCGGATGCCGTCGGCGGGTACCACACATTTCTTGGTCTCACAGCTTGTAAATATTCCATTTCATTACTAAATATCTTGGTAAAATGGATTTTTTCCTTCCAGGCTATTTAAACAATTGAATAAAGAATGTTTATATTGGAAAATAAATTCACGAATACTTACGCAGCTATTTCGAGACGTGCGCTATTGAATGTGTGGGCATAGACGTGATCGTGGTTTGTATCTACAGGCCTCCAACAAGAGACCTATAGCTTTCTACCTAGGCTTTGTAAAAGACTCAGCCCTCACACGGACCCCACACACCTGACATAGATGCCAGGTGTGCAAAACTAGCAAACGCACGCTACGCTTTTGTAAGAGACACGCATAGTCTCACAATGGAAAACCTCAAGATATTTTATATGATCGGAGTCGATTTTTGGGCTGACCGCAAAAAACCTCTTAGACTCCTGAAACGAGTCATACGCACAAATAGAGGATCCGCACCAGACCGGCCTGCTCAGAGCCTATTCCATCAAAACCATGTTCTCACACTGCCGGTGGTAAGTAAGTATGTGAGACGGCATCTGCACAAGCGCCGAACACCACAACTCCAACAGTCGGGAACGGAACCACTTATACGTACCTGCGAGGAGGCTGGCCAAGTCCAGCAAATATTTGCGCATGACCCTCAAATATATCGAATGACGGATCAAAAGTATACAATGCTATCCCAAGCGAGTTAAAAGACGCGCTCAGTGACATCACCTTCATGTTAAAAATGAAAAAGCTAGGCAGACATGCCATTTTATACCGTGGATGAAGTGTTGACAAGAATGTCGGAAGTGTAATGCACTATGTTTAAATAATAATCAGTATAATTATTTGTTATTGTTACTATTAAGAGCCTGTCGTGTCCCACTGTTGGGTAAAGGCCTCCCCCTTCCGTTTCCGTGCTCAGGAATCAGTATTAAATTAATCATTTATTTGTAAATATTTTAAAAATTGTTGACGTGTAAATCATATTTACCAATAAATAACTAAACTGAACTGGATGCAATTATAAACTTCGCATTTAACTACTCAATTGCTTGTGGAAGCTTTTAGGTTACCTTTTTAAAAGTATTAAAGACATTGACCAACCTGTAGACTAATTGGGAAACTTCGACAGCGACATCAGATGGTCTCACCGTCCTTAGGCCTTAATAAATATAGGTACACACGACACACGTAAAAAGAGATCTGCGCGCCATATTAAATGTATGGCCGCCAAAGCTCTTTTAACGTGTGTCGACCTTCTTCGGTAGGATTCGATTCGCAACCAAGCTTAAGCTATCTTCATTTGGTATTAACTGGCGTCGTTTTATGTTTCACCCTCGAATAAACTAGCGACTTACTCGCACTTAGTTTTTAACTAACGAAGTAATTAAGCGTGGAACATCAACTCACTTGATGATAATTACATCCAGCTGCTTGATGACTGAGACGGATTAATGGCTCTCGCTGAACTCTAATGATCTTGCTTTTAACTTCACGAACATTCCTGAAAAAAAAACGTAGCATGCCTTCAAATGGCTACATTAAAGTTTCATCACAGTGCAAAAGGGCGAACTTTATTAATGCTCTCATCTTAACTAAAACTGCTAATTGAGGAAAATAGGAATAGTGCCGCTTATAAATTATTGAACTCATTTAATTGCGTTAATGCCTATACTTCAATAAATTGAAAAACAGGAAAACATGAGATGTTATTCATCGTGGTATGTCATTCAAATTCTGGTTCAATTTGTCATTATTCTCCTTATCGGAGCGGAGAATTTCCTTTGTGTCGGAAGTACAATAAAAGTATTGTGTACTCGTACCTTCCACATTCAAAAATGTGGAATGATAGACCTCTTAACTACAGAATACGTTTTCTCAATTAATTCTTTAGCTACTTCTTTGCATCCCTTGTCCTTTTCATTCGGTTATTGGAGCCAACATTGTCAGAATATCCATCCACCACTAGGATTTATTCCATTGCTCTTATTTCACACAATTCACTTAATAAAAAAATCGGCCAAGTGCGATTCGGGCCACGCGCAGCGTAGGGATTAACGAGAAAAAAATTACATCCCCACTTTAGGTGTAGGGGAGATACCCTAAAAAATTGAGCCGCTGAGCCGAAGACGGACGGCCAGACGGACAACATAGCGAAACTATTCCTTGTTGACTACGTAACCCTAAAATTAGCAACTCGATATAAAATATAATTCATAATATTTGTTTATTTAAGTCAGTTTGTAGTAAACAGAATCTTTATTTACTATACACAATACAATACGATACGATATATAATTAAATTTGTAAGTGTATTGGGTTACATAAGATCAAGTATTTCGTAATGTACAATATATAAAGAGACATTTATCATTATTAACCCTCTAAATAATTTCTGCCACTGCGAAACACAGCTCTCATGAAGATATAAGACAGAGAACGCTCTATTTTCTCGATATAGTAGGACTTCACGTGTACCTCTTTGAATTGAAGAAACCTATAAAATTATATCAGGTAATATTTCGCACGTACATACGAGTACGTTTACAGAAAATTATTGTCATGAGCCAGGATTCGAACACGAACAGAGGGGTCTGTCTAAAGTCGCGCGCGAGAAGTATTACTATCGCTACTGTAACAATATTAGGCACACCTAAATGGAAAAAACGATACCGGGATTAATGTTTCGACTGGCTTCAAATTTTGTTACAGCTAGGTGACGCGAAACGTAGTGTGGTAGGTACGAATATTATTCCTTAAGGCCACGGTAATTTGTACTTTAACAAGAGCTTACTAATATCATTTAGATGTTTGGATGTTTAGATGTTTGGATGGTTGTTACTCAATCGCACTTAAACGGCTCGTTCGATTTGGATGAAATTTAGCGGGAAGATAGAATAGTTTAATCCCGGGTCTACGGAGACGAAGTCGCGGGCAGAAGCTAGTGGTCAATATAATTTCAGTATAAGGTACATTTTGCGCAGTAAGGTAAATGTCCCAATGCCTTAAGTTGCAACACCTTAATGTCTAATAGTTGACTCCTATTGTTTAGGCATACGATTAAAATTGACATGTATCACTTGTATTAGGACAGGGACGAGCACTTCTATATTGCGCGGAAGCGGGGCGGTATGCATGCAGTATCCCGCGTCAATCAGGAAGCACTTATGTAGACGTACAATAAAGTATCTGTACTGAATTCACTGACAGTTGACACCGACAACTTACTGATCCCGCACCGATCACAAAACTATTTCGTAAGGTAGTTTTTTCGGCTGCATGGAAAAGCCCGACACAAGGCTGATTGGAGAAAAAAAGGAGAAGCCATTGTCCCTACTAAAAGTCTTTCACGTTACCCGCAGATACATAAATTGTGCAATTCGTTGTCAATTATTTTAATTTTCTAGATTTCTACTCTGTGACTTTTTAAGAGGCTTAAATAGTATTTTTAATGTCCTTTTATACTCGCCGACCTTAATGTTTGAATTAAGACTTCGTACATCAAACTTAAATCACATTCTTTTTACTATGGAGCTCCCAACTACATTTCATAACTTTTGAGACAACTAAAATGAAACGGACCAATCACGTGGCGCCTATACTGAACTATAATGTATTTGACCAATAGGACGCAGTCTTGAGAAAGTCAAAAGGTAAAATAGACATCAACGCACAAAAAAGAAAAAGGCGTTGGTTGCACTTCGTTTTCAATAGATACCAAGTTTGTTTAATTAGTTCAGTTGACTCGTAGAAAAAGTATTGTATATAATAGTTATATAATTAGCTTTTTAGGTCTCGTACCTTAATTAGGCCACTCGGCAAGCTTCGTGGCCTAAACGTGGTACTCGACTGAAAAAGCATACATTATATAAAGATTGCATCAAATACTATTTTAGCAGTTTCCTAAATTTTGCGCATCTAAGGTAATATTTTAGTGTATTTTAAAATAAATTGTGTGAAACGTGACGCGAAACATTCTCCTTAATGGCGTAACGATCACGGATGTAAAATTAGTTTATTTGGTGGGGTGCGATTCAGTGAAGCGAAAAATTGAAACCCTGGCAAAATGACGGGGCCACTAACACCTATATGCGGTTAGCAGGTACTTATACTGGGTGACTTTGGGATTATGATCAGTAGTGACAAAAGGTGAAAAGATTGTTCACATGAAAAAAGTTGTTTAGTATACTTCACTTTTCGTCATTAATGAACTCAGTCAGGGGTAATATATACGTACAATTTACATAAATAAGGACATAAATATCTGTACACGCCTTTATGACATTGACAATAGAGGCCTGTACAGATATTTATGTCTTTATTTATGTATAAGAAACGGCGGTGCGGTTGCGTTGGGCTCAATTTGTACGAAAATTGGCCTTCCAAGTACACATTAAGTTGGTGGACTATTACTCGGTAACTACTTATGTCTACTTGTCCGTGATAGTTTTTCTTTTAAATTCATTATATGTACTACTACCACGAATTTTTCACATCCCCAATAGTAGCTATTTAGCCGGCAGGGGGGGAAAAGACTCGAACAAAATTTAGGGCTTTAAAGCCCAATATCTCGCAGAAACTAATCCCTGATTTGAAAAATGGTTCTAGGAAACCCAGAATATTTTTGAACGAGCTATCCAACGATCCCAGAAAAAAATGACATCCCCGCTTTAGGTGTAGGGGAGGTACCCTAAAATATTTTTTTTTTCAGATTTTCTTGTACCTACTGTTTTGTCGGCGTGATTGATTTATATACCCATGCCGAATTACAGTTTTCTAGTAGTAATGGTTACTGAGCTAAGCCGAGGCCGGACTGACTATGTTTTTTTTTTAAATCAAACATCATCATCATCATCATCAGCCGAAAGACGTCCACTGCTGGACATGGGCCTCCCTCAGAGTGCCACAATGACCGCTCCAGCGCCACCCGCATCCAGCGGACTCCCGCGACCTTTACCAGGTATCAGTCCACCTTGTGGGGGGCTAACCACGCTGCACCTTCCGGTAGGTGATCGCCACTCGAGAACCTTTCCGCCCCAACGGCCATCGGTTCTACGTACAATGTGCCCCGCCCACTTGCCGCTTAAGTTTAGCGATTCGGAGGGCTATATCGATTACCTTGGTTCTGCTGCGGATAGCCTCATTTCTGATGCGATCGCGCAGAGAAACTCCCAGCATAGCCCTCTCCATTGCCCTTTAGGTGACTTTGAGCCTTCTTATGAGGTCTATAGAGCGACCACTTTTCCGTGCCATGCTTTTATTTAGTAATATATATATATCTCTTGCTGTAGCTCACAGAACCACTAGTATAAATCATCTTCATCATCATCATTTCAGCCGAAAGACTTCCACTGCTGGACATAGGCGGCCCCCAGAGAGTGCCAGTGACCGCTCCTGCTTCCGCGCCGCCACTCACATCCAGCGGACTCCCACGACCTTTACCAGCTAGTATATGTACATGGTACTGATAAACACTTCACTTAAATGAAACTGTATAAATGGCACATTAACATTGTATAAAAAACTTAACGAAGTATTTCAGACACGTGAAGCTGAGTTTCGGAGAAAGTTCCCGCGCTCATAAGAATAACTTAGGACTTTATCGTCTGCAAGTCATTCACAGGAGCCGTGTAATTATTACGTGTTACGAATACTCCATTACATTATTATAAATTTTAGCCAGCAGGAAGCAATCTACAATTTACGTTTTGATAAACATTTTGAATTAGACATTCTATTTTAAATGTACTCAGGACAATCACATGAAACGAAATCTGAACAAATATTCAACTTTGGAAGACTTCAAGATGAGTGATTGTCGTTTTCATTTTAGGGCGTGACATTCCTGATTTTGGTGGTCATACGGGTCTTAATGTTTAGCGATTCGGAGGGCTATATCGGTTACCTTGGTTCTGCTGCGGATAGCCTCATTTCTGATGCGATCGCGCAGAGAAACTCCCAACATAGCTCTCTCCATTGCCCTTTGGGTGACTTTGAGCCTTCTTATGAGGCCCATAGTAAGCGACCACGTTTCCGTGCCATACGTAGTACTCGAGTGGCGACCACGTACCGGAAGGCGCAGCGTGGGTAGGCCCCCCACAAGGTGGACTGATGACCTGGTAAAGGTCGCGGGAGTCCGCTGGATGCGGGTGCGCAGGACCGGTCATTGTGGCACTCTTTGGGGGAGGCCTATGTCCAGCAGTGAACGTCTTTCGGCTGATATGATGATGATGATGACGGGTCTCAAAAGTAAAAACCCGACCAAGTGCGAGTCGGAAGCGCACGAAGGGTTCCGTACCATTATCTATAAAAACGGCAAACAAATCACGTTTGTTTTATGGGAGCCCCATTAAATATTTATTTTATTCTGTTTTTTAGTATTTGTTGTTATAGCGGCAACAGAAATACATCATCTGTGAAAATTTCAACTATCTAACTATCACGGTTCATGAGATACAGCCTGGTAACAGACGGACAGACGGACAGCGGAGTCTTAGTAATAGGGTCCCGTTTTACCCTTTGGGTATGGAACCCTAAAAACTTTCCTGTGGTTAATAGCTGACAGCTTTTATACATGTCAGTGTTTTTGTAACCACACAGTTTTTCGCTTCGCAGGCGTATTGCAAATAACTCAGGCAAACCTGCGGGCATATAGCCTTAACCATCCAGAAAGTCCATTCTACATGCAGGTGAAAGAAATTTTACCAACAACATACAAACTTACAAAGCTACAGATGATGTGACTAACTAAATTTCGGTGTTATAGTCCTTTTTTGTTTTTTAACGTTGGGGAAATGCCTTTACGCATCCCGCCCGTCACGGGGAGGGGGGCAGGGCGGGTATGACGGATTAACCGCGGCAGAAGCCTTGGACTACCGTCTAAAAACCCAACGAGTGCAGGGGCGCCGCGGGATCGCTTTACGCATTCGACCGCGTGCTCGGCGTTATAGTCCTAGTTTTGGCTCTGTTCATAGCGAACGCGAACCTAAACAAGTGTCGGTATGATCCTTACCTACACATTATTATTCAGTCCAAGTTGACTCATTTCGGGTTGCACAGGGCGGCTCCACCACGCTCGGGAACTCAAATACCGCGAGCCACCCGGTTGCCTATCGGACACTGAAACTGCGCGTCATTGCTTTAACTATGTATATCCGTTCAAGTATTAGTGGAAAGGATTTTCGTGGTTCATAATTTGTTGATATAATGGCATATTATACTAAACAACAACTTACTTACATGAGGATATTTGGTCCATCTAACCGGATGTGATTAGTAAAGTGGTACACAGGAAATATTATTATGCTACCAAGGAAAATAAGGGCCATGATACTTCTTTCCGGTTTTATGGTTGGGATTTATACTCTTTGTCATGTTTAACAATAAAGCTCGTTCGTTTGAAGAAGATCACAGTCCAAAAAATCATAACTACTATACACAGACACACTATTAGACTATATTCGATTGCCATATTTAGGTAGGTACTATAACAAGTACAAAATAGGCGGCTACCTCGCTAGAAGCGGAATAGCAGTATTCTCAGATTTACACTTGCTGTATCAGTTTTGTTTTAAATCAATTATTGGACAACTATTCTTAGAAGTTACTCGCTAGTTTTAAATTCAGTTTTGTAATCTTAAGGTATGTAATGCCTATTCTTAATAAAATTGATTGTTTAGTTTAGTTTTAATTGTTTTGGGGCTCTCGCTGAAAATATCCGTGACAAAATGCTGAGTGAGTGTCCTATTTACCTGAGGCTCTAGTATAAGTTTTACTGAAACAAAACTTTACGATGGCGTTTGCGTTTTACCCTCAATTTGTATAGGATTTAACAGCTAAACGCGAACGCGGTCGTAACGTTTTGTTTCGGTAAAACTTATACTAGAGCCTCTGTACCATTATTATTGTCTATACTTTGTGTGCTAAAATAAGTAAATTCGTATTCTTATCCTGCTGATATTTTGTTCCACCATACCCTTTTAACTTTGGAATTTAAAAAAGGGACATTCGGTATTATTTCTTATGAAAAGTTATGTAATTAACTCACTAGACTCAATAGTAGCAACGACTTTTGCGCCGAATTATCGTACAAAATTCAGTAACATACGTACTTACGACATTTTAATCTTTAAATATTTTCAGGGAGTAAATCCGACAGTTTATTTCGCATTCCAATTTGATATGAATGTGTATTGTGTACGCCTTCCTTCATGCGAGTGACACGCTGAGCTATCAACGTGCGCAACACATTGTTTTCAGAATGCAATGCGAATTGCAAGTATCCAATTGAGCTCTATCATTATCTAGACTACTGTACTTATATATAACATCTGTGGCCTTCGGTGGATATACAAACCAGTGAATTAAATTTTCAATGAAAACAACTGAAGTCTTACTCTGATTGACTGCTGAATATTTAATTCCATGTAATTTTTCTTCAAACATGTTCCTTTGATTATTCCATTAACAGTCTCAATTAATCATAATACGTTTTGCGTATTCTTTGTGAATACCAAATTAGATCTTTGGACCGTAATTGCTTTTTACTATGGACGCGTTAAAAAGTTAAATCGCTCCAAGTTGATTAATCGAAAAAGTTTTTTTCTCCTTTTGTTAAACTTTTGATAGGTGTTGAAGCACTTTTTGTGTGCAAAGGAGAACCCAAAAATGTCATTTTTTACGCTTCTAGTGACATTTTTCATGCGCCCAGTGACACTGTCTTTTGTTTTGGATATTAACAAATGAGCAACTGTTGAGAGTGAAGTGGACAACAGCTAGAACTGTCCATTTTCAAAATCTAACTGTATGTATTCCGTTTAAGTACCGTCAACCGGGGGTATTAGGGATGGCGTGGGGAATAGGGACGAAAACCGGGAATGACATTTACCCGATAATTTCTCAAAAACTACCAATTAGTTATCGGGTTATTTAAAATAATAGTAGAATAGTTGTATTCAGTAAGGGCAACACTGGAAGGACATGAAGTTGGTGCTAGATTGTCAAACTAACCGTTTGAAGTTGGGTCTCGGTGACGGCAGTTTTTTTGCTCTGAAAAACTCTCTTAATAACTATTGGTTTTACTGAAAGTACGTACATTCAATGGTGCAAAAGGTGTTCAGAATTTAATGCAGAACCTGTTTTAGACACGGTAGGTCATCATTATCTTTGTTTTGTAAGTAAAAATGCAAAAATAGTGATGCATGGAAAATTTTGAAAAAATCCGTGGTTTATCGGGACGCAACGAGGGTTATTAGGGACGAGCGTGGGGTAAAAAGGCACGCCGTTGGAAGTTAATAGGGACGTAATAAGTTGAAATCAGGACGCTAAGGGGTGTACAGGGACGGGGCTGCCAAAACCTAGTCTCGTTTTGGTACAATTAGGTACATTCTGAGCTAGTAAGTACCTACATATGATAAGCACCACTACCTACTTATTTGCCAGCTTATTATATTTGTGACAGCGCTAGTCATGTTTTCCTATTGGTACCCTTATTCGCCTCTATTGACCCCATATCCAGTATGAATAGGGACGGCCTGTTTTTTTAAAAAAAAGATGGTTTAAATTGATTTTTTTATGAAAAATATTATTATGAGTGGGTTCTGAAACACAAGATAAAACTTTTAAAACCTTAACTTTGTAAGCGCTTATAGAAATATTTCGCTATAATCACGTTCAAAGTTCAAAATTGTACCTAAACACCCCGGTTGACGGTATTGTATGATTTTTCTTGCAACATTTAATAAAATACCTAATAATTCGTTTTCTTTTATCTGTAATAATTAATTATTAAAATAAACCCGTACATGTACCATAACATGGTATACTTTCCACACTGGAACTACAAGGGGCGTTTTAATTCACATCCCGACAATTAAGGCAGCTTATTTAGACCGCAGTCGATTCCCATTTAAATCTCTAAAGAAAACACAGTTTGACAGACTCCCGCTGAGACGATTTGCCTCCGCCTCATTCAAATACTTTTGCACCTCAATATATGAAGTGCTTGATTTATCGCGGACCCTTTTCAATGTTGAACAACAGCAATTTGTGAGAATATACGCAAACGTTCCTCTTCACGTATTGGCGCTTAAATGGAATTCTCTTAAAAGGTTTTTCGAAATACTTATTCTGAGCTATAGCCGAGTCAGTCTTTTATTGTGATTATTTCAGCCGAGTGTAATTATACCTATCGATTTAACAACAATGTTGGTTACGAAAGGGCCGTAGAGAGATTAAGCTTGGCTTTTTTCCTGTGAACATTGCCAAAGTAATCCTAATTTGTTGATCGGACAATAATCCACATACTTAAACGGAATCTCCTCTTACATTAAACTAGGTAACAAAAAATACTCAATACATAATATGCTGTTAACTTACGTATGGCTGTTAATTCGGTTTTGTAAAACATGAATGTATAATAGCGTGTTATTTGTTTACTTCATTTTAAATTTATTTGAAGATGCTTTATTCAAGAATCTTACAACCTTTCCACACGGAAGTAATTATATTATAGATTTAAATGAAGCATTTTTTGTACGATTTGTCTTGAATTTATGTATCCTAGGGCATATTTTCAATTAACCAACATTAAACTTAACACATTTATTCAATTTTTTTTCCGACTTTTAAGTACGTAACATTTTATTGGATTTTGTCTAATTAAAATCAAGGTAATTAGGTACTTCGTTAATGATGACAACATATCCATTCGATGATACCGAACTAGTGAAAATAAAATAACTGGACCATAAGGAAAAATAAACTGATGTTTCTTAAACGCTGAAAAAGGAAAAAATAATGTTTTTACAATTTAAGATAATAATTATAATAAGGCAGCGTGGTGCAAATCCCACTGATCACTAAACTAATAAAATATAACAGAGTAGGTCATACAGATAAGTTACTTATTTACATCAATAAAAAGGAATTTGAAATGCGAATAACACTCTTCTTGTACTGTAAAACGTATTTATCAACATCTCTGCAGTGTGCATGTGGAGATAATGTGAATATCTTAAGAAAATAAACGAGCACAAAAGCTTTTAGAGAGATGCGATGAACGCACAACATGTCTACCAGTATATTGAAATACATGCTACACGAGGAAAAGATTGAGGGAACCAGTTTTTGCGTCGAGAAATTTAATAATAAGTACATGAAAATGACATAAAAATTCCTTACTACTACCAGCAACATTATTGGATATTCCGATAAGTAAATACCGTAACCTTGTGCGTGACGCATAATTTCGTGAGCCAGCTTATTTCGGTCATAAAGTACATCAAACAAGATGTATTCAACATAAGAAAAGTCTCTTACTTATCATATCCTTTGCTCGAACACAGAGTACATTTTCATGAATCACATTTAAATGACACTCTACGATGAATGCCTAACACATCGGCCTTACGGAACATTCAAATATTTATTTGTCTGCCGACATATTCAAGTAATGTTTGTGCCGAGGCCCGGAATACTCACAGCTTAGGCGCTTACATAAATGCTCGCCTTTTTACACAATATTTGAATGTGAATGAAGTCTAAATACGCCTTCAATACATTCTTTAGTACGTCGGGATATAATGCATTTGTGCCCGGAATCCCAGAGCGATTTAATACTCATGATTAAATTAAAGCAATCACTTTATTTTTATTTACATATTTACTTTAATACTGAAATTATAATTGAATTGCAATTTGGATATTACATTTTCTTGTCTTGCGCAAGTCTCAACTTAAATTAGTTTTATTACAGACAACCAAAGATTTCCTACTTAATAAGACCATGAGATCACCAAAATCGAGTCAAGTCGTTTTTTTCCCTGAATAAAATATTGAGTGTGGTTTTTTAAAAGATGAAGTAATCTTCTTACAAAAATTTACCCCTTTACAAACGCAGACCAAGTAACTTTTCAAACAGGAACAGAAAAAACCAGTGAATGAAGGTAGTTGTTTTGCTTACCATACAAGTAGCTCTCAGCATAGAGTAGGTAGTGCTCGAAACAGCTTACATAAAGAAATGTTCTCCAAAGGGTTTCGCAAACGAACGCGTCATTGCAGGAAATGAAGACAATTTCCTACTACACCGCACCGCTGTAACTGTTACCAACGAATTTCACATGCTATCAGACTTTGAAGTCACATGCATAAAAAACACCATTTTGTTCTTGCGTAGTATATGATGCATTGTAATGAGACTGTGCTAAATAAAAAAGGTGAGCATTTTATCTGTAATGAATGCGATGATGTTGCTAAAACCGCGTATAAAACCGTTACCTATGGTGATCCTAAAAAGCATAAGTATTATAAAATGTTCATAAATCCTTAACAATGCAACTAAAAAGTGAGTTTTGACCAACAGAAATATTTATTCTTATTTAATTTTATTATTCGAATTTGTTCGGTATTTGAACCAAAATAGGCATGATGACCGTTGAAAAAGCGGCCAAGTGCGTTTCGGGCCACGCGCAGGTTAGGGTTCCGTAGCTGCCCGTCTGTCACAGAATGCGGACTTAAAATAATACCCAAAATAATTACGAAAATCTCCGAACAGCATCAAGCCGCACATCACAACTAGCCGCGCGCGCAAGAAGCACCGGGCCGTAAGTCCGTCTAAGTTTTAGCATTGCCACGAATGGAGGGAGGGGCATGTGCATGTCGTAAGGCAGGTCTTTTGCGCGCTCGCCGTGGGCAAGAAGCACCGTGCCGTGAAAAAGCAACTCTACCGTCCACGGTAAAAGGTTCAAATTCCAATGACAATGTATATGTACCCGAAATTAAGTGCATTTCTTACCAGTTAACTAGTTATGCCTACTACTCGTTAACTAGTTATGTCTACTTAACTGTGATAGTTTTCTTTTTAAATTCATTATATGTACTACTGCCACGAATTTTTTCACGTCCCCAGTAGTAGCCATTTAGCCGGCAGGGGACACACACACACACACACATGATTCGAACAAAAATTAGGGCTTTAAATCCCATTATCTCGCAAACGCATAACTGAGTTGAAAAATACTTTTAGAAAACCAAAATATTTTTGAACAAGCTATCCAACGATACCCCACACTATAGGTTTAACGAGAAAAAAAATACATTACCTATTTACATGTAGGGGAGGTACTATCGACAACACAGCTAACTGACCATCGGTGCACCTTAAGTGCATTGTAATAAGGTTCTATATAAACACAGGTTGGTCAGTTAACAGTATTGTCGTTTGTACAACCTAAAAAATTTTTTTTTCAGGATTTCATTCTACTGTTTTGTCGGCGTGATTGGTTTATATATCCACGTCGAATTGCAGTTTTCTAGTTGTAAGGGTTACTGAGCTAAGCCGAAGACGGAGAGACAGACAGACGCACGGACATGGCGAAACTATAAGGGTTTCTTGTTGACTACGGAACCCTGTATATAAGGAAAATATAGCCTTTATATAATTAGTGCGTTGCTCTGTACTGTGCTTGTTACTAAGACACTTGGTTAGGTTGCCTTACCAGCATTCAGAGTTAAGTCGACTGTAACCCTCATTTTTCTCTCGCTCGCTTTTTTACATTACCTCGATGATGCTGTGCTCCGTGCTTACCGCTCACGGACTAACTTACGACATTGGAATAAACAATCATATCATCAAAACGAATGCTTATGATGTTTGAATTTAATGATATTCCGGATATCATTAAATTCAAACATCATCATCATTCGGTTTGGCCCTAAACCCATTTACCTCGTATCGGCGCTCTTTCAATTGAAACAGATGAAACATACCCATACTATACCATATTATAGATAAAAATAGCCGCTTATATGTATGTATTATTTATTATCTACCATCAAGAAATATATTTAACTACCTCTACATATTATGAGTAAGTATAAGTATACCAAACGTTCAATACATAATGCTGGTATGGCAAATAACTCAAGTTAACCAGTATTTACGTTCATTGTAGTGCTCAAATGTACGTTACAACGTCGATATGAAATGGTTTCACTACAATACAAGACAGATATCATTCCCTTTTCACTTACGAGTGTTCTGAGCTCGGGAGAATATGCTTCATTATTTATTAGTTTCACGACGAGTGAATGCAGTTAATATTTTTTTTTCATCTCTCATACTCTGAAAGTAGGCCATTGTTTATCTAAACAGCGGGTTGAAAGTGAGGCATGTCGCCCCTAGGGCTGAAAAGTAATAAAAAATAAAAAAGTTATGGCAGAAACCTGTACAGCTCAGTTTCAGAAAATTGTATTGATTATTGAAACTTGTTGACAATCATGCGTCATTTTTTTAAATATTCATAATAAATTAATTATTGTGTGATTATTATTGGTATTTGAAGACTATGGAATATATTATAAGTGTTCTTCAGAACCGCGTCCTAGTCATTAAAAAAATAGCAATGGCAAAAACCTATACTGCCACACTGATTTTTGTAGCTTGTTGATAATTATGATGGTTTGATTCTTTATTACTATATATTATGGTATATATATATATATATGTGTACATTTATGAATGTACTTTTTCATCCAAAAACAATTAAAATTAGTTTTTCGATATTTAACCGCTTCAAAATAAAAGTAGTTCAAAGTTAGAAAATATTTATGTTTTCGGCGTTCATTTTATTTCCTCGTATTCGAAATGAAAAGTAGAGTGTTTAACTCAGGAAAAGTCACCCATTTCAGCCTCGAACTATTATTGGCGCTCTCTCTTCGTTCGAGCGCCAAATTATCTCGTTAGGGATGAGTGGCTTTCAACCCTCGGTTAACAATCTCCTGTTCTGAAAGTTGACTTTTCATGGTATAATAGCCAGATGGAAAATTGCGTTTTCTACCCTAGGGTAGAAAGCATATTTTTTAGGGTTCCGTACCTCAAAAGGAAAAAACGGAACTCTTATAGGATCACTTTGTTGTCCGTCCGTCTGTCAAGACCCTTTTTCTCAGGAATGCGTGGAGGTATCAAGCTAAAATGTATACCAAATACTCAGGTCTACTGTCTCTTGGAGATGTGAAACAATCAAACTTCTAAGCCGACGCAATCAAAAGATACAGCCGTTTATGCGTCAAATTTCCGCAAATTTTCGAAACTCACAAAGGGAATCAAAACCTACAGGGTACTTCCCGTGAACTCAGAATCTTTAAATTTGGTACGAAGCAACTTCTTATAGCACAGATAAAGGAAAAATTGCGAAAACCGTACATTTTTAGTTACATCATATAATATAAATATTCCGATTTCCAAAGCAGCTGACTTTTCCGACACAATTCCGCATCTAGTAGCTACGACAATAGACCACGGTTGGACACCTACGTACAGTCCACTACTCTTTAACAACGCAAGGCGAGCGAGAGCGATTTAAGCAACGCGAAAAGGGAAATTAGAAAGCGCACCGCAGAAAACCACCCTTCCTGTGCGTGCATCTACAAACTCAATTCTGTACGCCCCAAGTTTTGGTCACTACGACCCGGATAAATTATTGTGCTTGAGCGTGTGCCTAACTTATTTGGTTCTAGTCGAAAACCGCCTTCAACTCTTCACTAGTAGTTGTTCATAATGCTCGGTTTTTCTTTTTGTCTTTGTCTGAGGTTCTTAATAACGAAAAATGGTTTGAGTACACTTCAAAATTGTTTTATATTGACCATAACAATTTTGAAGTACCGTCAACCGGGGTGATTAGGTACAATTTCGAACTTTGAACGTGATTATAGCGGAATATTTCTATAAGCGCTTACAAAGTTAAGGTTTTAAAACTTTTATCTTGTGTTTTTCAGAACCCACTCATAATAATATGTTTCATAAAAAAATAAATGAAAATCATCTTTTTTAAAAAAAACAGGCCGTTCCTATTCATACTGGATATGGGGTCAATAGAGGCGAATAAGGGTATCAATAGGGAAACATGGCTAGCGCTGTCACAAATATAATAAGCTGGCAAATAAGTAGGTAGTGGTGCTTATGTAGGTACTTACTAGCTCTGAATGTACATAATTGTACCAAAACGAGACTAGGTTTTGGCAGCCCCGTCCCTGTACACCCCTTAGCGTACCGATTTCAACTTATTACGTCCCTATTAACTTCCAACGGCGTGCCCCACGCTCAACCCTAATAACCCTCGTTGCGTCCCGATAAACCTCGGATTTTTTCCAAATTTTCCATGCACCACTATTTTTGCATTTTTAGTTACAAAACAAAGATAATGTTGACTTACCGTGTCTAAATTAGGTGCTCCATTAAATTCTGAACACCTTTTGCACCATTGAAAGTACCTACCTTCAGTAAAACCATTAGTTATTAAGAGAGTTTTTCAGAGAAAAAAAACTGCCGTCACCGAGACCCAACTTCAAACGGTTAGTTTGACAATCTAGCACCAACTTCATGCCCTTTCAGTGTTGCCCTTACTGAATACGACTATTCTACTATTATTTTAAATAACCCGTAGTAGTTTTTGAGAAATTATCGGGTAAATGTGATTCCCGGTTTTCGTCCCTATTCCCCACGCCATCCCTAATACCCCCGGTTGACGGTAGATAAAAACGTTGTTATTAAAATCGTTTCTCCCCCCGGAACCCTCGGTCAATGTTCGAATAAATAGGTTACTGAGTTGTTTTTTTTTTCATTGTTCTTATCGCATCACTATCGGTCATAAGTCACGTCAAGTCAAGTCAAGTCAGTGATATTTTATTTTATATAAGCCTAATTATCGTTTCTGGGAATTGGCGTTCACAATATTATGACTTAAAAACAACTTAGGTGCCTACCTAAGTTGTTTTACACTGCCTATGCAGCTTGATTTTGGTAGGTAAAATAGATACCTAGATTTTAACGAAAAATGAACATGAATCTACAGTGTAAAACTAAGGCTCGTACAGGCAATACACGGACGACGAAAATCTTGAAGAAAAGTTATGTTATCGACCAAAACAGATTTTCGCAGATCTAAAATTGGGTAAATATATTTCGGTTTTGTGAAAGTTACTCGCTGAAGGGTGGAGAAATAAATCTAGTGCAGACGCAATCAAATCGTTCCCTGTCGTGAAAGAGGGATATCTCCCACGTGCGCTCTTCTACTAAATTTACAGCTTTATTTCGCAAATACTTCTCTTCATTAACTTTGAATATACAGTCGCAATTCTGTGCATAAGGTACCGATGACCTACCGCGAATCGAAAACGAACTTTGTTCGTGTATCTCCCTCTGTGTCGCACTTGCTTGTTCGAGCGACAAAGACAGATACTCGAACCAAGTTCGTTTTCATTTCGCGGTAGCCACTCTGGTTGTTTGACTTAAGTGTGGTGCTTATATTACGAAGACAGTGAAGGTATTGCCTTGGCCCTAGCAGCAGCGTGGGGTAGCTGAAAGGATACAGTTCGTGCAGAATGTGGGTTGTTGCTTCCTTGTTTTTATTCCGTTTTATAAATGACTGATCGAGTATGTTTAGTTCATAGCTTTGTGGTAAATAACAACAAGAACAAAAACAATAGCTATTTAATTCAGGCAACTAATGCCCATAGGTACAAAATGTCTATGTTGTGTAGTTTACCATTTACTAGATAAGTCCAGCTACTTGTGAAGGGATTAATAAGTCAAACGTCGGTTATATGTTTATAGTTTTTGTAGCATTTTCAATAACATTCACTAAATGAGGGTCTTACTGGTATGTTGAGCATTATAACTTTGAAGGGATCTTACCGAACCTGGAAGCTAACAAATCCACATTATGGTTTAATTATTAGTTTTAGTAGAACTTTCTATACCACTCACTAAATGAGGGTCTCCTGATGTCCAGCTACTTTTGAGATCTTAGAAAATATTGAAGCTAAGCGTAGATCATCTCACCAATTTTTGAAATGGAAATACGAGCTGAACATTAAGGTGTATAATATCAACAAGTTTAGTAAACAGATTTTTTAGGAAAACGCGTTGGAGCTCCGGGCTCAGTTAACTTTCAATAAATTGAAAAATTAAATATTTGTGTGCATCGACCAGACCGAAAAATAGTCTTTTCTAGAAAATCCACAATGACATTGCATTGGAAAATTTAAGCTCGCAAAAATACATCATTTTCAGTCATTTTCAGTCTTCATATCGCTTACAACGCACGTCATTTCCTGTGACTTGGGACGCCGACCGACTCGCATTGGATCCTATTATTATTTTACCAATCCGGGACCCAATCAATGCGAATTCACTGCAGAATTATTCGCCACGAGTGGGATATAATTTTTAAATTTTTCACTTTAAACTGGATTTAGAATTTCGTTAGCAGACCGGCTGCCCTACGCAGAAATCAAGTTACTCAGTTGCGACAAATTTTTCAGGAGCGCGAACAAACGTTATTTGTAATTTTCAGCGACTTTTAATAGCAACATGTATTAAAAGCAAATGTAATTGCAGTATGGTAGATCCAATGTATCCATTATTTTCTTTTTTTGATTTATTGAGTATTTAGAATTGGACGAGCAAAAATTGTTTACTGCGTAGAACGGAGGCACGTAATCCGAATGTCTTTGTACCTAATCATAATTTTTATGTATATGTAGCAGCATATATAGGTAGCAGGATAAGTAAGCAGATTCTCTTAGCCTGCATAAAAAATAACGTATAATTAATACACTGCATTATTACCCTTATGACTCATCTGTGTTTGCTGCCCAAGGGAAAGATAGAGAAGATAGATAGATTTGAAGTCCATAGGGTTAGGTAATACCTACACTAACTTATCTAGTGTTAGTACTACACTTAATGAGACACAACAAAAGATTACACATAAATGGGGTGTGAACCGATGAAGGGCTTAACAGATATCGTGTTCTGATAAGAAAAAACAGAAAAAAAAATTTTTTGACGCAATTTTTTTTTACCTTTGCATGGAGCGTTGGCCGACTTAATATACAATTTTCGCGGCGGTACGGCGACATAATGTATGACTCGTTATCGGGAATAATGCCTTTTGTTTTGTGTCGCGATTTTCGTTGTGGTACGATAAGTGAGGTTAAAACCCAGTGTCAGAGGTACAATGAATTTACTTCAAGTTCTATCTTTGGACCGGACAGATCGTACACGCGCACAATGGTAAATATTTTTAATTTTATTGTTTTATTACACTCTTTCTCATTTCTTATTTATTTTTCATGTGAAGTAACCTATGTATTTATACATTGCCGATAATTTTGGAATGTTGATTCGTATCTATTATTCGTAGGTTAATCACTAAATTTCATAGGCAAAATTACAATTTTCTCGTACCGTAGACCCCAAAGCTTTTGATTTTTATCGTGTATAGCCCATTAATTACGTTAGGTTGGTTTGGTTTGTTTTAAAACAATTCTGATAATCTCATGGCTTCTAAGGAAAACGATAACTTTAGGAAATAATTTTTAGTGATTCGGATATGTAACCTGATTCGCACATCACAGGAACGAAATAACGAATTTCGTTTTTCAAAATAGCAAATAGTTAGTACGAACTCTAGCTTTAAATAAGCGATTAATGGCTTTAGCACATAAAACATGAAACTACGATAAATGTAATTATTTTGGAACTTTAAATAAAAAATAAATAACAAAAAGTCCTATTGACATACATATAAAAAAATATTACGACAGTGCATGTTGTACAGTCAGGTGTAAAAATATGGCTGCAAACAACTTGCTCATAAATATGTCCTATCGCTCTATAATCGCTAATTCTGATATCTGGGGGCACGGCAGTGCCCCCAGATAATAGTTACTACATAGTTTTAGGTATGCAAAAATCCATAAATGCAGTAAAGTTGTGTGATTGCCAAGTTGCAGAATTTTATTTAGCTAGCAAATAAAGAAGAATAAGAATGCCTGAGACTTGGTACTACGAAACATCTCACAACTTTTTACGGTGGAAGAGTTTCGAGACTTGGCCTTTTTTTACATGGAATGTTTTCTATGAGATATCAGTAAGTCTCTCACAGACTGGAGGGGCCTGCGGTGGCGGTCAATAGTAAATTTGACAGCTAATGACAAGTTTACTATTGTCCGCCGCGGCCAGGCCGCGCCACGCCAGTGTGATGCGGGCTTAACAGGCATGTAGTCAAGGATAACTTTTACCAAACAGTTGCCTAGCTAAGTAAATATACTTCAATGACTCGTGATTTATAGTAGATCTGTCGAGTCGATCCTTTAACTAGGTTTGAATTCTTAGTGTAGTCGACATCAAAAATATTTGCACATTGTGAAATAATGATAAGTATAAAAAATACGACATGCTCTCAAATAAGTATATAAATTACAGTTTTACACCCTTGCCCAGCGAACTAATCAGGTTAAAATGAATTATCGAATAGTTTCAATATAATGCGTTGTAGATCTTTAAAATAGTGCGACATAGCCTACTTTAGTGTCTTATTTAGTTATTCAAGTAGTTACACATCATAGATCCACGTAATACTACAAAACTAAACTGTGAAACAACAAAATAACTACACAAATAACGATACAAAGTCTAATAAGATACTGTAAACAAATGTCAAAATGATTATTAGTAAGAGTAAGTAAAGCAGTACATTAATTCAATAGTACGCCTTTCTACCTTATTATGTAGTTACTAAGTTGCTTCATGGTAATATCGATCTTGGGATTGACATTCAGATCTACCTAACCTATACTTTGTGAGATTCAGCAATCATAACATAATGGAGATACAGAAATAAAAACAAAAGTCATATCTTTCTGGTAGTCATAACTTAACAGCATGCAAACTAGTATTTAATAACTATTCAGTTCCTAAACACCAATCTACAACATTTTCTTTATGCTCCAGATGAAACTCTTCATAGCTTTGACGTTGCTGGCTGTAAGTCATGCTCGAATCATTACGCCAGGATGTGACGCTGACGTGGTCTCCATCAACGAAATCTACTATGAGAAAGAGGTGCTGGCAGACAACTTGGACAGCCCGTATCAGATGGCTATTGATTATGCCACAAATACGCTTTTCTTCAGTTATACAGCAAACAGTAAAGATGATGTGTTTAAATCCGTCGCTTTGAACCTGAAGACTAACGAATTCAAAACCATTCCTGGAATCGAAGGAGGATTTTCTGCGGCTGTTGACAACAATAGTCATAAAGTATATTTGGGTGGAAGAAACGGTATCTACGAATATGATTACACCAAACAGCAAGCAATCCACGTAATGAAGGGCCCCAGCATTTGGCAAATGTTTGCGAATGACAAGCTTTACTACACCGCTTACCCGAACGAAAGGGTGTATGCTGTAGAAGGTGACAAAGCAGTTATAATTCCTGAATTGAAGCGTACGATGGTTCTATTAGTAGCTCTTGATAATAACAATAATATGTATTTCTCAAACTCATCCGGTCTATTCTATTTTAATAAATCAGACAAGGAGATTACTGAAGTAGGTGAATATGTAATTAATAGTTTCACGGCAGATATTGCTGGCAATCTGTACTTCTCAACACCATCTGGTTTTTATAAAATAGTTAATAATCAAATGGTTAACAAACTATTTGAGGTAAATGACGTTTTTGGAGTGGTCGTCGATGAGGATAACCATTACATTTATGGCACCGGAAGTAAAATTATACGATTGAAACCAACCAACAACGCGTGTTCCAATATGTAATTTTTTTTAAATAGTATTTGTATTTAGTACGAGTATGATCTATTATAAATAAAACTTAGGAAAAGTCTATGTGTTTTATTACAAATGCTCATATAAGGTTTTATGCAGATAAATAAATCTGGGGGCACGGTGTGGTACCCCGCCAAGACATAAGTCATTTATTCATGAACAATATAAATTGTGTTTGAAATTCCTAAAAATAATTATATTTTATAATGTAAGATTTAAAATTTATATAAAAATGTCCACTAAATTAATTGCAAAAATGTCCAAGCATGTCAATTTACTCTATTCTAATAAAATATATGCGATCACAATGCACAATGCAATTCAAAACATAATTAAATATCTACAAACTCAATAATACCTCCTTAAAGTTAAAACATTGCGTGTACAGTACTAATTATGCTGACAAAACTCATGAACAGAATAAAAACACTTCTTCAATAAAACAAGCCCTCAGGACACTTTACCTTTCTCTTTCCTTCTCAAAATGTTTAATCGTATTTTTAAACCCTCACAGAATTAGTCTGGATAATACTATGAAGCATCATATTCACAGGATAAGGTCATCTGAGTAACTTTTATATCTAGGCTAAAAATTATAGACCTACAGCTTATTTAAACATCATAAATTCAAACGGTATGCGAGCGGAAGTATCTATGCGGAGACCTGGATGTGCCCAAGCTATAATTTTTAGCCAAGATGTAGAGCGGGGCTGGTAGAGTTAGGCCGTGTGGAGTAGGAATCTTAGCGCTAGTTGCGATCTGATATCTTTTTAACACTGAAAGCTATATGAGCTAGGGAGTCTTTGTAAGCATGTTTTTTTTAGTGGGGCACACTTTTAACACTCGTGCATTGATTGTGAAATGAGAATGTGTAGTTTGAACTTTATCTCGTGCAGTGTAATGTAATGATAAATGATAAAATTGCATTTGTTTCATGCTCCTACCATGTTCTCTCAAGTTAGGTATCTACTAATACGACTAATAACGTCGAGTCTGTCAACAACTGAAATTCAGAACAAGTGATTATATTTTCCAGTCACCGGCATTCGTACTTTCCACAAAAAGCGTGCATTAATATCTAACACGCCTCTATTTCTAGGGCCGTGTCAGATATTTTTTTATAGCAATTATAAATGCTGTACTCTACACCCTACCATGCTTTTACTGGAAAAAGAATTTATTGGTTGCATCTAATAATAAACTTACTAAATTATGCTTGAAACACTTACAATTTATAGTTGTAACTTAGTAATATTTTGCCTTTAGTAAAATTAGTCATGTTGGTCCGTGGTGACTTATATCCGTGCTAATCTGGGTTACTAAATTATTATATTAGTTATTACAGCAAGAAATGAAGCACTCGTCACTTTCCGACGAGACGTGTGTCATTTTGGCAAACAAACTGACAAGTTCACAATTCTAATAAAAAAAATATTGAAACTCTGATGATCTTTCCGAAGGTTATCAGTTATCAACTTACATTTTACATAGTTTTGCTCTTTTTGAGAGTATAAACTAGTATAGACCATTATATACAACCGACATAAACAGAGACATAATGTGGTACATATTCTACCCACGCCGTTCCTTTCGGTACGTAGTTTCTACTCCGTACATAAATATTGGGAAGCCTTACTACAAGCATTTTGGTTCTGTTAGTACTGCCCCAGTTGTTCTATAGACCATTTAGCCGTACCATAGCAACTTATTTTGTTTAAGGATAAAATGACATATTTCCCCGATAGAAACAAATGTTATAATAAGGCACCTACGGTCTATTAATACTTACTTAATTTATATGGAATACAAATACATGTTTGATAGTGATTCAAAATAAATATAAAGCAAATCAACATCGATATCGAAAAGTATCTGGTGTTACTTGGACAAGAAACAATTTCGATGTGACCCGCTCCAATGGTTCGCAGTCCCAACACAGGATCAATCGTAATTCGATTTAAGCAAGACCTTTTGACAGACACTGATGGCAGGTTGTTCCTACACCCGCGTTCCCTGGACATATCATTATTTAGTTCAAAGGATGCGTGAAATTGAATCGCTACTATCTAGCTATTTACATTGTCCGAAAGATCTCTGTGGGGCATTATATTGCAAGGTATCACATACTTTTTGTGATTATTCTTTGAATGATCAATTCAAAATTGATTCTTTGAGTCCACCTTTTGCAAGATAAGTTGTTCTTTTGTGCAATAAAGATTAAATAAATAAATAAATAAACACTACAAAACGGAAAAGTATATGATCTTTTGTGACTTCCACTCTATGATATTGAAAAAGGCGTGAAGCAAATCGCTAATTAAAAAGTGTGCTTTCTGGAAGAAATCGCTCATCAGCAATAAGACCGCTTGTTGTGTACCTCCACCTGCATGTTATATTTTAACTTTTAACTGTTTCGTTGTGTGAGGTATGCAATATAGAGTATTTGTATTGTATTGTATAAATAAATATTTAGTAAAGTAAATCGATCTACTCCCAATCCCAAAGTAAGCAATACTTAAACTATGAGTACCTACTAGGCAACCCTAAGCATACATATGTAGATAAATAAATACTTATATAATAAAAACATTATTGGTTCAGGAATCTCACAAATAAATGCCTTTACCGGGATTTGAACCCTAGACAGACCTTCGTATGCAGAATTATTATACCAACTAGGCTTACGTGGTCGTTTTGAATTGAAACTGTGTGGTGAAAATAAAGATGATTTTTTGACATTGTAATTTTAAGGAAAAATGAAATGCAAAGTCGACAGGGACAAAATTATTGCTTTGTAACCCAAATAATATTTTAATTTATGTACATTATATAGAATTGCTTTCAGAGATTATTCAATGATAATTATAATTGCCTAAAGGGTATTTACGGTGTTTCCTTGTTTCGCAAACATTCATTTCATAGAATTTTGTATCGCAAAAAATCGTATTTGGTAGTTTTTTTATTTAGAATATTATTTTTTAAACGACTATTTACTTGAATGAAACATATTTCACAGAAAAACCATGCAATGAATTGTAATAATCATCTTTTTATTTAACAAACTTATCAAACAGTAGAATTATTGTTTTACGAATATTGTTTGTTGTTGTATTTTTCCATGGTATTTTATTTTAACGAAACTCTAGGTACCACGACGAGCGAAGCGAGGAGAAGTGTTAGGAAGAACTGCGACCCTTAGGGACCGAGCGAAGCGAACGTGCCGGGGCAGCGGCGGGTTAAGCGCCAGAACCGAATATTTTTTAGAAACTGCCACTCGATAAATATTTTTCTTGGTAAAAAGTTTTATATTATTAAAATGATTAACTAAATAATATGAGGATAAAGAATATTTAATTTCATAGAAGAAGCAAGAATTATAAGGGTTTAGAAAACGAAGGCTGCAGTATTTTTCATAAACGCATTTTGAAAAAATGAAACAAAAGATGAAGGCCACCCAATAGATGAACGTTTTGTCGAAAAATGGAAATTAAAAAATCACGACACATTTTACGCACGGCGTTCATACTGGGCAAGGCATAGTTTTTTCAAAGGCAAATAATATAAAATCTTATTGAAAAGGTAGATAAAACTTTTATGGCTTAAATGAATCGTTACTTAACCTTTGATTTTCGAGGGTTCCCTCTATTTGGCATAACTTTGACTATCCGAAACGTTTTTCGCATAACAGACTTGGCATATTCTGTTTTCGCTGAATTTTAATGTGGCAAAAACCTTACTTAATCGAATTTCTAAAAATCCGAAAATGTGTTTGGCCGAATCTAAATTTGCATACTATTGTTATGGCCGATTATATGTACGCATAATTTTGTTTAGCATACCTAATGTTATTCGGCATATTATCAATTCTCCTGAGCATACTTAAAACGAGGTACGCCTGACGAGATATAACAACAATATAATTACATGATTTATCAATTCTCCTGAGTATACTTAAAACGAGGTACGCCTGACGAGATATAACAACAATATAATTACATGATTTCGAGTAGATTAGGTTAGGGCACCTAGAAAAAGGGGGGCTCGCGCAGTAACAAAAACCACAGACAATCGTAACAATGATATTATTAGTAGGTTAGGTTAGGGTCCGCTTGTGTCGCTTAGAGCGGAAATAGGCACCCCGCTTGACGTCGACCCGCTGGCGGTTAGGTTTAGTTTAGGTTAGGTTAAAATAAGTAGTATACTTTCAAAAAAAAAACAACAAATGTTATATTACTATAAATATAAATTATTAAATGATGATGTTTTACTATGAATAACACTATCGTTCAACAAAGAACCTGTGCCCAGAAGGTGAACGAATAAAATTAGTTCGTTCATCTTTTGGCTTCGATTCCAATGAGTGAACGCTCTGTTGATTAAAATCAACAGAGCGTTCACTCATTGGAATCGACTAACGAAGGACGACGAACTAAAGTGTAGTAATATGTAATATTGTGGGTAACTGGGAAATACAGATGTACCGACAAGGAGGATAATAAGGGGAGTCTTCATCCTACGTAACTTGTTTCATTACATGGTGACAGCGATGGGATTCGTTCATTCCTTTGCTATCGTGACTAATAGATGAACGAACAAAATTTATTCGTTCAAGTTTTAGGCAGGGGTTAGTACAATGAACACTTAATTACAAAGATACATAACATTTGGCACCTTTGCCCGGCATTAATAAACTTAATTCTATACCTACTTAGTGGGAACATTTACAACATGGGCAAAGTTGGACGCCTGCACGGTCATTCGTTTTCTTCCTTCAACTATTGGAGCCAAAACGTTCACTTATTGGGCACAGCGTTCAACTTCTGGGCAAACAGACATTCTTTAACAAAAAAACATTTAAATAAAAATAATGTATTGGAATAGGAAAGTCGTAGTCGACGGTGAATGCTCTGACTCCATGTCTGTAAATGCTGGTGTCCCCCAAGGCTGTGTGCTATCACCCACGCTGTTCCTCCTGCATATTAATGACATGTTGCAAATCAGCGGCATTCATTGTTATGCGGATGATAGTACGGGTGATGCCTTTTACACCGGCCGTGCCAATATTTCTCGGGAAAACGTCATTGAGAGTCGAAACAAACTTGTGTCTGAAATTGAGTCTTCCCTAAAAGAAGTCTCAGAATGGGGCCGACTTAATCTAGTCCGTTTTAACCCCTCGAAGACACAAGTTTGTGCATTCACCGCAAAAAAGTTAGCGTTTCCGGCATCTCCACGATTTGAGAGCACTCCCCTAGCAGCCACAGCCAGCATCGGAATCCTTGGCGTCGACATTTCGAAAGAAGTCCAGTTCCGCGGCCACTTGGAGGGTAAGGCCAAATTAGCCTCGATGAAGCTCGGTGTGCTCAACAGATCGAGACAGTATTTCACGCCGGCTCACCGCCTACAGCTCTATAAGGCGCAGGTCCGTCCACATATGGAATACTGTTGTCATCTGTGGGCAGGGGCTCCTCAGTACCAGCTCCTCCCTCTAGACCGCATTCAACGGAGAGCGATTCGAATTGTCGGCTGCCAGCGTGTTTCCGATCGGCTTGATCCCTTAGCACTGCGTAGAGATGTAGCCTCGCTTTGCATTTTCTACCGCATGTACAATGGGGAGTGTTCCGATGAATTGTTCGGATTAATCCCCGCCGCTTCCTTCCGCCATCGCCCTACGCGACAGCTTTTCCATTCTCACCACGTAGATGGTTGGCAGTCCTCAACTGTGCGTTTCTCCCGAAACTTTCTGCCTCGCACAGCCAAACTCTGGAATGAACTGTCGCCTGCGGTATTTCCGGACCGTTATAACCTTCAAGCCTTCAAGAAAAGAGCGTACTCCCATCTTAAAGGCCGGCAACGCACCTACAACTCTTCTGGTGTTGTAAGTGTCCATGGGCGTCGATTATCGCTTACCATCAGGTGATTCGACTGCTCGTTTGCCTCCTATATCATAAAAAAAAAAAAAAAAAAAAAAATAGGAGGGGTTCAAATAGTCAAATCTAATCTCGACTATATAACTAATCGGATAAAAAAATATAGTACTTATGTCGAAACTAGGTTACAACTCCCACAAAAAAATCCCAAAGTTGGGATAGTCGCTTTAACGTTCATCTTTTTGTTTCACCACCGTAAATTTTTCATTTGAAATTAATTGCACTGTTAACTGACCATCCTGTGTTTATATAGAACCTTATTACAATGCACTTAAGGTGCACCGATGGTCAGTTACCTGTGCTGTCGATAGTACTAATGAATGAATGAAATTAATGATTTGCTTATATAAAGTGACTGTGTTACCTACACTGTGGAATCTATATATTAACATTACTTTTAGTTATATAACAATACTTATAGGCTAGTACCTGTATGTTTGATTGTTTTTCAAAAAAGCTTTCATAAAGCAGGATTTCAAAAGGAAAGATGATAAAGGGCTAATGCTAATACTAGGTCCAAAGGGTGCAGACTTACGTTGTGCAAGCTTGCCTTGTCCACATTGCACCGACTTTGCTGCGCGTAATGGAAATCGCATGCGATTAAGGAATGGGGCTGACGTTCTAATTACGTACATTGAATGTCCGGACGGTCTGGCAAATATTTTAAAGTAACTGTGAAGTTACTGATTTGTCGTTGCGTATATATGTTTGTAAAACGTAAATATTGAAGTGCAAGTATTCAAAAAAGCATGTTACACACACGGATATACATTTTTATGCAAATATTTCATTTACAATCGATAAGTGATGGAATGGATGAAATTGTGGCCCATATTTCGTTTAGAAATAAATAAGTAATAAATAATGAATATTAGGGGACAATCTTACACAAATCGACCTAGTCCCAAACTAAGCAAAGCTTGTACTATGGGTACTAGACGACGATAAACATACTTATATAGATAAATAAATACTTAAATACATAGAAAACATCCATGACTCAGGAACAAATATTCGTGCTCATCACACAAATAAATGCCCTTACCGGGATTCGAACCCAGGACCTCTTGCTTCGTAGGCAGGGTCACTACCAACTAGGCTAAAGTGGTCGTCAAATCTTAACATATTCCCTAATTTATGTATATAATAGACCAGCACAAGAGTGGGCTCTATTCCAAATGAAGGTGATACCTATGTATATCGAATTAGATTTAAATCGTATTAATTGGTGCAAGCCAATTGTGTGAAAACACGGGGGCACTAGCCTACGTATTTGTAATACCTGCTTATCAACTTTATTCATACAAATTAAGATACAAGATCAACTATTGGTGCAGTGTTGACCACTGGAACTTTTAACCTTTACATTTTTGCAAATTTTTAAATGTTTATGATTGAATACAGTGGATCTAAAATTACACGTACCTACTGCATAAATAGGGAGTAAAATGCTAGTGATGCCTCAGAGTTACGACCAATAAGTATCCTGCCATGTATCTCTAAGGTTATGGAGAAAGTTTTGTGTGAGCATAGTAAAAGAATTCCTAGAATTTAATAATATCTTACCCTCCAGGCAATCAGAATAAAGGACGTGGCAGAACTACAGCACTTCTAGATGTAGTGGATAATATCTTGTGCGCTCAATATAAAGGAATGGGAACAATTTTAGCTCTCCTCGATTTTTCCCGCGCGTTTGAGTCTATCAATATTTCGCTTCTTTTAGCGAAATTCTCGTATTACGGGTTTGACATCAAGACTATACGTTGGTTTAACAGTTATCTTAGTAGTAGGTCCCAAATAGTGGGACTACTGCGGAAGGATAATGATCAGCGTTCAGATCTCTACCCTGTCCTCTATACTTGGGCCTATCCTTTTCATTATTTACAGTGCTGATATAGTGATGCGCGACTTCGAATGATTTGCTTATTTGAATAATTAGCGATTACTAATGTCAAAATTCGAATTGAAAATTAGTAGTAACTAATCGTTTCTAATAAGTACTTAGTACCGAACGATAACAGTCGTAAGCGTGACTCTCCTTTCATTTTATACCATTAACATGATGGGCGAGCTCTAGTCACGGTGGTTAACGTTCGGGCTTTCGGGGCGAGTCAGACGTTTTGCAAGTATTTTAGAATGACATAATTCAATAATAAGTATAAGTACGCTGTTTAAGTAAAAAATATCTATTGTAGTCGACCTGTGTATGACGGTTTGGTTTGGCGTTTCGCGGAATCCGATCGAGTTACCATCCATTGTGTAAGTCGTGACCGTTTCGCCGTACAATTTACTACGACCACAGTTGCTTATAGTGGTCGATGTTCGGGCGACTCGGGCATCATTCGTGTTGAATTCGGCTTATTCGACTCGTCCGGGAGCTCAAGTAATGACATTAGTTACTAATGTCAATGTTAGGTCGACTCGGGCTGGCGTCGATTATTAGTATTACTAATAATCGAATGATTTCCGAATTAGTCGACTTAGTCGAATGAATGTAATAATCGACTAATCGAATTAGTATCATTCAAAGTCGCGTCACTATGCTGATATCAGCTTATGTATACAAGCGCTGCTACCAAGTGCTGGAACAATCTGCCGCCACCAATTCGTAGTTCTAAAACGATTGGAAACAAGTAGTAATTAAGGAAGTAAGTAGTATAGATAGAGATAATACATAAATATACAAACTTATATAATTACTTATAGTAGGTACTTGTACGGAACTAAACTTAGATTGCTTTTCTAGATACAACATTAAGACCATTATAAGACTTCATTACAAACAAATATGTGTGTTATTGTGTTAAGTATAATATAAGTTTTGTATATTCATATGTTTGTTAGTCTGTAAGGTATTTGTTAATATGGGCCTTTGGGTAAGACCAATTACTTATTTATTTATTTGCCTTAGGCAACAAGTAATTGGTCTTATCGGGAATCGAATTCGAAATTGCTGGTTTCTTAAATACGACTACCTATTATAAGTTGCTAATCACACATTTATCGGAATCTTTTCGATTTCGGGAAGGGTTAAAAGTGCCTTTTTAAGTGAGTTGGGAACTCGCGACGTTCAATTTATAAATGGGGATGCCCACCGGACAGTAATGTAGGCAACATTTTACCGGCAACCTACAAAGAAGGGTAAACTTAAGCGGGTGCCATTCCGGTGCCCTACAGTACCCTTCGGAAATACGCTTGCCCATTACGGGCTTAAAACAGATTTGTCAGCCTCATAATGATAAATAACATTAAGTTGAAACACTTTTATTAGAGGCCTAAGGGGCTTGAGTTTTGAATGGCCGACATCAAGACGTACGTAGTTGAATATTAGTAATGCAATATATGTATATTCTTTACATTTATAGGTGGGTACATTTTGGAAGTAGGTACAAGTATTGATTAATTAAATCAATCAATTTTGTGCTAATCGGTACAGTCATGTGTTGAATACAACTTACTCATAACTATGCCCCATCGCTCTTATAACAGCCGATTATGGTTTCGGTACACATGAGAGGATTAAATCCATACAATATTTTTGCACTTGGCTGTATATAAAGCTATTTAGCGATTTAATGAATTTGATATCTTCATGCTACAATTTAGTGGTACTTCAGTTCTTCCCTCGTGAATGTACTTTAAATAACTAGAGAACTTATAAAGCTTAGTTTCTAGCTAGTTTCTAGCACTAGATAGAATTTAGTGAACTAGGTATGAAGTTAATGAAAAAACCCATATCCATTTATATGTGGAGTAAGTTAAGAAATGAACATTTTGTATTTATGTTACCTGCAATGCAAAGCCGTAAATCAACTTAAAAAACAAGATTTTTTAAAAATTTTCCTTTGCCAAAGAATTATTTAAAAGAAAAAGATTATGCAAAAAAGGAATCCATTTCAATATAACATCATGCAATATAATACCTAGCCTAGCTAGATTAACCTACTATTAACATGTCCCAAATCCTAAGACAAACAGCGCGACTGTCCTATAACGCGGCTAACCTTAGGCGAGCAAAGGTAAGTACCTACTAAATAATGTAGAGAGCCTCGGGGTGCACTAGAGCGCGTGCATATTCAGCCTGTATCGGTGCAGTTAGCTTTTCCACCGCTCCTAGATCAGAGGTATGCAAATCGCTTACAAGGATTTAAGGCCGGCTGTTTTATGCAACGCGTGATGGCGAAAATAGCTCTTTTCTGCGTTGAAAAAAGGATCTTGGGTGCGAAAACGTGATTGCGGTAACAGCTAAGCGTCAAAACCTGATGACGTTTCAAAATGTTTGCTATTTGTTTATTAATTCTGAAAGCTCTTATATAATCTAACTCAGGAACAAAATTGGCGGTTTCCCGCTACTAAATACAACAGCAACTTTTGTCTACATATAACTCATATAAGTTATAATATCAGTGTGATGCTCAGATTATACAACACTGTAAGTAGCAAAACTTAAAAGGCCTTAACATTTTGGATGTTGCGGACACATCAACATGATGTTTGTGACCCAAAAAGTGGAGAAACCTAATCTTTTTGACATTTAAAAGGTATCTGCTTTATTTTAAGATTGTGATTTAAAAAAAAAAACAATCTGGTTCCTTGTGAGTTAATGTACAATTAAATGGTGATAGTTAATACGAAGACCCACTCACCTGATCGTTAGTTCAATCTATCAAACAATGACTGACAAAAAGCACCCTTCAAAATAAACTTTTGAAGTAAATAATTGAGGGGGTGTATAAAGTTAAATTGGCAAAGTTTTAACAAATGGAACTGTGACACCCTTTCGTGTTTACTTGTTATGAAAAATCCCGAAATGTCATGTATAATTTTATTTTAGCTAAGGCCGAGACTTCCGTAAAAATGGTAAACAATCACGACGATGATCAAAACTGATCAATGTTTTTAATTAATTGAATAAAACCAGCTTCACTATAATTACAAACATTTTCACTATAATTACATGTCGGCGACATAAAACGATATGTCATCCTACTAATATTATAAATGCGAAAGTTTAGATGTTTTGATGTTTGTTACTCAATCACGCTTAAACGGCTGAACCGATTTGAATGAAATTTTGCACGAAGATAGTTTATAGCCTGGATTAAAATATAGGATAGTTTTTATCCCGAGTCCACGCAGACAAAGTCGCGGGCAGAAGCTAGTATCATATATTACTACTTGAATTTTTCGTTTGTATTACAACTTTAATTGCTCACATTTATTAACCACTCTGCGGGTTAATGTTTGACTTTTGTTCACCCAGTCCTTAGTTCGCTGGAGGTACCTAAGCAAATCCATACTATAATATTATAAATGCGAAAGTGTGTCTGTCTGTCTGTCTGTCTGTCACCTCTTCACGCTTAAACTGCTCAACCGATTTGGATGAGATGAAGCTGGAGCTGGTAGAAGGAGCTGGAAGATGGAGCTGGTAATAAATAAAAAAATATTCCATACTATTATCATTTAAATTATCCAATCACGTGACTTTATTATCGCCAAAATAGTAATAGTTTTGTATTAAAGCTATTTTGCACTAGCATGTGTATTTTTTTACAAAATGATACGGAACGTTACTTAATTATTTATTTTTCGACTACACTACTGTTCACTTTCTTTTCAACAATACACTGTATTTTTTTCCAAAATACCATTGAGTGTCGAGCTTTAGTTAGTAAGCAATCGGAATGCATATTTATTATTGATGGCCTATCTGTGACGTTGCAGAAATACTCGAATTATTTGATGTTATTAGATACCTATAGGTTGGTGATCAATCTTGGTCAGTTAATAAATTGATCCAGGCTACATGTTGATTCCCTTCGTAATTATTAGTTATTATCTACGTAAATTAAATTTTGCTCTATCTAAAATGTAAACATAATATTGTCTGATATTCTTGCTAAACACAACAAACTATTAATGTTCTTGTTTGGAACAAAGCTGCTACATAAGTTAAACGTGGTATTATCATTACATCAGATTGGTATTTAACATCAGATACCATCGAAGCCATTTACTTTTCAGTACACCTTATTTCACCACATTAAGGTGTATAAAGGACTATTTAACATATATTAGTACATTGTGATACAAGTGAGGTATGTTGATAACTACATCAGAGGCGGAATTATCACGCGAGCCGCAGGTGAGCGTGATAAGAGAGCCGAGGATGTAATTATCAAAGCGCACGCGTTTCATACGACGTTTTTCAACACATTTTGCGAGGAAAAAATCCTTTTCATAAGATGAAAATTTGATAGGCCTGCCAAGTTATTTTCCTTACTTATTGATGTCAAAAGGTTTTTACTCACATGTTGAATACATCGTCAAGAATTTCTAGTGGCGTCCATTCTTTTTATCACTTTTCTAGTCACCACGAATCAACATTTTTGTTAATGACCAAACACTCATTAACAATGTTTACAAATATCTGTGAAATAACCTATAATGGCGCGCATCAATTTTTTTTGTGAAGTTTGCGCAGTGCGCGCGCATTAGATGAAATCTGTAAACAGCCAATACAAAATAAAATAAATCATTTCGTTTTAAAATGTTATCTTTATTAATTCGTGTAAAATGTTATCAAAAGTAGTAATAGTTTTACTAAATTAACCGTTTCTATATCATATCCAAAAATAAATAGTCAATTAACTAACAAAAAGGATTGAATTTGTTTAGTCGAGTAAGAATCCATTTGCCGAGAATTAAAAAAAAAGCTGTACATTCTGTACAACCCAGTTAGTTTAAGAATGCACCGTGTGCATGCATACATCTTGCTGCAAGGTGGCAACGTGACTTAATCGGGATATAACCATAACACACAAGTATCGTAATGTTATTAAACACGCGTGTTTAATATCCAGGATTATGAGCCTAAAAGCGACACAATAAGAGGTACGTTACGAGCAATTCTGTTGAAAAATGTATTATACACTAGCTTCGTCCGCGTGGACCCGGGATAAAAACTATCCTATATTTTAATACAGGCTATAAACTATCTTCGTGCAAAATTTAATTCAAATCGGTTCAGCCGTTTAAGCGTGATTGAGTAACAAACATTCAAATATCTAAACTTTCGCATTTATAATATTAGTAGGATCTATTTGCTGCCAGGAACCTGTCTAGCGGGCGTTTTCCGAGTAGGCGCTTGCCGCTACAAGCGTAACGCGTATAGCGATTCTTGGCAGCAAACAATATTTCATCGTTGCCTTTATACTTAATCAAATTATTTAAAACAACTAAATAATAACTTAAAGTTGATCTTTTGCATTTCTTGAAGAGAAATGCAAAAGATCAACTTTCCAGAAACTTTTTAATAGACTAGATTAGCGCGATAGATATACTTTTAGGGACGCAGGTTTGTGTCCTATCTGAGTAAACTCGAGTTTCAATAGGTTACCTATCATAAACTCGAAAACGTATTACCGAATATTAAAATCCCGAAAACGTTTCCCTTTTTATCAGTTGGCTGAATTTTTGTTTGCCCGAAATTTCTTTTCCCATATTATTATTTTCCCAATTCTCAGTTCGTTGTAATTTTATTTCGCTTATGTTTCGAATAGACACTTATTAAAATTCCGAAGGATCATTTGCCAACTAGTTTTAAGTGCCGAAAAGTATTAAGTCCGAAATATTATTATCCCGCTATTATATTAAAAGATCGAAATTGTAGCATGTCGATGCAAATCCTCGATACATTGGTTTGCTATTTTATTAGCGTAGGCGTCAATATTAATTGCTTGACCCTTAGTGTGGGTAAGTGAATACAGACACTTTAACCTAACCTAACCGCCAGCGTGTCGACGTCACCCCGCTTCGCGGGGTGCCTATTTCCGCTCTAAGGGACAGGAGCTAACCCTAACCTAACCTACAAATAATACCATTTTTAGGATCATTTGTTGTTTTTTTACTGCGGGGGGCTTCGCCCTCCGAGCCCCCCCCCTTTTGCGCGTTTTGAGAACTCGTGCAGCACTCTTGTTACTTAAATGTTTGGACCTAAGCGCCTTTTCTATCAATTGTTTATTTTTTAAGGTCACAGTTTTAAATGTAACCTAACCCTAAAGTTTATTTTCGCATTGCAATTTTAAAATGCACTTCTTTAGGGTTTTTAGCATATCTGAATGTTTTTTTAATCGTGTAAAATGAGATTTCGATTTTACATAGCATCGGAATTATGAAAAGGTGGTAAACAATTCGGTTGTCAAATAATAAAGTTGGCAATCGTTCTTCGGGTTATTGAGTTTCGGGAAAACGACAATGTGGGAAAACAAACCAGCGATATTTCAAAAGTATGGTAAACAAAGTATATGGATTATAAGAATTCGGTTAACCGTTTTCGGACAAGTGAAAATCGGGCAAGTGTTTTTCGAAACTTCGATAGGTTACCGTTTCAATACCTATTCGTTAGTCAATCAAATTTTATAAAATTTGGAACCCATACGTACATACACATACTCTGGATTAAAACATAAAATACCTACTTTTTATTCTGGAAATTAAACCTTACGAAGACGGCGAAATTGGGAGTCGAATTTTGTATGAAAGTTCAAATGGAAGAATGGAAGTCGCGGACAAAAGTTTGTATAAAATATGTGGTAAACACAATTAAAATAATATTTTGTAACAACAGTTTTATTCACAGCAACAAAAGAGCATTGTCGATTTTTAATTGTTTTGTGTCTATATTCTTAAGGTTATATTTAATCTGTTTGTTTGAATAATTTCAATTTGAATATTTTAATTACTACCTACACCTACTTTTTTTATACAACGACGGTGGCAAAAAAGCGAACGGCCTGCCTGATGGTAAGCGGACACCGCAGCCTATAGAAGCATACAACTGCAGAGGAGTAACATGGGCGTTGCCGACCCTTGATATGTTTGAGGATTCGCCGTGTTGACAGCTGAAGGAACAAATTCCCTCGCTCTCAACACAACGCATCCTCGGGAGCTCTGGCGATCTTGCTCACCTCCAGGAACACAACACTACTACAGAGCAAGTAGTAGTGTTATTATGGCTGTGGTCTTCTGCAAGGCGGACGTACTTCCCCAGTTGGGCTTCTCCACATTCGTCTGTGCCCTACCTCACCAACTACTATTAATTGAATGTAACTGAGGAGAAATAGGAACAAGGAGAGAAAGGGGAGGACCGAGAAGTGATTTTATGAATCAAGCTAAAGACAAGGTATCAGGAGCTCAAGGCAGTGGCATAGGAAATAATGGAATGGCAATTACTCCACCGACAGGACTATTAATTTACTTATTTTATCTACATAGTAGTTCCTCCATAAATCATGCTCAATTAATCAATTACTGGCCTGTGCTGGATCCAAATAGCCAGAGTCAATGAGCAAGAGCAATTATTATAGGCCGTAAAATCTCGTAAACGCCATTTGGCATGGCCAAACTTAAGCATTCAGGAGCTACTGCCAAAGTTCCTGCTGAGAAACGAATATCTAATTTCTGACTAAGGAAGCAAATCTGCCGTGGTGCTAGACATGAATATTAAACTGTGAATATCTGCCAAAGTGCAGACACTGTGAAAATTCACTCCGATCTAGGAATGGAAATCCTACGCTTCACTTGCATTTTGTCATTAATATGATTTGAAATCCATATTCAAATAAGATGGAGCTGAAGGAGCGGTGGAGTAGATGTATTGATAAACGAAGGGTAATAAATGTGCGGCCGTCTGTGAGTAAAGGTAAGAAAGGTGACGTCATTTCGTTTATATACCTATAAACATGGATAAATTGTCTCTACAGTAATTGGCTTATTGTAGTGTTTTTTTTTTAAGTTACTCCGGGCAGTAAGGGAGATTTACCGCCGACGGGCGCAGCGGCAAATCTCACATAACACCCAGGAAAAGACGTAAAATTGTATACGCACCACGGGCGGTAATTCGTAATGCCCCAGATCGCATATTTATGGCCCTCACCTTCGGTTCGGCCCACAAACACCTGCGATCTGGGGCATTCACGAATTCAACGCCCTAGGGACATAATGTACTATTTTTCAATAGCTGCACGGCTTAGTGAACGTGAAATACTTAGGAAGGTTCGACGAGTATACCAAACGTTTTTTGACATTCGCAGGCTAACGGCGTCATATTTTAAGAAACTTATGTAACATACTTTCATAAATTGACTTTCCATTTGCGCGAAATTGCCCCTTTCCTAGAATAAACTTGCATAAACAAGAATAATTTGAGAAATTAGTTTGTCACGTGATACTTTGGGAAAACGATTATTCTCAAATTATTAATTTCGCGCAAATGGAAAGCCAATTAACAAAAGTTTATTAGATAAGTTTCTTAAAATATCACGCCGTTAGCCTGCGAATGTCAAAAGACGTTTTGTATGGTCGTCGAACCACCTTAAGGACTTCCTTTTAACTAACAATATATTTTTCACTTCTCATGTTCAAAAAGTGCTTCATATTAGGCTTAGCAAGCGGGGCTAAAGTAGTACATTTAGCCCCTAGGGAAAATAAGTATCCATATTTATGATTTATAAAACATTTTAACATGGCCAATCAAAACAGTTCGCCATAAGTATTACATCCACCAATCCCAACTCTTTAAAAATACATTTGTATTTGCTATCAACTAACCAGAATACAGCTAGATATTAAAATTGATCAATCAGGAAACAGAATTCATTTCAAACATTAGGTGTTTTTATTCCCTATTTCACAATCATTAGAAAATAAACGCCTCTGACCGTCTATAGCCGCGCCAAACGTTCAAGCGTGCACCGTATGCTGTCTGCCGCGTTCGGCCGTTTGGACGCGGCGGTCAGAGGCGTTTGTTCGTGGTTTCATTATTTTGTATCTGTGTCAAAGCAGATGAAAAAATAATGGCGCCAAATTGAACAATCTTTTCCCCGTGTTAGTTATTTATTGATTGTGGATGAATAATCTTTGTTTTACTATTTTCTCGCAGTCGAAGTGACAAGTAGAGTGTATAACTCTGGTCTAAAAGCCCCTCTTAAATATTACCCCTCGAACCATTTCCTCTCACTTCGTTCGGGAAAATAACCGTCTCGTGGTAATATGGCTAATTTTAGACCCTTGTCATACAATCTACTATTTATTCTATTTCAATCCCACTTGACAAAACTGCGTCGCACTCACACACACTTGTCAATACCTATTCTAACTCCAGTGGGAGTGCATTAAAGGACGAATTACGACTAATACGCATTAAATGTAGTTCATAGAAAAGCCAAGATAAATAGATCAGAGCAATACGGACGATAATCTTAGTTTCCTTTTGTTTTACCAGCGGTTTCACGGTAAAGTATCAAGCACGTGGCACTGGGCACCAGTGTAATGGCTATTATACAATGGATGGAATAAAAATCCTATCCAACTAATATTATAAATTCGAAAGTTTGAATGTTTGTTACTCAAACACGCTTAAACGGCTCAACCGATTAGGATGAAGTTTTGCACTTAGATTATTTAAAACTTGGATAGTTAGTTTTTATCCCGTTAGTTTATAGTTTTTATCCCGGTTCCACGTAGACGAAGTCGCGCGCGGAAGATAGTGCGTTTAAAAATGATGATACGGAACTATACTTATACATAAACCATATTGGAATAAAGCAAATTTTACTATATTTGACATTAAAGTTAAAAAACCATTACTTCTGAGCATTTGGAAGGAACAGGCTTGTTGCCACTTTGGAAACTTTTAACCGTTTTTTAACGATTTGCAAATGCAGGAAACACATTGGCGAATTCCCACGAGCCTATAGCGCGCCGCAAACTTCATCCGTTACCACACCCACAAACGAACATGTTCATACAGCAACACCAACATACAAGGGGCGGTAATGTCCTTAATTTGAATTCGGTGTGAGAGCTCCGACACATTAGGCGAACATTAGGGACATCACGTCTACACATTCGTGCATTCGCGCTTTTACACCGAAAGGCATTCTTCTTTATTAAAATTTGTAATTTACATGGAGGGCTAGTTCTGAGTGAAAGCGAGAGATTTGTTTTGTTTACCTTTTCTTGCGGCGCTACGTTGTACCTTCCCGAATCATGCTTTCATGTCTACAATTTAATTAGAGGTTTACTCAGCAGTATTTAATTACGCTTCCCAGATTTTTGCTTTTGATTAATGTTCTTTATTAAATCTGTTTGGCCTATGTCCAGCGGTGGACGTCTTTCGGTTGATGATATGATGATGTGAAATCTGTTTGAATTTAGATTGCAATGAATGCGATAATAATACCATTTTTAGGGTTCCGTAGCCAAATGGCAAAAAACTGAACCGTTATGGATTCGACATGTCTGTCTGTCTGTCCGTCCGTATGTCACAGCCACTTTTTTCTGAAACTATAAGAACTATACTGTTGAAACTTGGTATTCTGTGAACCGCATTGAGATTTTCACACAAAAATATAAAAAAAACCAATACATTTTGAGGGTTCCCCATACTTACAACTGAAACTCAAATTTTTTTTTTCATCAAACCCATACATGTGGGGTAGGTATATTGGATAGGTATTCAAAAATGATATTGAGGTTTCTAATTTAAAAAAAAAACTGAATAGTTTGCGCGAGAGACACTTCCAAAGTGGTAAAATGTGTGTTCCCACCCCTGTAACTTCTAAAATAAGAGAATGATAAAACTAAAAAAAAATATGATATACATTACTATGCAAACTTCCACCGAAAAATGGTTTGAACGAGATCCAGTAAATCGTTTTTTTAATACGTCATAAATCGTAAACCACAATTTACCTTTCATTCAACGGATAATGATACGGAACCTTTTGTGCGCGAGTCCGACTCGCACTTGGCCGGTTTTTATATTATAATTTGAATATCCAACGCTATCTGAATTTGAATGAAACTCAATCCGTGAATGCTTCAAGAGTCGAGACACGGATAATGGTACGGAACCTTTTGTGCGCGAGTCCGACTCGCACTTGGCCGGTTTTTATATTATAATTTGAATATCAAACGCTATCTGAATTTGAATGAAACTCAATCCGTGAATGCTTCAAGAGTCGAGACACATTGTAAATATTTATTTATGCCTAGAATAATCCAAGTTTCTTGACAGAAAATAAATATGTTGTGAGAAAATACGAGTTATATATTGATCCCACCTACGCAATACGTTTTAACCTATCCGATATAAATAAGATTTGTGAATTGACGCAGACACAATTCAGTCAACTTTCGTATTTCAAAGAAAGTATCGTTAGGTATTCCAAGAAAGAGAATAGTTAAGTCATAAATATTATTCATAACCCGCAGGCTGCGATAAGCTTATAGAGAATATGAAAGCTTGAAGTAGGTATTGGCCGAGTTGAAAGCTTTTTTCCTTGACTATTCAAGAATTATACTAAGTTTAAGCTTCAAATTCATACCCTTGACTTTTAACATTTTCTTAGATCATGATTTAATCCCAATTCTCGTCACCTTAATGTCTAATAGTTGACACCTATTGTGCACCTCTTTTGTGTTGACATAAGATTGAATGTCATTGAAGGTCATTGAGTGTAATGTGTTAGGCCAGTGTCGGCCACTGGGACGTTTACCTTAACCTTATGAATAATACCAAGTTATTTTATAAAATGTCAAGTAGAATAGCATGGATTAAAAGTAATATAAAATATATCAAATCAAATGCAAAATAAAAATGAGACAATAAAAACAATTTAAATAATTCTGAAATGGTAAAAGGTCAAGTGTATATGTTTAAATATCAAATTATCAATAATAATATGATGGGAGCGTATATAATTCTCAAGAGTGAAAAATTAATACACTTAATAAAAATGTCACATCAAAATATAATTCAATGTCATTTCATTAGATATGTAAAAATGTAAAGCTGATAAAACGGTATTATTATATTTTCGTAGTTACCTTGCTTGACGTGACATTCTGAAATTCTGAATTGTTTATCTTGGTTTTCGAATATCTAAAGTCATAATTTCTATTTAAATTTACTTCGTAAAAAAATAACTTCCATGAGGCTCGGCGTTATGATAATTTAGTAAGTAATTTAGAGGACACGATGTAATTATTAGGTGCCCAAATCTGTTGTGTTCATACATAACAGAGCCCTGGCGGAGGTAAATTTATTTTCATATTGAGGCGAAATATTAGAAATATTCATATACTGTAAAACCTGGATAATTGACAACTCAAGAGGCCAGAAATTTCGTGTCAATTAAAGAGGTATTTCATCTAATCAGGTCATACCAATTAACCAGGTTCAAAAAAATGTGGTCTCATTTATTGAGGTCCTCAATAACAGAGGTCGTGATACTGCAAATTTATTTTATGTTACATACTTGCACGACTTGCCTGTGCAAGTGTGGAACAAAAACACTAAATTTAGTGTGTGGGCGGTGGGCTAGCAACCTATCACTACGATATCACATTTTGTCGATCTTTTATACCCACATTGATGCTAAAAGTGGCACTGGAACACAAGTTTCATGTGCTCTGCCTACCCCTTTTAGGGATAAAGGCGTGAATGTATGTATGTATGTAATTTTCACTTTTTACCTCGCATCGCGGCCATCGCGGGTCACTTCTGCTGGTCGATTACCTAACGTATTGTGTGTGTGCGATTACCAGTGATCGGAATTGCTAGTGCCATTTCGGGGAATATCGGTGCGTAAGCGTAGTATGGATAAGGTCTGTAGCCCGGGAACTTGAATGAACATTTTAAGTTTGTGTTTGGTTTAAAGAATGTTATAACAGAACACGCAGAAATTATTTCAAAAGAAACTGCATCTGGTGACATTTCGTTTTATAAATTTGCCCCGCTGACATCAGTAGATGTTGAAAGGTCATTTTCTACATATGAATGGATATTAGACGTCAAAAGAAATAGATTGACAGTAGAAAATATTGAAAAAAAATATGGGTTGCTACTATAATTCCAAGGAGAGTAAGGAACGAAAGATATGAAATAAAGAACTAATATAATAATTTAAAAATGTTAATTTAATTAAGTGAAGTTAATGTTTCGTGTTTTGCTTTATAGTACTATTATTGTTACTTATACGAGGGTAAATCAAAAAGTTCTTAGAATAAGGGTGAAAAACAAAAGAAAATCGTTTACTTATATTTTATTTTTCTACATAGTCTCCTTGGAGTTCTATACACTTTAGATATCGTTTTTCAATTTTTTTTATTCCATCATAAAAAAAGTTTTTCCTTGGGTCTCGAAAAACTCCTCCACAGCACCCACTACGGCATCATCATCAGGAAATTTTCTTCCGCAGATGTGCTCCTTTAATTTCGGGAATAGGTGGAAATCACTAGAAGCCAAGTCCGGAGAATATGGCGGGTGGTCCAACAGCTTGAAGCCAGCTTGGCGGATGGCAGCGAGTGCCAATTGTGAGCGATGAGCCGGGGCGTTGTCGTGGTGAAACAGCACGCCCGACGACCACTTTCCCCGGCGTTTTTCTATGATCGCCTGCCGCACTTTCGGGATCAATTCTGTATAATAGGCACCTGTAATGGTTTTTCCTTTCGGAAGGTAGTCAATGAATAGGATTCCTTCCGCATCCCAGAATACAGAGGCCATAATTTTACCCGCCGTCGGAAAAACTCGAAATTTCTTAATAGGTGGAGGAGATGGTCGTTTCCAGGACATGCTTTGCTTTTTCGTCTCGGGATCAAAATGGTTACAAATCGACGATAAAATGCATCCGGGTCACGTTCGATGATTTCGAGATTCCGCTTCGAAACCTCTACACGCTGTTCTTTATTAACCTCACTTAACATTCGCGGAACCCATCTTGCCGAAACTTTTTTAAACCCTAAAACATCCGTCAATATTAATTGCACGCTACCAAAAGAAATGTGTAGGATCTCTACTAACTGTTGAATGCTAATTCTTCTATCCTCCAATACCAATTTTTCGATTTTCGCCACGTTTTCATCAGTAACAGAGGTGGAAGGCCGGCCGGAGCGAGGGTCATCTTCACAGTTGGCCCTACCTCTCTTGAATTCGGCAACCCAGTAAGCGACCGTGGAATATGGTACAACATTAGTACCTATAGTCTGCTGGATATCCAAATGAATTTCCTTAGTGGACATTTTTTTCAGACACAGATACTTAATCACGGCACGTAACTCATTTTACTCCATAATGCAAAATTTTGAGCGATTATCTTCACAAAATAATTAATTAGGTCGCAATGGTACAAGCAATCAAATACAATTTGCCGCCATAATTATGTCATAATGAGAGCCAAATAAAAAAAAATAACCTACATTTAAAAAGGTTTTACCACTATGCAGTTCTAAGAACTTTTTGATTCACCCTCGTAACTGTTAAACGAAAGTAAATGAATGATGTATTTACAATGACTATTTTTTAGAGTAGGGGAATTCTTATCTTAAGTCTTATCCATGTTATGTACAATGTTTAAGGTCATTTACCCGAAATAGCACTACCCATTCCGATCATTGGCGATTACGTATGATGGAGGAGGATGATGGTGTTTCTTTATTCATGTTTATTCGAATCCGTCTTTAGATACCATATTATTTTTTATATTATTAACTCTCTATTAATTTTCCGTCTTAGGCTAGGTTTTTACAATAACTACATAAAAAGTAAAATATAAAACTATACATACAAAACATAAAATCATTATAAAAACCTAACCTAGGGTACCGCCGGCAGCGAGGCGGGGCCTAAGCTGCCGGTGGTCAGGGCGCCAGAGACAAGAACCTCCTGACTATCCGCGCAGTATCCAGGAGTACCGCCTTCTGTATCTGACCCTTGATCCAGCCATCTAGCGAGAGTCTCTTGAGGTGATGGTCGAGACTCTTCGCTATTAAACCGTTCGCTGAAACGACTATCGGGACCATGATCGTCGAATCTACATCCTACATGGCGGTTACCTCGTGAGCCAGGTCTAGGTACTTGCTGGCTTTGTCCTTCTCGGCCTTCACGAGGTTCTCGTCATGGGGGATGGTGATGTCGACGAGCACTGCCTGGCGTTTCGATCGATCTGTCAGCACGATATCAGGCCTATTGGCAAGAATAGTCCTGTCCGTGATGACAGTTCGATCCCAATAGAGCGTGGCACGACCATTTTCGAGAACTGGCGCAGGTGTGTACTTATAGTAAGGCACTTCGGAGACCACAAGACCGTATAGCAGAGCAAGTTGCTGGTGAATAATTCTGGCTACAAGGTTATGTCTGTGCAAGTACTCGCCGTTAGCAAGATGACCACAACCGGAGATAATATGCCTGAGTGACTCCCCGGGACGGTGGCATGCCCGACAAATGTCGACCGTACCGTCCTTCAGGATATACCTCCGGTAATTGTTCGTCATGATAACTTCGTCCGCAATTGCACAGACAAAGCCTTCGGTTTCCCCGAAGAGATCCCCGAAACGTAGCCAGTTCACCGACGCGAGCAGATCTACATCGGGTCCTGTGAGGGCCTTGTAGAACCGCCCGTGTAGCTCCTTGCTCCTCCACACCGCCCTGCGGTCCTCGACGCTCATTACTTTAAGTCTGCGCCAGTTCTCGTTTGCCAAGGAGAGCGGGGTGAAGTTTCCGTCTACTGCCACTACGTCGCGATGCATCCCACACTCGTTGTTTAGGAAATAATCCCTGAGACTGCACACCTCACGATTGTGAAGGTCCTTGGCATTTAAAAAGCCGCGACCTCCACACTTCCGCGAGATCATAACATACGAGCGTGGGTGTAGCATGCGATGCGCAGTAAGCAGTACTCTGACTCTTCTATTATTAATATTATTATGTTTATTTTTCCAAACTACAGTTATCTTAGTCTGAAGTTAATCGTCCCCGTGAGGTGTCGGGTTAAAATAGCACCACCCCCTTCGTTCCCGTGATTGCCACAACATTCGCTTATAGGAATTGGGAATAGGGTTCGGTTGTGGGCGATCAGCTACTAACTTATCTCTGAAATATAACTTTCTCCTACAATTGCTCGAAAAAGCACTAAGAATTTCATCTTATGTGTTCTGTCTACCCCTTTTGGAAATTCAGATGTGAGTTTGTGAATGCTTACAGTTTATTTTTCGATTTATATGCTGTGTGTTTATGTCAGATCCGGCTTTGGCCAGACGAAATGGATACACTACATCGATTTTGATGGTGCAATCTCATTTCGATTTTGTCAAACATCGCGGTGGAGGTAGGAAATGTGGAAAAGCAACATTTTGATGTTTGGATGGACTTGCAATTTCCATGTGTCGACCGGCCGGAAATAAAGACTGAAGGGTCAATTTAAGGCCATGTATTCATATGATATTTCTATGACATTTGACACCCGCACTCCCTCTCATGTGAGAGATGGAGCGCGTGGAAGCGAACGCGGGCAACAAATTCCATATCAATATCATCTCAATACGTCAAGTCAGACAGACTTTTGAGCGTCGGTAAATGATCCAACGCACCGAGAGTGCCGCGTCAACAACCTATGATGAATGCTCTGTGTTCTTACTAAATTCTAATTTGCATTCGGTTTTTTCTCAACACAACACAGCCCGGGACGCCCCAAACCGGTGAGACTACTATCAAATTGAAATATTTTTTTTTGCGAAATGCAGGCCCGGGTGAAATAAACTTATTATTATTTAGTATGAAAATTTAATTTTTGGAGTTGAAACAAACTGATTGGCCAGAGGGGTGCTCACGTAACTTTTCGGACGCACGTAATCACGTAACGTTCCGAAACTTCCGAACGCGCGTTAGGACAGTCCTACTGAATATTTTCATATAAAAAAATTTCATTTAGACCTACGTATCTACGCACAGTGCGTTACGTGATCGACCTGCAGGCAGACAATTCAACTGTCCATACAAAAAGTGTCATTTTAATATTATCAAAAAATGTAATCTAAATATATTTATTTACCATAAAAGAACACATAAAAAGAGAAAAATTGCTGCGAGCTTCACACTAGGCGTAGCCTGTATCGCGAAGATCTATATTTTAGAAGATTTACCAGATTGGAGCGGCTCTTAATTTAATAAATAGGTTCTAAGTTTTACAGTAAAAACAGATACGATACTGTCTCAACTTTCATAAGCTGCTTAATTATGGCATGCTAATACACGATAGGATTCGGGTCTGTATGTGTGATATGTGTGTGAGTGTGTGTGTGAGTTTGTCGAGTTAAGTGTATCCCATAAAAAACATTCCATGTAAAAAAAGGCCAATTCTCGAAACTCTTCCACCGTAAAAAATTGTGATATACTTCGCAGTACCAAGTCTCAGGCATTCTTATTATTCTTTATTTAAACTACTGGTTTAAATGAAATGTAATTTTAAATATACCGTATTTATACAATGCCTGCTTGGGTACTGAAAATTCAGACTTATAGTTTAATCCACAACGAAGTTATTGGGGGGCGAAAATGGCCTGAACTGCTTCGAGAAAAGGATGGTACGGCCGTGCCGCTGCTTTACTTGACTTTGACATTGCCCCCGGGCACTGCCGTGCCCCCAGATGTAATAACATTGATGTGTACGAGTGACTTAAAGTTATGCGAGCAAAGTGTGAGACGAATAGAAGTAGCCCTACGATAGTAGCGATATGAGTTTTTAATTGTAACTCGTGGGATCGGATGCAACAAAAGATTGCCATCCACTACAAATATCAGCGTAGTACTCTGACTCAATATATTTGATGAAAAACAGTGCAAGAAGTTGTGGAGTGAATATTTCGACTTCAGATCGATGTATAAAGGTATATAAAAAGATCCACTATTTACAACCATCGTTTGAGCATTCTTGTTTGGTTCGCGTGAACTTGTATCAGCCTTGAGGTTACGTTTCGGACACATTTCACTTAATCAATTTGCGGAGGGTTGAATCACCAAACTGCAATGAGTGTGGCATTATAAAGGATACCTACTCATCATGTTATTATGGAATGTGACCGGAACGCGGACGCGAGAAGGAACATTACAAATGGGATTTTATTCGAAGTGAGAGGTTGCAACTAAAGTATAGCGCACCCACTATCTGATGAAGCAGTGGTGGCATTATATTTTTAGCTATTGGATTAAGTAGAAGTTAAAATATGTATATAAATATTTGTAATGTGAATTAATAGGACGACATAGTCTCAAAAGTGGCTGAGCTATTTAAATAAAGATTTAAAAAAAACCTTAAATGACATTAAATAATATTTAAAGCTTATAGCGCTCCGCCGTTTACTAGTAAGACGTTGAGGGTCTTGAACGAGTAATAAGGCATGGTGTTATTTTTGATACGTAATGCAACTGAAGTTTAAACCTTAAATGACATTAAATAATATTTAAAGCTTATAGCGCACCGCCGTTTACTAGTCAGACGTTGAGGGTCTTGAACGAGTAATAAGAAACAGCGCCTGCTGCAACTTATCTCATAAATCATAAATCCGAAGCAATTCTGCACAAGAACAAAACAGCGTTAAATCACGGAACTCGTTTGTGTATTAATAAACAATAATTTGGAACTCCTACAGATGGATCGACAAGAATATGCTCCAAGGATAAGGTGGTTTCAGGAACAATCTGTGTTTAGATTCATAAGTTTGATTGCCACAAGACTGCATTTTTGTTTAAAAAAAGAGGTTTTATTCTGCTCCTGTCATTGAACGAGCGGGCAAAGTGAAAGAAGTTTTTTGCTTCAGATTGGGAAAAAATGCTTACGTATGTCTGTCTGACGAGCGGCGGATGTCCGATTATTCTCCTCTACAGGTCAAATGTCATAACCTCTCGTGATATTTCGTGAGAAGGGTCGAAGATTATATGTTTTTTTCGGCGATTCAGACGAATGGAAAAAATGTTTGCTAATTTTGGAATACCGGTCATCCGCGATATTTGACAGATATGTCCGCATTTTAAGACCATATTATTATCTGAAAAGGATTGGATACATTTACTTAAAAGAGCTTATTAGAACAATAGGGATGGAGTGGGTAATGACCAAAATTCATTAGATTTTTTATCGATATACGATGGAAATAAACCAAATGCCGTCGCGACTACGTACCGTAGAGATTGGTACACATTGACAACGGTTGTTGACATTGTACTATTATTTCAAAATCTTCAACCGTAAGGTTAGGGTAGGTTAGGTTAGGTAGTAAGGGTTATCCCCCAGTGGGTTGGGGACCCACAAAGTAAGGCCAACACGTCTGGGGGAGGGGTTGTTGCGTTCTACAGCTCCTCCCTCCTCTAAAAAAAAAAGTAGTAAGTTTTATAGAGCTAAGCTAACGACTCTAAGCTAACGTCTAAATACGACGGAACCCTAAAAAGAAACGATCGTTAATGTTCAAAACCATTTCGTGTTAATTTTAGATACTTTCACATTATTATTGTGTTATGTGTCTGTACTGTATGCATAGTTTGTTAAATGCGTTTAACGAATGAAGAACAGTTAGATCTATCAAAATTGATAAAAATTGCACACGACTAGCGATGGGCCGTTCTCGAGGTGTCGGAAACAAGAGAATTTAGCGAGAAGCTTCTCGGGAAAGTTCTCTTGAACGAAATTTTCCGGGAAAGTATTTGAAATGTGGACCAACTTGGATTTTTTATGTTTTCTATTTCGTAATATTAGTAATTTATTTGAGTTCACAAGACATTCGAACCTGAACAATGGAAATCACTTTTTTTTCGTTTTGGTAACCACAGCTCCGACTTACGTGAATCAATCGCAGCACCAATAAGAAAACTTAGCAGGGAAGTCGTGGAATGGGACTGTATCCGAGCACTGTTGGCAAGAAGAGGAATTGCTCTAAACAAATGCCCAGGCGTTCGTCCAATCAGGATCGGTGAAGTATTACAACGCATAATCGCAAAGTGATGGCCACTGCAACTGGACTAGACGTTCAATAAGCATGCGGCGCAGATCAGCTCTGTGCCGGAATGAAATTAGGCATTGAGGGTAGAATTCACGCAATGACCCAATGCTTTAATGATGGCGATGACGACGATTGCCTGCTTTTAATAGACGCAGCAAATGCCTTTAACGCACTAAGTCGCCCAATCGCCTTCTGGAATGCTAGAATTTACTGGCCCCGTTGTGCAATATTTCTTTTCAATACCTATAGAGGATATGCTGTCATCAGCTTGTCCGGATCTAATGATTTTATCCTTAGCAAGGAAGGAACAACACAAGGCGACCCATTGGCCATGCTAATGTATGCAGTCGGAATTTTGCCACTTATTCGAAGCTGCAAAGATCGAGACAAATATATACAAAATTGGTACGCTGATGACTCCGCCTGCTTCGGCAAACTTAAAAATACAAGAGATTGGCTAGATAAACTCCTGAAACAAGGGCCAAAATTTGGCTACTTCCCGGAACCCCCAAAAAGCTATGTAATACTTAAAAACTTCCAGTGAAGAGGCAAAGAGACTTTTCGAGAATTTAGGCGTTAAGGTAGTAACCTATCACCGCTTTCTGGGTGGTGTCATCGGAAACGAAAATGAACAAAAACAGTATGTCAAAGAAAAAGTAAAATAATGGATTGATTGCATACGACTACTGTCAAAAACTAGCAAAAAACACCCACAATTAGTTCATACAGCCTTTACAAAATCACTCCAATGCGAATGGAGATATTTGCAAACTGTAATGGATAAAACCGACGAAGAATTTCAAACCTTAAACGAGATAAAAATGTCAACATGAATTCCTTCCATTCTTGACAGAGAAACCACCTCTTTGGAACAGGAATTATTCACCTTGCCAGTGAAGCTGGGTGGCCTTGGCATTAACAAGCCATTAAAAAACACTGAATGTTATAAATCATCCGTTGAATCAAACAAGATACTAATACACGCAATAAAAAATACTGAAAACCTGGACCTAATAGCTCATCATACTCACACAGCAGAAACCATGAGGTTACGCAATCTGACAAGGCATTTAAATGACAGGAGGAACCTGCAAGGAAAGCGTTCTTCGACGTTCGCATAGTTACTGCTGACGCTTCCTCCTACAGCAACCTTACATGGCAAAAAACAGCACAAAGACACAGCCGAGAAAAACATCTAAAATATGACCGAGCTACAGAAGACTTAAGAGCCTCATTTACACCATTAGTAATCTCATGTGATGGAGACTTAGGGACTGAATATATGATTTTTTTGAAAAAAGATAGCATCCAAATTATCATCCAAATGGGAAAAACCGTACTCTCAATTAATTTTCTGGCTAAAAGTTAAAGTTCAAATATCACTCATACGTGCTGTCTCCATGAGAGTGAGAGGCACCAGAAGACACATCAAAGCCTTCTATTGCGAAGACGGAGCAGGAATTCTAAACTAAGCAAGGTTTTACAACCAACCTCCCCCTCCGCCCCATCTTTTCTTTTTGTCACTGCCGTCGTTACTCCATGTTTGTACATTTTCTTTATATAATATGTCTGTAAGTAGTTTATTTGCTGAAATATAATAAAACTTGTAATGGCAAAAAATAAATAAATTGATAAACAATTCGTATTTTTGATTTATAAATCATATATCCGATGTACGAACCACATTTTAGGTGTGAATTCGATAAAAAGGTCATCTCGTTTTGTGTGATTTTTTTAGTTTTTTTTGTAGGACATATTTAGTTAATCAATTTGTTTTTTTGCGCAGCATTCATTTTTCTGGTATGCATTTAGTTAATTAGTGGAGTTACCTAGTGTGCTGAATAATTATACAATAAAAATTATTTTATCTATCTTATCTGATGTACATTTAAAAATATCCCTATACCTATTATTTACCTACGGACAATTTTTGTTAATAAAAATAATGAGTGTTAATTAATAAATGTTGAGAAATACAAGCGCAAATTCTTAGAATTGCAGCAATGAAACGTGAAAACATGAACTTTGTTACATCAATCAATATGTGAAATTCGTACGTGTAAGACCTTTGATTCCTGTACCAATGGTGCGTTTAAAATTTCTGTCTGAATAGTGTGCCGTACACACCAAACGCCACATAACGTTAACTTCCAGCATTGATAGATATTACTCCATGAAAAATCACCAGCATTTACCGCTGAAGATAAATTCCATTGTGGGTAGTTTCCATGGAGGCTGTCGAGGCACCCGTCACGTTTCGTCCGGTTCCGGGACGATGCGCTCAAAACTGTTATTCCCACGTTGCACCAGTTTGCGCGAGCCGCATTCAAACCGTATAAATATGTACTTCAGCGATAATATGCGGAGACATTACGCGTAGTGGGGAGTTTGCGGACATTCTTCCGTAATGTCAATCGCTATTCGGTGTGAGGTGTTCTGAAAATGTCCACTCGATTTTTACGTTCTTGAAATTAGACGTAATGGTGACTTGGGTATAATATTAGTGTGAACTACATTTTTTTATAGTCTTCCGCGCTCCTATATCTCGGTATAGTCAAGTGCAAAAGCATGTTACTTATAAATAAGAACCGTTAAGAATTTATTTTGGCATGAGTAAGTAATTAAAAATACAATACTTTTAGAAAAATTAATCGGGATTTGTTAAAAAGTATTCTATTTTATCGTGGGATCTTTTCGTGGAATTCGTTTTGATTCTCGTAAAATGGTAGGTATAGTATGTTTGAACGTAAATAATTAATATATATGTACACTATTTGTTAAATCATATTTTTCGTGTGCGAAGCATATATACACAACTAAGTATAATGTATAAGCAACTTTGTCATGAGTACGAGTAATAGGGCTCACATTAATATCTGCTTTAACAAAATATCGACATCCTTGTTTTACATTTTTTTTCAGTTTCAGTACATATTGAACCACTTTATTGTAACATTGGCCTGTTTGGGCATCCCCTTTGTAAAATAAAGGCAGTTGTAGACTGTTGAAAGGAATCATGTCATTAGGTAGCTGATATTGAATGGAGTTCATGCTGTGCTGTATAATTATCATATTCGAATTACATTGCCTATAATCCATATACATACATATACGGTATATTATAATGCGGGTTTTTACTTATTCACGACTATTTGAACAAAATTAACAAGGCGTATGCCCAGTGATATAACGAACACCTTCAATTGACCTACAAATTTTAAATTATCTTATCTTATCTAAAGCACGTTACACGTAGATTATGTGTGTTTGACAGAAATGGCACTAGATCGAATGAGACATTAGACCAAATATTATAAGGTTATCAAGGATGAAGGCACGCGACTATGATAGATTTTCTATCAAATTTTATATCGTGTAACCATTAAATAGGTTATATTTCGTTGTTAGTTGACATTCAGACCTTGTGGTGTGGTCGCGGCTATCACTGTCAAATTACCAGATAAAGAAGCTGTCGCTGACGTGACGTCAGAAAGTGACGGTTGTTATATCTTGTCGTTTATCACGCGATAAACCATCATAAGCCCGCAGACCTAGCAAAACTTCTAAATGATTAGTTAAACGAATTCATAAAGTTGTTTCTATAGAAAATTTTATAGTAAATACCACAAGTCACTCTAGGCACGCATACCTCGGCGAGACCGAAATAACAGCACTTATTCAAAAGCGCAAAGCAACGCTATGAATCTGTTAATGCCCAGCATGCATTAAAATTACCATCTCTAAATTGGCCATGTTTAAACATGAACAGCTAAATAAACGGCCAACTACATCCTTCCTCAGCCCGTCCCTTGGTCACGTTTTTGCTTCGTCAGCGACCACTCCGGAGACACTACAAATGTGCATACTGCATTGGAACGCTGCCAAATGTTTATAAATGCAGTGGCCGGGAATAACGAGCGGATTCTTCGGAGCGTCACGGTAATTGTGCATTCTGATGAGCTTCAATTAAAAATCAAGGGTTTTTATAGTCCTATAGATGACGTTAGCGCCGTCGTTGAAATACTCGATAACTGTGGCGTTGTGGGGATTCCCCGTAGCAATAATAATTGCAATTGTTTTAGGTTAGACATGCTTACGTTGCAGGTATCCGATGCATAAATTAACTAATATTTCTGATGACGTTGTTCGTCTCGCCTTAAATCTTATAGTTTTCAAATGGAGCGCACCAGATGTAACTTTTTTACTTTCTTAGATCTCGTAAGATTAATTGTACCCGAGGAAGGACAGAAAAAAAAATCGAGACAGTTCATCTTGCAAAATAATATAAGTACCTACCGTAGACCTTTTGCTTAGAAAATAATAAAGACTGTTGGAACTTTGCAAAAGTTAGTCTGATGTTGATGTTACCGCATTGCAGACTACAACCTAGTTAATCTCCATATGTTCTTATCTAGTTGAGTCAACTAAAGTTAAAAAAAATGGTTTATGTCCTTCCTAACATTAACTCGATAATCTGTAGACTTCCTAGGTAACCTTCGATGTGACGAAGAAGCATACGAATATCTAAAAAAAGTACTTCACCTGTTTTCCATGATCTAACGGTTTAGTTTTAAGAAGCAGATTGACACAATATATGAAGAACTAGCTTCTACCCGCGACTCCGTCCGTGTGGAACTCGATTATATCGTTGCTCCAAACAAACTTTCAACCCCCATTTCACCTTCTTAGAGGGTGATTTCCTTTATAAAAACTATCTTATGTCCTTCACCGTGATTAAAACTATCACCATACCAAATTTCAGCTCAATCGGTTCAACGGTTTAAGCGTGAACAGGTATCAGACAGGCACACATATAGACAGAAAGGCAGACAGACAAACACTATGGATTAGTATCGTACTGGAAAGTTTCATCAAAATTCGTTAGTAGTTAGTTCGGGTAGCAAACATCCAAATATTCTTACAAGTAAACCGTTTATACAACTTAGTGGGATTAGTTTCATAATATCAGGAGATTCTTGCAATGAAATTCCCAAATCCCATAAAGGATAGTCTCATACAGTACCAAAACAGAGGCATACATGTACTGAGTAGGTTACGTATGTCCAATAACGACACAAATAATTCTCACCCCTGCATATTGCGTTGAATAAAAAGTCGCAACTGAAACACACGCTACAGTTAAATACTCTCCAAGCCTCGTATCTCCGTGAACTATAAAATAATAAAAGCATCTTTAGTCTTTTCAAAATAAGGATCAGCGTCCCATGTAGCTAACATAGAATTATATACGTTACAAAATGTAGCGTATTCGAATGCGCGACACGTAGCAGGGCGCTGCAACAACCAACATACAGTTTTTATTTCCTGTTCCATTCAGACGACGAACAAACATTCGTACCTTCTTTATAACGTACGACGCATGCAATATTAAAACGCGACCACTCGAGTATTGGACTTGTAAGTTTGAAATGTTTATGAGGGCGCAGTTTTGTGGTTCTCCTTTGAAATTAGTATTCTGGAGAGCCACGATATTTATCTGAGTCGGTTGGAACTGGGAAGACGATCTCAACACAATGCTCTGTATTGGAGTTTATTTCAGAGAAGTGGCTTTAGTGAGTGCTATGGGATTACTAACTACTACTTCCTTGTTGAGCGCTTTGAGTGATTATTGATTGACTGTTTGTGTGCTTTCGAAGGCGCGCTAAGCCATCGATCCCGGCTGCTGTCTATGACTTCAGTAGTTAAGCCGAGTTACGGGCCTTTGGTAAGCTTGAGACTTTTTTGTCACTTTGCCCAATTACATGAGTCTAATCTAAATAACGACACCTTTCACTTTTGGGTTGAAAGATCAGATGGCAGTCGCTTCCGTGAAACCTAGTGCCTACGCAAATACTTGGGATTAGGAAGCAAGCGGACTCCAGGTTCACTAGGATGCAACTGGGCTATCATGGGGAAAAGCTACTAGAATTTACCTACTTAAAGATCCCCACTAATAGTGAATATATATACCTATAGAATTCTGAGATTTAAAAGTAACTTCTATTATCTACCTGTGTATAACTCCTCGTATTGGGGACTATGTTGATACATCGCTTCCAATCAATCAAATCTATTCAAATCTATTTCGCGACCTCGGTTCCACGTACTGATTGTCACAGCTTGCTGAAGCTAATTCAAACAAGAAAAATACGAACTCCGTCTCATTCATGAGCGGAGGCGTGTGCCCAGCAGTCGGACGTAGGCATAATGGCTGGTGGTGAAAAACAAGCATAATATCAGACAAAATAGGTACGAATCCGTAAAGTTTGTTAAAACCTTTGAGATGGACATAGGCTATTATGCTTTTATCATGTGGTGTCGCCAGCGTTATTTGTAGGTTCTATGCTGGCGGAATCGCTTGTGGAGCAAGTAGTAAAATAATTAATTTTGTTTTCTTTTTCGCGTTGAAATGGACCAATTATTTGACGGAAGGCGGATGTAATAGTTGGAGGAACAGAGCGTAAAATTGCCTCCCAGAGGATAACGAAATAAGCAAGTCTGCCACTCAAGCAAATACGAATACATGGAAAGATAGTATTAGCATGTTACCATTAAAACGTAAAGAAATAAATAAAATAAATTGAAATATTTTGGAGATAATCTTAAACAAATCATTGTTGTCCAACACTATTTTAATAGAGTAAATTTAACAAAAATGAAATTATATACTTACTACATAAATACACGGCATTTACTTTTTATATATTTAGTTTATAATTTAGGTTTAGTTTAGTTATATTTCGTTATATATATTTTTATGTTACTTAAGTTTATACCGTAGTTGTTTTTGTTTTTATCTAATAAATATGATATATGATATAATAATGATACATGAACTAAATTTAAATTAAAATGTTTAACAATCAGAAATTTAAAAATGAATAAATAAATATAATAATAATTAACAACAAGAAATAAATCTATACACAATTAGACGAACAAAGTCACTGTAGCTTTTTAAGCTTAGTTATTCCATTTTAAAATTTGTAAGTTGGGTAGTGACAATGCCTAAGTAAGAAGCTGTTCGTCCTGGATTCGAATCACGGTAAGAGCAAAAATTTGTATGATGAATATTTCTGAGTCATGGATGTTTCTATGAATTTAAATATTTACATCTATTAAATTGATTGTCGTCTAGTATATGGGTATACTAGACGACAATCAATTTAATATTATGGGTAATACAAGCCTTATTGAGCTCACTATGGGACCAGATCGATTTGTGTAGGGGATGTGCCGTAATATATATTTATTTATTTATTTGTTAGTTTAAGTAAGCGTAGTGGTTCAGACATGCGGCTGTCAAGCGGTGGTCGCGGGTTCGAATCCCGGGTCGTACCAATAAGTTGTTCGGAACTTAGGTACGGAATATTTACCGTCAGCTTTAAGGCAAACATCGTGAGGAAACCGGTCTAATCCCAATAAAGTTTAGTTTTCCCACTGGATTGGAAGGTCAGATGGCAGTCGCTTTCGTAAAACTAGTGCCTATGCCAAATCTTGGGATTAAGTGTCAAGGCGAACCCCGGGCTCCTTTACGGGCACAACCGGGAATAACGCTAGGAGGATGACATTTATTAGTTTAACTTAAGTTTAAGTAGTTACATTTGCGATGCCCTTGCAGGGCTCATGTTTGAAACTCTAACTAAATGTCACATTTACCACCCATGTAACAACATGCATGCAACTTTAGTTGATTGCATCACAGATGCCTATTGCCTGCCTATAGTCCGATCTTTCAAAACAATGTAAACGCTTGTTTAGTTGGCGCGCTTTTGTTTCAGTGTTTGATACTGAATCCCTGGTATAATTAGGTACTCGTACTCCGGTTATCCAAAAACTATACAATCGTTAAGGTTAATATAAAATAATTAGTAATTACATATATTTACTATCGAATCAAAAAGAGGAATAAATTAATTGACTACCAATTTGCATAGTTTCTTGTTACATGTACGACAACATATTACAAAGTGCGCGTGAAATGAGGACGCTTCGTTTTCACACGCTTTTGGTACTCAAGGAATTCTTAGACAGTAAATTGGTATCCCGTAGAGAAATAAATGAAGGCAGCAAAGGAGGTGTACCACAATTCCTTCGGGTGCGCTTTCTTGAACTCTGTAAAAGGATGGCTCACAATACACCATACCGAGTGTGTCACGAGCACCAAATGGCGCTCGGCCACTGAGTTCTCCACGGCGAGCGTTCATGTACCGGTCGGCACAGAGAAAGGATAGAATAGAGGAACTCAACTCACACTATACACAAGTGTGATAAGGATGTAACCATAGACAATACCACAAGTGGGAACGAGATACAATGTCAACTTTCCTGATCCTCAGCACGTATAGGCTTTTTTTGTTTGTCACCTGCTTGTTTGTGAAATCTGTCAAAATATTGTAGTTAAACTGACGTCACGGATATAATACGACTGAAGTATATACTATGAGATGTCGAGTATGTATTAATCTTCTGATCCTTCTTAATTTAATCAGGTTAATTTACCTCTATCCCTTTATCACGGGTGTCACAGTATCCCTCATCTACATCATACTGTGACACCCGTCAAAATCGCGTAGGTAAAACAGAATGTTAATTGACGGACGAAATAGTTGACAGGGATGAACACTATATTTAGTCAGGCTATTATTATGCTACTGCGTCGGTCCGAGTAGGGCTCGGGAACGGCTGAGGCTCGGCACGGAGTCATTACTGTCATCATCATATCAGCCGAAAGACGTCCACTACTGGACATAGGCCTCCCCCAAAGAGTGCCAAAGTGACCGGTCCTGCGCCACCCGCATCCAGCGGACTCCCGCAACCTATACCAGGTTATCAGTCCACCTTGTGGGGGGCCTACCCACGCCGCACCTTCCGGTACGTGGTCGCCACTCGAGAACCTTTCCGCCCCAACGGCCATCGGTTCTACGTGCTATCTGCCCCACCCACTGCCACTTAAGTTTAACGATTCGGAGGGCTATATCGGTTACCTTGGTTCTGCTGCGGATAGCCTCATTTCTGATGCGATCACGCAGAGAAACCCCCAACATGGCCCTCTACCGTGACCAGGGTACGTCCTAAAACTACGACCAAGACCACCGGGGGATGGGCAGCAGCATCCCTGGAGTGCGATGGAAATACTGCGATCGCCAACCCGCATGCCAAGCGTGGCGATTATGGCATATACCCCCCAATGGAACGTACAAAAAAACCACGGCCCCGAACTGTGCGTTATCCTTAATGTAGATACCTATAGTACACCCACGGTTCATAACGAACACCTGACATAGACTGATATCTACGGCCCCTTACTGCGTCAAGAGCTTCCTACGCAAACGTTGATAATATTGGCTGTTTTCTGTTCCTTATAAAATATTACGTTGTCTATGTCGCGGAGAGAGCTTTTTTAAAAAAACGAGCAAACGAAGTCATTTAACATCTTCGAAAAAATCGTACCAAATGGCATTATTCTCTGAGGGTGTCATCGTCCCTTTTCCTCCGATCCGCTCTAAATGACTTTGACTGTTCATAGGATACTTTCTTTGAGATGCAACCCCGAAATGCACTCTTATTGGTAAAATTGGCGATAATTTATGCTGTATTTAATTACTATGTGAACATATAAACAGAAGTAAGAAGACAAGAGATACCTTCCAATATGAATTTCTAACTTGCAATAAGGACAAAGTACTCATTTGTACGGAATTTCTCATTGATTTCCCGTGCGCCGAGCTAATGTATAAAAACATGTGCGCGAAACACAAATGCGGAACTTAAGTGTCTGACTAACGTTCAGGGCTCCATTCCAGAACACATTTTTCGCGTATTGTCATAGATGGATTTTTGGGGCTCTTGCGTAAGTTAAATGGGATTGGGATGAAATTATTTCCAAAATTAACTGAAGCATGGCGTACAAATACTATACCAATACCATTATATATGTTTCTGCTTAGCTAACATGATCATATTTATTTCAGGAAAAGTTTACTAGTAAGGTAGCAAGCAAGTATGTAATTGCGAGCGGGACCAATATAGGGTGAAACTTAGATACATATGTGATACTGCGCTGGCAAAGTACCGTAATTTCGTACCGTCATATATCCTGATTTTTAGAGATATATTTTTTTCGGTAGTGTATTGTAATAAAAAATATCTTCATATATTTTTAAACATTGAAGTGAATGAAGAGCGCTCGGGGACACATAACGTTAACAAATTGCGGCAATTTCCAATGTGTAACACATTTCGATGGCAATTTACTCGGTCGGAATGACGCTCGAGAGCCTTCAGCGCTGCTTTTAGTTTTCATATGTCATCGGAGAGTATGTTTTTTACTTCGTTATTTTAAATTGGAGGGCTGCTTGGAATCAACGACGTGGGACATGGACTATCGCTGGACATCCGAAATTATTTGATAGTCAACTACGACGTTGTATATAGGAAGTAAAAGTGTTAAGCCGGATTCAAACTTATCTGACGTGTTGCTCTCTGATGGGGCACAAATGAGCCGTCACTCTTGAGCGCGTCAGATCAGTATGAATCCAACCGTACTAAATGTATGAAACTGATATCGCTTTATTGTGACACGACTATATTGAAATTGCTGAAGTGAAATGTCAGTTCATCGCCCCCTAATTGTTTTGCCCGTTTGTACTCGGGATCCGCTTTGATACCTACATAACTACTAATATATGGAGGCAGGCGCTAGTTTTACGAAAGCGCTTCCCATCTGATCTTCCAACCCAGAGGAAAACTAGACCTCATTGAGATTAGACCGGTTTCCACATGATGTTTTCTTTCAAAAAAAACCTACTGTTAATTATCAAATGTCATACATAAGTTTTTTTATAAACACACACACAACACACGACCACCAGAATAAATGTCGCGTTCCTTACCGCTCGGCTAACAGTGGCTCTGGAAATCAGGTCAGTTTAATATCGTAAAATAAAATAAAGTCACGGATGGGCTGCGATTACGTACTGAATTCATGCGTAATTTCACCATAATTCAATGAAATTCATAGTGCCAAGCGCGCACTATGGATAGCCATAGCGATCTACAAGCACACGCAATGGAAATCCGAAATAGCGCCTGAAAAGTCACGCAAAATTACGCCTGGGTGTAAACGAGGCCTTATTTTGCTTAAATCAAACGCGCCGAGCAATTACGTCAAAGCGAGGACGTGCAACGTATCTCCTAGGTAGTCCGACGTGAAATTATAGAATACTAGCTTCCGCCCGCGACTTCGTCTGCGTGGACTCGGGATAAAAACTATCCTATATTTTAATCCAGGCTATAAACTATCTTCGTGCAAAATTTCATTCAAATCGGTTCAGCCGTTTAAGCGTGATTGAGTAACAAACATCCAAAAATCCAAACATCCAAACATCTAAACTTTCACATTTATAATATTAGTAGGATTTCAATACGAGTACCTACTTTTAATAAAATGTTTAATAATACATATATTTTATTCGCGGTAAAAGGGTGAAAATTAAGTCATTGAATAATTCAATACAGTTTTCATCTTCAAACTTATTACGAATTCATAAAAAACTCGCTTTATATGAATTCTTCTCATTCGGGATACAATGTACTTACAGAAAGCTTGGTTTAAAATCCAGACATGGTTTAATCAAATAAGTTTTCAATTTGTGAGTAGGTACGGTATGCAGTGCTATATATACTATGCACACACAATTTTATCTTGTGTACAAACGCCAACACAGTTAACTGACCATCCTGTATTTATATTGAACCTTATTACAATACATATAAAGTGCACGGATGGTCAGTTAGCTGTGTTGTCGATAGTATAATTTTTAATCTTAAATAACAAACGAGAATTCTCTATAAATTCGTGTTGTTGTATTAGGTTCGAACGTAGTAAAAAGTAACTACATGTTTTTGCATGAAAGTGTTGGAAGAGGAATAATGTTAGCCATGAATCAAAGGTATTTTTTCCGGGTACTAAATCACTACAAATACGATTTTTTGTTGATACAGCCTTCAACACGGGCAGCGGTTTTTCAATGTTTTCGCCCACAACGTGGAAATTGTAACCTAAAACAGGATGCAAGGTATACACAAAAATGTATAGTTTCACGGTTTTTAAAAATAACTTTAACTAAACGATTTTCTCGCAACCATGACGCACACACGTATAGATTTTCAGTTTTCACAATTCACTAAAATGATTTATTTACGTCTTTGAGGCTACTCAACGTTTCGAATGTGTCACAACATGGTCTGCTCGCTGAAAAAGAATGATGTTGCAACATGTCAGAACGTCGACTTAATTTATATTTTTCTTACGATTTTTCCTTCTTAGATTATAAATAGGAAAGGTCTGAACACTATGAATTTGATACTATATCTAATACCTACCTAAAAATACTGTTTGAATATATATAACCAGCGTAAAGGGACACCCAGACGGGGGCGTGACGGGAGCTCAAGTTACACAGATACCTATGATCGAAATAGTTATTTCGAACTGGTTGAAAAGATTTTTTTTAAAGAAAAATAACTGGTACGAGCCCGAATTCGAACCCACGACCGCCGCTTGACAGTCGCATGCCTGAACCACTTGGCTACCGTAGCTTTACTTAGCTTTCTAACAGTTAGAGATATCAGAGTAAAATCAAATGAAACTGTTTTCTAAGTTTGAGAATAAGTGATATTTTGAAAATAGAACATATTAAAGATAGAATATGATATAGTAGGGCAGTTTGTATATAGCAGGTGATAATGTGGACACGCTGGACAAAAGCACCACATTTTTTTCAGGTACTTGTTAGGTCCATAGCTTTAAGTTTTTGATAGGAACCAACTCCTCCGTCAGCCATCTTTAACTTTATGGCGGTCATTTTGAATTTTACGTAGGTATATCATTAATATCTCGAGTTCTAATAACGTAGAATCACAAACTTAGTGTCTAAATATACGTATTTGGGGTCAAGGAATGCTTGGTGCTTTTGTCCAGCGTGTCCACATTTACGACAATTCGTTCGAGCACTCTGCCCCACTAATAGTTCTTTCCGGAAAACAATTTGAATATATTTATTTGAAACATTGTTTATTCTTTTTGACGAAAACCTATCTGACCCTATAAGGTATTAAAGACATTGGGTGCTATCCATGACTCTAAACTAATGTATTTTCTCAACCCAAATGTCATTATATACCCTCATTGGTTAGAATTATCCGAACACAAATAGGTACTAATCCCATCGATGGATGGCTTAGATTACGATTATAACTAGTCGCTAGTGTTTACTAGGGGTTCTTACTGTTAATGTACATAATATCTGCATATTATATGCAGTCCATTACATTCTAACACTGAGATATGTACTTGTACCTACCTGATAGAGCAAATACTATTAGGATTGCTTCTGATGAAGGCGAATGTAGATTTTTAAATTTTTGTCTCGCTCATTCGCTATAATTGACATTATGCGAGCTAAGCCCTCATAGTTGGACCCTAATGTCCCTCTATTGGTTTGAATGAGATTAAAAGTATCAAGTGTTAGTTCACCATCAAGCACTGGGACGTTTACTTTAAGTTAGTTGTCAAAACATTCGTTAGAGTCTGGCGGAAAAGATAAGCCTGAGATTTACTTAAAACTGTTTATTTGGCAACAGTAATACCATTTCCAAGTGTGTCTGGCGTCTTAAATTAGTAAGATGTCCTAATCTTGATACTTGATATGCCAATTAACAAAGTAACTGTTCCATAATAAATTGGACTGTTTTTCCTTTTAAAGGAATTAAAGGGTGGCTTACAGCGAATATTATTCACAATGAAGAATCATCCTAGGATCGCAGATAGAGGATTTTATAGATGGCGTCCTAGCGAATGCCCGAAAGGGATGGAGGTAAATTAAACTGACTAATCTCTATCACTCATTTGTGTATGTGTGTGTGTTTTTTTTACATAGTGGAACACTGGTGCAACGACAACGAACTAACAGTCAACCCAAGGAAGACCGAGCTGGTAATGTTCACCTAAAAACGGAACCTCGGGACCTACCGCCTACCCAGGCTGTTCAATACAGAGCTCCAATTATCAACAGAGGTAAAGTATCTAGGTGTAATACTTGATTCCAAACTTAATTGGAGCAGTCACCTAGACAACAAAATCCAAAAAGCTACAGTCGCTTTCTGGCAATGTCATAGAATGGTAGGTAGGACCTGGGGACTAAACCCCAAGATCACTCTATGGCTTTACCAGGCAATAATTCGACCAATAGTAAGCTACGGCGCTGTGGTGTGGTGGCCTCGTACCACACTCACGACGGCGACGGTCGAAGCTAAACTACAACGCCTCCAGAGACTGGCCTGCATGGCGGCTAGCGGCTGCATGAGAAGCACACCAACTGCAGCCCTGGAAGCCATCATGGACATTCCGCCGCTACACCTCTTCATCAGGCAAGAAGCACTGGCGTCAGCCATACGGCTCAAAAAACAGCACCTCTGGAGGCCGCCCAGGGTTCCTCACACCGAGATACTCTACGAGGCTGTAGGTAGGGAACCCCTCATAGAGGCAATAACCGACATCATCCCCAGACAGTTCGTCTTCGACAAGAAGTACAAAATCGAACTATACGAAACCCCCCAGGAAGGACTTAACCCCAGGGAGTTAAGAATTTTCACGGACGGGTCCAAGACAAGGGCAGGCACCGGAGCAGGAGTATTCTCGGAGGACCTAAACATACGAATCTCAACACCATTAGGGACCCAAAACACAGTCTTCCAGGCTGAGTGTAACGTGGGAACGACGCAGCGGATGCACTGGCTAGAGAAGGCTCAGAATCAAAAGCCGTAGGACCGGAACCTACGATGCCTCTACCCCCTGCATGGCTGCGGAGCACACTACGACTAAACACCAAGGCAGAACATCAAAAATTCTGGAATACCCTAGGTATAGGGGAGGCCCTCCCGACAATCAACCCCGGATTGGCAAGGAAGCTAAAGCAGCTAAAGAGGCCGGCACTCCGTCTCCTGACAGGAGCCATAACTGGTCATGCACTATTAAACAAACACTTTTTCACTCTAGGTATCACAGACAGTCCTCTCTGCAGAGCCTGCTTGGAAGAGGAAGAGACAGCCGCCCACGTCATTCTGACGTGCCCAGGGGTTGCAGAATACCGGGCAAAGCACCTCGGAACACCGGGGTCACTACCGGAGGCCGTCGGCAACATAAAGGGTCTGCTAGGCTTCCTGGTGGAACTGGGTTGGCACGAATAACAGTAGTGCCAATAACCCATACGCAAAATAGGCGCTATTATGACGTCGAGTTGCGGAAACCTAGCACGCGTACACCTATAACCTATAACCTACCTGTTAAGCCCTTGATCGGTTTTACCCCATTTTTGTTACACCCTGTATGCCTAGGATTTACTACACGAGCCGAGCCGCGAGCCGTACATACATACATTCATACATACATTCACGGCTTTATTCCCAAAAGGGATAGGCAGAGCATATGAAACTTATAGCATAACTTTTAGCATAACTGTGGGTATAAAAGATCGACAAAATGTGATATTGCAGTGATAGCCCATCGCCCACAACATACTTCAACCCTGCTCCCTTAATCGACTTTTACGTCACCCACGGGAAGGAAGGGGGTGGTGAAATTCTAACCCGACACCACACGGGCAAGCCGCGAGCCGTACCCATAGAAATAGGGCTCGTCGACTCACCTGCGTAGTGCTTTCACACGTAAATTTGTCTGTGATCTTCTCGGCCAGCGACAAATCCGTTGGATTGGTGCGCGTGTGAATATTCGGTTCCAGCGATGTTTTAAGTATGACGCTGACTCCTCATAATGTTAAATATTAATCCATTTAACGGTATCCAATCATTTCATAAAAACGTTTCGTAAATATACATTTAAAAAACAACGTTTGGCAAACTAACTATTAACAAATTAATTGTTTCATAAAAGATTGTATTAAAAACAGTTCATAAGACAAATTGTTTACTTGAAAAAACATCATATTATATATCATTATTAGACAAATTACTCATTTATTATTCGTGACAATCGGCAAAGTAACGTATGGTAAAACAACGTTTTAGACGGAGAGCTACCGACCAAATCGGTCATGTGGCTTCAGCTGTATTGAAACTCCGTTAGCTACTTTCCTTATTAACCTTCTCCGATCATCTTCGTGCTGGCAGGCCGCGGGCGGTGGTGGGTGCGGATGTAGTGGGGTGGGGAGAAAAAAAAGAAAAAAAATGTGGGCTCAGTGACTTTAATTTTTTTTCAAACAGTTGCTCTGTATCCCTGTGCACCCAAAAAAATCGATCGGGTGGTGGGATGGGATTGCCAGCGTTAATTAAAAATACCAAAATAATAATAATTTTCATGTGGGCTGTGGGCATACAGCTGGTATTGGCTTTTTTTCTGACGCGAGATTAATTAATATTTAAGCCCCAAAAAAATTGCCATCCGTCCGCGGCCTACCAGCACGAAGTTTATCGGAAAAGGTTGTTCAGGGACTTCCCTGAACAACCTTTAGGTATTGGAACTCCGTTAGGTACTTACCTAACGGAGTTTCAATACAGCTGAAGCCACATGACCGATTTGGTCACTAGCTCTTAGACCATTTAATAAAATGTATTGTTTGGTAAATACCTTATTTTATAAATCATTTGTCGTTTAATAAAGTTTTAAACTACAATATAAATTAATTGTATAACTATACAGATATTGTACAATTCTGAATCAGCACACGGATAAGTCTAAAAGTGTTTAGCAAGTAATTATTCATGCCTAGCCTAAAAAACAACTTTTAGGTTTTAGAATCACCAACCAACACGGTTTTTACAAGGGTCGCCCGATGGACACTAACTTATTGACTTTTGCTGGTGATATTCTTATCGCGATGTATCTGTGATCTTGGAGTTATAATGGACTCAAAATTATCATTAACACCTCATTTGGAGTCGGTTATAAAGAAAGGCTATACACAACTAAGTTTTATTCTACGTCTAAAAAAGTGTCACCTACAAAATCTTATTGAACAGTTTTGTTCGCAGCCACCTTGAGTTTGCCTGCGCAGTTTGGAAACCGTATCATAATATCCATATCAATAGAGTAGAACGGATACAAAAAAGTTTATCAGAACCCTTGATTTTAGAACTGGTCACACTCACACTAACTATATGGAGTCATTAACCCATCACAAATCTCCAAACTCTCAGTGACTGTCGAAACTGTGTAGATTCCGTCCTACTCTATAAAATTATGCGCAATATATTGGATACCCCCCCCCCCCCTCTCACTAGTAGTGAATCAAATAAATATTAAATCAAATCAAATCAAAATAGTTTATTTGCTAGAATACAGTCAAGCGGATGTTGATAAAAATAAAATTCCTACATTGTATTCTGCCAGCTGCTGGGCATGCAAATTCTAAAATTTAATAACAATATTAGAAGTTAATTATATTATTACAGAGTACTTAAATCAGGCTTATAATCTAAACATTAGAGTCCCTCCTAGTATCATCGCCCCCGTATCATCGCTTTTGTCAGAAAAAGAAATTGTTTTCGATTCTTTACAGTCAGAACTCTCTTTAACTGCTCAATTATAGCACTAAAATCCGATTTTCTGTAGTTTTCTCTCACTGTCCTATCATGATATCTTTTTAGGCTTTCACAATTAGTAATATCGTATACAGACTTACAGATACATCACTAGAATCTATTATAAATTAAATTTAGTACAGACTGTAAAACTGTAAAATTAATGAAACTCCAGACCCCGTAGCATGGAAGGCCTTATCACACGATAAGTGACAAGATAGCGCGTCCGACACTGGCTGACACCGTTCAATAGAACGAGACGGACGCTCTATCTTGTCACTTATCGCGTGATAAAGCCGACCATGGTACGGGGTCAGAACCCGTAGCATGAACGGCCTTATCACACGATAAGTGACAAGATAGAGCGTTCATCACTGGCTGACACCGTTCAATAGAACGAGACGGACGCTCTGTCTTGTCACTTATCGCGTGATAAGGCCGACCATGATACGGGGTCAGGTCTTATTTGTAAGCAATATCTATATAACCCTTTTTTGTACACGACTGTTTGTTTCTTAAATAAATAAATTAAAAAAAGGTAGCGGCCGGTGAAAAGCTAGAACCATTTTTTTACAATAGTATATTTTTTATGAATTTACTACAGGAATGTTTCTTTGCTATTAATTCCACTAGAGACCGTGATATGACAGATATTAATTTTTATGAAACAATAATTTTATCAATCGACGTTTTGTAAAATTACTTATTTGATAATAGATATAAAATTATCATTTTTAGGGTTCCGTAGTCAACAAGGAACCCTTATTGTTTCTCCATGTCCGTCCAGCTCTTACTAATAGTAACTAAAGTCGCCGTCAATGGACTTTGCTAACTATGTAAACAAACCGCCATAATTATATTGAAATTGTCTCTGAATAATGTATTTACTAGTGATGGGGAAGACTCTTACTGTACTCTTTTAACCACTTTCAGAAGAAAAATCGGTACTTAAAGATGATGTATCACCAGTATTTATCACTAAAGGTGCCGTTATATCATCTGTTGCCCGCCCTATCGATGATGCCGTCTAAATTTTTCATTTTATTTTCTTCCTCTACGATATGACCCACGCATTTTTTCCACTGCTCTGCTCCGATTCGCGTCAAGCTTTCTGCCAACAAACGACAACGGCAGGTACAGAGCGTGAGTTCGGTAGTGTGTAGCGGCTTTACAATATCACCAACTTTAGTCACAACACTACCCATCATAGACAATTGTAGAATTTAAAAGAAACAAAAACGTCATTCCATCAGGTCATACTAATCTAATTGATATAATTGATTTATCCACATAGCGTTTTGAAATATTAAATTGACGTGAAGCTGGCAGAAATGTCAAAAGACGATTGCCATTAAAAAATAAACATGAAACCATTTTAAACTTTTAATGAAATATCCAAGATACAGTTATATATTTTATGGTTTTGTATTTTACGGTAACGACCGGTTCAATAGTGTATAGTTTAAATGGTGTTTGCTGAGGTGATGTGAAAATTCAAGGAGAAACAGTGACAGAACAAAGTTATGTCCTTTGTTAACATAGTTAGCAAAGTCTATTGACGACGACTGTATAGCTGTTCATTTATCGCGATGGTCCAAAGGTTTCCTTGGTGTAATTTAATATATTTTTACTTTGAAATTAATAGTAATAATGATGTATCTACTCTACTTTACGAGTATGGACTAGGTACAAACGACAACACTGTTAACTGACCATCCTGTGTTTATATAGAACCTTATTATAATGCACTTAAGGTGCACCGATGGTCAGTTAGCTGTGTTGTCGATAGTATGTTTCCGGAATAATGATGTTCATTTCATTTTCATTTCATTTCATTCATTACAGATAATACTTAAGTAAATTCACCCAATTGAGATAAATTATATGTTCTTAACTAATCGCAGCAGAACTAATATTGTTCTATTCCTAACGAGGTATTTGTATGTCATGCTTATTATCATTGTTGCACGATTATAAATCGTATTATTCCACTTATGCTCCGACTAGGTAGAGGGATTAAAGTAGGTACACCACAAGTGATTAATGCACAATATGATTACGCTGATGCGGGGCTAATCCATCAGCGGGGTAAATATAAAAACTATTATAATTTTTTAACATTTATAGAACGCTCGTAGATATAAGCAATTTAGAACAACTATATTTCTTCATGGTTCTGGTCTTCCCAAGATTGTTTAAAAGAGGTCGTAACAGTTTCGTATCATCATATCAGCCGAAAGACGTCCACTGCTGACATAGGCCTCCCCCAAAGAGTGCCACAATGACCGGTCCTGCGCCACCCGCATCCAGCGGACTCCCGCGACCTTTACCAGGTCATCAGTCCACCTTGTGGGGGGCCTACCCACGCTGCGCCTTCCGGTACGTGGTCGCCACTCGAGAACCTTTCCGCCCCAACGGCCATCGGTTCTACGTGCAATGTGCCCCGCCCACTGCCACTACAGTTTCGTATACTTAATAATATTAATATATCTCTTATATCATCATATTAATAATAAATATATATGTATTTTTTTAAACAAAATGATTGTGACCAAATAAACACTTTATTTTCATTTATCCCATTAAAGTCGCTTAGTTTCAGAGCCTTCAGCAATCTTCTTTTTACCAGACGGCACAGAGACATGCGCCTTACCAGCACTACAGATACGTTTGAGTTGCCTTTGCGGTAATGAAATAATCTAATAATATAATAATCGAGATACACAATATCCCAAAAAAGTATAAGTTAAGTACCTAAATAGTACAGTCGAGGTCAAAGATATCTTTACAATTGAGTGTTACAAAAATATCTTTACATTTAAATAAGTTTACACCCTGTACTGTACCTAACGATTTCCTTTTCATAGTCCAATTCCTTTCATGAGAATTAAAAACGGGAGTTATGAAATTTAAATACGGCTCTGACAGAATAGTCTCGCTTAACCTTAAATGTTTACTGGATGTCCCACTGTAGCCCTGTCTGCCTGACTGCTGTCTGTAAGTAGGTAAGTACTTGCTCTGTTCATCACAGGCAAATCCTATTGTGTGCACAGATTGAGAGAACTAAGCTTGAAATTTCGCTCCAAAATTGAGTCTTTTTGTGTTGCGGGCCCGAGTCACACATGCGACTCAAACTAACATTCGATTACAGAAGCAATACTTTGATATTCTGTTATCTCTGTGAGGAATAATGTTAACTAATTTAAGTTGTAAGAGAACTAAGCTTGAAATTTCGCTCCAAAATTGAGTCTTTTGGTGTTGCGGGCCCGAGTCATACATGCGACTCAAACTAACATTCGATTACAGAAGCAATACTTTGATATTCTGTTATCTCTGTGAGGAATAATGTTAACTAATTTAAGTTGTAAGAGAACTAAGCTTGAAATTTCGCTCCAAAATTGAGTCTTTTGGTGTTGTGGGCCCGAGTCATACATGCGACTCAAACTAACATTCGATTACAGAAGCAATACTTTGATATTCTGTTATCTCTGTGAGGAATAATGTTAACTAATTTAAGTTGTAAGAGAACTAAGCTTGAAATTTCGCTCCAAAATTGAGTCTTTATGTGTTGCGGGCCCGAGTCATACATGCGACTCAAACTAACATTCGATTACAGAAGCAATACTTTGATATTCTGTTATCTCTGTGAGGAATAATGTTAACTAATTTAAGTTGTAAGAGAACTAAGCTTGAAATTTCGCTCCAAAATTGAGTCTTTTGGTGTTGTGGGCCCGAGTCATACATGCGACTCAAACTAACATTCGATTACAGAAGCAATACTTTGATATTCTGTTATCTCTGTGAGGAATAATGTTAACTAATTTAAGTTGTAAGAGAACTAAGCTTGAAATTTCGCTCCAAAATTGAGTCTTTATGTGTTGCGGGCCCGAGTCACACATGCGACTCAAACTAACATTCGATTACAGAAGCAATACTTTGATATTCTGTTATCTCTGTGAGGAATAATGTTAACTAATTTAAGTTGTAGGTAAGGCATTCCCGGAAAACATAATAATTGATGATTAATAAGACAGTAAGGGAAAGACGTTGTACAGGAAATCGGATAATAGAAAAGAAACACGTGTAAAGAAATAATAGAAATGATTGCTCCATGCAGTCTTCATATTCATTATTTCTTGTTATGAACAACTAGCTTCCGCCCGCGACTTCGTCTGCATGGACTCGGGATAAAAACTATCCTATATTTTAATCCAGGCTATAAACTATCTTCGTGCAAAATTTAATTCAAATCGGTTCAGCCGTTAAAGCGTGATTGAGTAACAAACATCCAAACATCTAAAATTTCGCATTTATAATATTAGAAGGATAGTAGGATTACGAGTACTTCGTTCACTTTATAAAAACATTAAATACAAATGAACGCATTGCGTATAGGTACCTTCATATATACTGAGTAGGTTATATTAGCATAATATGCCATTCAACCAATATTGAAACAAGTTATTATTACTTTATAGTTCGATTTACAACCTTCCATCATTAAATTGTATACATATTATACTCGACACAGGTATACCGGATACTCATTATTTAGTAAATCAGACGAGTAGTTCTAAAGAATAGGGATGATGAATAAGATTTTTTTATGATGTCATTCGAACCAGTTTTTGGAGAGGAACAAATGTTTGTATGGGAGCAACTACAATTAAAGAACATAAATACCCAAAAATTCGAGACAAAAATTGACCTCGCTGGCGGCGCGGCAGTGCAAAACGCTTCATACTGATAGACACACAAGTATGACGTCACATTTGTACATTTGTAATAATCGTTGTATGGAAAATCAGGTTAATTGTTGTTTCGGTCGCGAAATACTACGTTTAAGTACATAGTTGTCGTACAATTTTGTTTCTATAAAAACGTAAGGATTCTATTGGTAGCTTTAAATTTACTCATGGACAATAAAAAAATGCAACTTTCAAGGTTCCTATCTTTTTATGATTTTAACTATATTTTATAATTTATACTTTATTACGATAATTAGATGGTTTACTATCCATATAGCATCACTACGTTATCAATTTGAACATGAGGCATCATGCCTATTAGTGGGATTTCCTAGTGACGTAACCCGGAGTGCATGAGAAGGGCGATCAATATCAGATTATTTAATAACTGCTGTTATTAAATAATTGAGTCATAACATAGTTAGTATTACGTATTGTGTATAGAAGTGTCGTATTCGCATACAAATATAACAGCATAATCAACTCTTAAATAAGTATACAAATACCTACACACGTTTACGATATTTACTGTATTATTATTTTTATCTTGCTTTCCCACTGCAAGCACTTTAATCTGTTTGACTAAGGTGTTGCCTGGTAGAGAATGCCTCAAGGCAGTACAACATATATTTCCTGCAACCTACGAATTAAAAAATTACTCTGGATAGGTATATATTTTTATAACAGGTAATTCACTATGCAACTGTATGAAGGCGAAAAATAAAACCAATTAAAATACTATATATAGTACCTACTTTTAGATGATATATTTGTGAAGTTGCTGGGCGACACGCAGCGTGGGTGGGCCATTGAATGCTGTCGGCTAGTGAATTTCATCCTTGGTTTTAAATTTCCCGTTACGTTACCACTCCTTCAGACGGACATGGATATCTGGCTTTCACTCAATAGATTTTTTCATTACTCTCCGGTAGGGTCAGATGACTTGAAAGTAGCTGCTGAACTAGCTGCACAATGGATTTATTAATTTGTTGAATATTAGATCATTTTATCTCTACATGCAGTAGGGCTGGGCTAGTATTGGCGCCAATTGAATCCTTGGTTTTAAATTTACCGCTACGATACCACTCAATTAACGTCGTTTATCTGGAGGTATGTTTGAGCTGTCATGAGAATTAAAAACAAGGCTTTTCTACAGAGAAAACAATATTAGGTAACGATTTAGGTAAGTACATATAAATTATGTAGGTACCGATCATGCAAGTCACACGCCACGAAAACCCCCTTGAAAGTGTGCGTCCTGCGGTGTATCTGCTGGGCAGACTGAACTAACTTACTAAAATAATGCTTTTGACCCGTTTATCATATCGGTTTAGAATGTTTAATCTCTTGAATCGTAATAAATAAAGAATATCAGATATCTGAAATATATATTTAAAGTCACCTGTCAAAGCTGTTTTCATTAACATTACTATATTTTTTACAAAATAAACTAAACTAAACACACACTGGCTTTTTAATTCTTATACAAAATAGAGTGATGATTTCTACTTATCTACAATCAAAGAAATTGGGTACTTTTCTCATGTTTAAATGTATAACTTAGTGTTGCTATATTGATAGTAAACAATCAAATTATTACAAGAAAGTGTAAGGTACAATATATATATGATAATAATACATACAATGTATATAAATATATAATCATAACAAAATGTTATGAGATTTTAAAGTCACAATAAAATGTTTTTTATTTTTATTGGCTAAGAACAATGAGCCATGGGAATCCAGTAATTAACCGACGTAACCCCGTGCCCCCGTGTTGGAGCTCGTTAGAATCGTCTCAATGGGTAGTTTATGTTGATGACGATATACAGAAATTTTACTTTTTACTTATGAATTAGACATACCATATCACATCATAAACTGTGTAAGTTATAAAATAACATACTGGGCGGCATTGAACCCCTTAGCATTCCAACTATCATGCGCTTCGGGTATTTACCATTTTTTATCAGAAAATGTATGCAAAACAAATAAAAACGGGTTTGTACAGACCTTCGCATTTATTACATTTGAACCAGTGAATGAATTGTCACATGGAATGGAATAGGCGATACTTTTAAAGTTACCTTAGTCCGGACAATGTCGAGCTCGCGTCAAGTCGTTCTTAGGGCTGTCCTAGCGAGCCTTAGGTGAGGTTACAATTATCAATTACGAAAAAAACCGTGTTACTTCCTACCACATTATTGTTGTCGTGCCTGTTTAATGTGTTTTTCCTCTTATTGCCTAGGTGATAATAATCATACTGATTAAAAATTAAAATTTTATGACATGTTATAATATTACACGTTAATAATAATAAATCTGTACAATTATAATATTCTAGTAAAATTATTTATAATTATTTTATTAGCTTCTCAATTTATGCCTTTAAAAACAAAAACTGTTATAATGTTAGAATTATCTGTTAATTGATACACTATACGTTTGTTTATTTCGACCACTAAGACGACCGCTCTAGCCTAGTTGGTAGTGACCCTGCCTGCGAAGCAAGAGGTCCTGGGTTCGAATCCCGGTAAGGATATTTATTTGTGTGATGAGCACGAATATTTGTTCCTGAGTTATGGATGTTTTCTATGTATTTAAGTATTTATTTATCGTCGTCTAGTACCCATAGTACAAGCTTTGCTTAGTTTGGGACTAGTTCGATTTGTGTAAGATTGTCCCCTAATATGTATTTACTTTGGAAGATGATTAAGTCGGGTGTTATTGATCATCATGTGTTCGTATTACCTACTCGTTACTATGACCAAAAAGAGAAGTGAGAAAAAAAGTTAAGAATTACCTTAAGGAATGAACGGTCTCGTTATCCTGCATATAATTTGTTATGCACCATCAGGTGTGGATTTTCTAAAATTACATTCTTTGCGGAAGTTAAAAACCATAGCGGTTTCGCGATAGATAAGAATTCAAATTGGTAAAACTGTAATAGCTTTGGCTCATTTAATTAATTTTGGGAACAAATCGTCCTTTTGCTTCGATACAGTAAATCAGATTGTGGGTGGGGTGGGATGTAACAGTGCATTTATGTAATCAACTGTGAAATCTCTTGTTGTTCTAATAATAATTGTTCATCGCCAAAAACAATAAGGTTTGTTTGTGCAGCGTGCTGAGCGCTCGGGGGGAGCCGGGGCAGGGAAACCACACATTCCCGGACGGATTCATGTTCGGGGTAGCTACTGCTGCGTACCAGATTGAAGGCGCGTGGAATGAAGGAGGTAAGTTCTTTCAATTATGACTGCTATTACGGTGGCTCGTTTTTGGACGCCCCATCGAAATAGTAAATTATTGTCGAAACAAGGGAAGTAGGCAATTGCTGGCTAAGTATTAATTTTAAACGGACGACCTTGGGAGTCCGTTTAATATAATACGAAGCCAGCAATTGCCCTTCCGGCTGAGACGAATATAGTGGTTTTTTAAAAAATTGTGCAGGAAACAAAAATATACTTTCTCAAAATGATAAGGCATGAAAATGAAAATATTTTATTAGGTTTAACAATACAGGTTTATAATGCGTAAGGTTGGGACCTCCTTTTAAGTAATCATATACCTGTATCAGGTGGACCCGCTCTTCCACAATAGCATTTTAATGTATTCATATTTTAATACACTACTAAACATGACCTTCTTATTTTGAAGCGTTTGTGGCACGTGGCTATTGTGGTTATTTAACAATTGCTTTGTTGGACCGATGGTTCTTAAGATAAGGATAATCTGGTGTAGAAAAATAATCCGCACTATACTTATGTTCATTGATTCTGAAAGCCCTGTGGTCAGCCAGGAATCAGTGGTCAGCTTTTTTGACTTTTTTTACCATTAGTAACACAATCTTTTATATTCAACAGAAATAAGTGGTCAATTTAATTCGTTAATATCTCATTCATCAAAAATAGAACTACATATGAAAAACACTCTCACCAGTGAATAAAAAAAATAACGCAAAATGGTGAACTCTGCTGCCACGAGCGATTGTGCGGCGAGCGCTATTTTGGCAAAGTTTCTCGAGGTGTATTTACTAAACAGCCATACAGAAAACTTTTTTTTGATAAAATTTCTTTTGATTTATCTATTCAATATGTGTCCATCCAACTAAGGTACTAAAATTAATGTAATAATATTCGTAATTGATGGTTTTGCGGGGGCTGACACTGACCCGGCTGGACACTGGGTTATTTGAATTTTCGTATGAAATGTTACCGTTGAATTTGATATTTTCCAGTGTTCAGCCATTATTAATGTAATCATCAATTCAATTCAATTCAATTTGTTTATTAATAAAATATGGATCATCACACGGTCACACACACACATGCACCACATGCATCACATGGTCTAATACAAATATTACCTAAACCCAATAGGCTCAGGCATCATGGCATCAGGCTCTTTATTATTCTTGGATACGGCTGAATACTGGGTCGGTTTTGGGATCATAGAACTTAGTTAGCCGCCGCGCCTGCTACTAATGTACCTAACAGCTGAGCAGCACTGGGTATCAAAAGGGTTAAAATTAGGGTATCAGGCGGTTGGCTACCGAGAGCAAGTACTGTTTTTCACTTTTCTTTGAATTTTCCAAATAAAGTTATGTTATCACTTTAAATTCGGCTACTAAATAAAAGATTAATAAATGATCCATAGGCGACGATGCTGTTATCTCTAAATGGCCATGTATCACAGAATTAGAAGACTTTGAATTTAGAAATTATGTTAAGAGACTGACCACGGGCGCCTCTACCCCATTACGCAATTAAGAGAACATTTATAATTTAATTGCATAGTCATTTACATAGCGTAGCCTCAACATGGTTGATGGAAACGATATTTGTTTGAATGAAGCTAATAACGTTCATTGTCATTATGTACATTTGTTAACAAAAGAATACTTACATATAAATAGTAAAAACACAGTATAAAATAATATATTATTTAGAAGTGTAGAGAACATAAAACAAAGTGATTTTTAATTTACAATGATTCCATATCATTGTAAAACTGACTCTATTTATCGTAATAAACGCCTCAATCGCATCTATTCCATATTCTAACGTGCGAAGTATTTTTTTTTGCATTTGAAAATAACCACAAAAATTCCATAGTTGGCTATTAATATCAACAAAACAACAAAACAAACTCACGAAAACTCTATCTTTAGTAATAATAAAGACAAGAGAAATGCGAGTTTCTGATGTTTTGTAATTTGTATATAACAACAGGTAATTGCATATACAATTTTTTTATCAATATGTACATAGAATTTTTATATTATACGCGGTGGCTCCGCCTGCGTTTGTGTAACAAGCAAGCAGAGCCAGAAGAACATAATTATTAGACATTACGTTAGATTCACCTATTGAGTTCATCTTTACCTATCAGTGATTTTAAAAATATGTACGTACTAGCTTCCACCCGCGACTTCGTCTCCGTGAACCCGGGATAAAACTATCCTATGTATATTTTAATCCAGGCAATAAACCATCTTGGTGCAAAATTTCATCCAAATCGGTTGAGCCGTGTTAGCGTGACAAACATCTAATAATGGCTAACTTTCTTCACACGACGTAGTCATAATCAATGTACATTTTGTTTTAATTTAATTTGAGCCCCTTACTTTGTACGGAAATAAAAATAAAGAGATAATTTGTATTATTGACATTACATTATTTTTCAAAATTCAAAAAACATTAAGTGGCCAATTTTGGCATGGTTTTACCTTTTTTTAGACTAGCCATCTTGCTCAAACAAATTATTGGCGTAATTAGGTACATGCAAATTTGTCGATTTTAAAATACCTAACTCATTGCTCATTTGCATTAAGCGTAGGTCGTCTTGCTAACTAGACTGATTCTCGATCATTATTCAACGGGTCAGTAGAACACTCCGTATACATACTTGACCAAACCTTAAAACCATACATTTCAATAAATGAATAGTACTTTTTGCAGAGGACAGAAAAATAGGGATTGTCGGCCTGGTAGATATAGAGCGAGGCCGGAGAGGGATACGAGGCTGGCAATCCCTTTTCTCAAACATACAATGAAATAAAAAAACAAGTTTTTTAATGCCTGAAGAATGCCACGATGTTGGGTCACGAATTGATTTAACTGAAACAAAAAGTCGCTTTGCAGCCTTAGGCCTCCAGTTTTGTTTCGACGCGCCTGAAACGCGATACATCGAATAAAGAACTCAACATCAATATTTCATTAAATGTTTGAGAAAATGTTTTTTTTACTCTTACGTTTAAGGCACCATGTTTCAATTCGTTTAACAACTCAGTTACATTACCCCTCATTTACTTCAGGGGTTAAAGAGACACAGATAAACACGGGGTATCTTATGACGAGCTAGGAACATTATTTTTAACGACCGCCGGTTTAGCCTAGTGGGCAGTAACCGTGCCTACGAACCTGACGCTCCTGTGTTTAAATCCCGGTAAGGCCAAATATTTCTGCAATGAGAATTAATATTTGCCTCTGAGTCTTGAATGTTTTCATGTATTTAAATATTTGAATCTAAATCCTACTAATATTATAAATGCGAAAGTTTAGATGTTTGGATGTTTGTTACTAAATCACGCTTAAACGGCTGAACCGATCTGAATGAAATTTTGCACGAAGATAGTTTATAGCCTGGATTAAAATATAGGATAGTTTTTATCCCGGGTCCACGCGGACGAAGTAGCGGGCGGAAGCTAGTATTAAATATATCGTCGTCTACTACCTGCCCATAGCAGAAGCCTAATCGAGCCTAATATGGCGCTGGCTCGCTGTGTGTTATTTTATCTAATGATGGGATCATAAAGCGCTGGCCTTCTAGGTTAGCACCATGCTGAGTCGGGGCCTTTTCGTGGACCCTGCTACTTTTACGTTACTGTGTTTTGTTTTTTTATACCCATTGTTTTGTCCACGAATAAATGTTTTCTTTCTTTCTTTCTTTCTTTAAAGTCAGTTGGTTTAGTTCGTATAATTTTTCAGGCAAAGGTGAAAGTATGTGGGACACATATTTGCACTCGCACCCGGACTTCACGCCTGACCACTCAAACGGAGATGTGGCAGCGGACTCCTACCACAAGTACATGGATGACATAGCTATTGTCAAGGAATTGGGTGTCGAATACTACAGACTATCTATTTCGTGGCCTAGGTAATGAAAAATATAGTCCGTTTATTTGACTTGTAAGTTATTGGGAGTCTCTTTTTCAGCCGGCGTTCGCATAATTACACCCATAAAGTTCGCATAACGTCCAGATTTTAATATAATTTTACAAATGTAAATGTTGCCGATGCTAGATCTGTCATTTGTCAAACACCTGTGAATTTCTTTGTATGTATGAATGTTTGATATATTTTTTTAAGCCGCCCCAGAAAACTATTTTCGAATAAACCAATGAGAGCATCGTCAGGCTAAATACTCTATGGTTTAAATAAAAAGGCTAAAAAAAAAAAAAAAAATTACACCGCCGAAAAAAACAATACGGAGCATGCTTTGAAGTAGGTAGGAATATTAAACTACAAACTTGTCCGCAGGTTGCTTCCGAACGGTACCGACAACAACATCAGTAAAACTGGCGCTCGATACTATCGGAAAGTGATAACCGAGTTACTAAAAGCCAACGTCACACCAGTTGTGACTTTGTTCCACTGGGACTTGCCTACACCTCTAATGGACTTGGGGGGCTGGGCTAATCCACATATTGTTGATTACTTCAGAGACTACGCGAGAGTCGCTTTCAACCTATATGGTGACGTGGTTAAGATATGGACTACTATGAATGAGCCGCACCAACATTGCTATAACGTAAGTATAATAATCCAGTTTGCGGACGACTCTTTGACTTCTATATCACTCAACCCGTGCAAATCAGAAACAGGGCTTTTATTCGGTAAGCGTTAATGCGGCTCACCCCGCCGTTCACCCGTCACGAAACTAGACCTCTACCTACGCTTGGTTACTACGCATCGCGGTGTCAAGATATATTTGTGGGTGAGCGTTGAGGTGAGCTTAAAACAAGTTACAGAATAGGGGGGCTGGGATCTTATTCGGAACGCGCTAATGCGCCTCTCCTCACCAGCCCAGTTAGCCACCAGCCCACCATACGTTATATCGTTATGTTTTAAGTGACGTCTCTGTACATGTTCGTCGTAAAACGTGACGATAAAACCTATTGCGCTAGGGCGTCAGTTGAACCTAGTGATGTGCCGGGGAATATTCCCCAAACAGGGGAATATTGAAATTTAGGAAAATTAAAGTTGTAATAAAAGTAAATAAAATGAATAGTGCCCCGACAAATAAAGTGCCCTTCGCCTAAAACTGCATTATTGTACTAATTCTGACTTTTTATCTCAATTACCATTTAATATGTAAATATTTTCATATTTTGTATTCGTATAATATTTTATTGTGGTTTTTTTATTAACTTTGTATCGTTTTTGTTACTTTCAGAAGTATTTTTGTAAAATTTGTTTTTTTTTCTGATGCGGCAATATTCCCAATAACTGGGAATATTTCCATTGTTCCCAGGAATTTTCCCATTGTTCCGGGGAATATTCCCGGGAACATTGGGAATTTACTTTTTTGGGTAAATAACACTGGTTAATGTCTTGGTAAAAAAATCAAGGGCCCAAGTTATCATGGAATCCCTAATACCAAGATATATAAACATACACAATTTCAATATTCCCGTATGTTCCCTTGTATGGGAATTATATTCCCGGGAATGTTCCCGGGAATATTCCCAACTGGGGAATATTCCTGGGAACGGCAAATCACTATTGAACCTATCGAAACTAGGCCTCTGATTGCGCTTAGTAACTAACTAATCGCGGTCAAGATTTATTTGTGGATGAACAGTGAGGTGAGGTCAAAACCAGTTGCGGAGTAGCGGGGCTAAATCGTAGATTTTCTCGTTTCGCGTCTCATCGCGTTATCAGATGTGGTGGTGGTGTGGCCTTATTGGATTTTTATTGGTCTAAAATGCATTTCAGCTTGCAAAAACTACCCAAGAAACTACCTATTTTTGATAATGCATTCGCAACTGTGATTTACAAGGCAGTTTTTTTATTTCAAAGTTAGTCACTTAAAGTACCTATCGTCATCGTCGTCGGGTTTAAAGATTTATATTCACACTTTAGCACCTTATTTATTCCTTTGAAATAAAGCGACGGGGTTTAATTTTTTTTTAGATGAGCGGTCATTCGTAAAAGTGGTAGATATGATAGATCTACTCAAAAAACATATTTTTCACACCTTTCATTCGGAAAAGTAAGTTTTGCTCCACGACGAGAGGGATCAAAATGCTACTTTTCTGTTCAAGCTACTTTTTAATTTATTAATTGGCCTGTAGCATTTATGCAATGTGGCAATTGAACAAAGATCTTAATAAAATAATCGATTGTAATTTCATCGTAATCGATTAAAAACGAACATATTTCAAGTTTTAACTTTAACAACGTTATATGAAAATTTAGGAAGAGTTCGTAATATTTAAAATTAGTAGTAAAAATGAAGAAAATTTGTCAAAACTTGTTAAGTAATTTTAACGGCATCTTTTCTAAATTTCTTCATAGTCGGTGTGAAAAATAGTATGTGTCACTCGGGAGCAAAATTATCTTCGTCTCGGGCGTTAACACTTGAATCCCTCACTACGCTCAGGATCCTACTACGTTAGAAGCTCTCGCTACGCTCAGGATTCTATTGTAGGATCCCTCGCTACGTTCAGGATTCAATACACCGCACTCGCCGTAAATATACTATTTTGCTCCCTTGTGACACAAATAACTATTGTTATGAAATGTAATATCTACACTAAAATGCATCGGAGCCGAGATATTTGCAATATATATTTTCACAGGTCATATTGAAGTTATAAACAAAACTTCAATCAAACTTAAATATCTCAGCTCCGATATTGTTTAACGCGTTTAATTTTATATATCTATGCGTATTAAGAGGTCTTCTAAACGATTATTAAAAAAACATCCTTGGCCGCTGCAAAAAAATAAAAACGACATTTTTTCTCATTCAAGGTTACCCAATGCCCTTTATAAATATTTAAGAAGATGACTTCACACGAATAGCAAAGGCTTTTTCGCAGTTTTTGCGGTAAAGGTAGCCAAAAAATGATTCGTAAGTAAACGTTTTGGATAACACGGGAAGTAGGAAATACATATTATTTTATAATTATACAAACGGATATGTTCCAATCCCATTACCATACAGACGTATGCTTACTAATTTGTTTAATAGACATAATTATAATGTCAATGCCAACCGTCAAAACATGGGAAAACTAGTTTAATGTGGTAGGTAGTAAATATATTACCAAGAATGTATTATTTAGCAATTACTACTGCTGTTTGTTCCAGTTAATGTTTATGTAAGAAACGTAGACTGGTTTACCAATTAAATTGAATGAATGAAATTTTATTATCTCTTAAATATGACAATAATAAATAATAATAATATTCAATTGTAATAAATTGAATTAAATTAAACTTCAAATTGTAACAAATCTCTATGTGGTAACAAATATAGAAATACAAATTTCATAAAACTGTATCCCGGCTACGAAAAAATACCTCTTTTTTCATACTAAAGGAGTCATCCGGAGCATAATTTCATATCGACTGATAAGTACCTCATTCATCCAAATGTGGAAAACACGTAGGTAAATACATATTTAAGGGGGGGCATTGGAAATTATCGCGTGCTTTGAAACGCCGTTCTGACTAGATTAAAAACAATAATGCGGCGCTATCACGAAAATCGAAACTCGAAGTTCGTATACATGCCTGTCACTCGAGTAATATAAGCGCGATAGAGATGGAGATACCCGAACTTCGAGTTACGAAGTTCGTGGTTATAGCTCTGATTTTCAGATATATGATTCTTGCCTATATCATTGTTTATCTGATTTAATCGATCCATGATTGCCTAAAGTTTCCTCGATATAAAAAAACAAAGTTGGGTCTTTATTTAAGTTTTTTTTACTCAGCCTACTCAAACAATACATTATTTTACGACACAATCAAGTTAATACTATAGTATTTTATCTCATCTAAAATCTCACAATTAATGAAATATAAATAAAACCACTAAGTTAGGTATTTATCGAAAGTCCAAAAAAGCCATTCCCGAAGAGTGTTGTATCTCTTTTTCTCGTGCGGTGAAGGCATAGCGTGTCTCTGTCAATGATGCGTGGTCGACTAGAATCAAGGCATCCCCTTAAGGGATATGATTTTAGCAGTGTTTGTATTTACCTTCCCTTCGGCTCTGCCGTAGTCGGGGAAAATAATTAATAGACACTTCGTACGGCAATTTATCACGATTTGGCCTATGCTTTATTTGGTAATGCTGACTCAGTGCGGTGTCAGTAATGACAGCTTACTTTCAATTGTCAGTCACGTCAGAACAGATTCTTTACTATGCGCGTACATTTCCTGATTGGCGCGGGTAGCGTGGAGTGGGCTGCGGTACTGCATTGGCGCCGCACTGGTTCATTACGTGCAGTCAGCATCAGACGTAGCTATGCAAAATAATCTAGACAGTCCTTATCCTCTTGACATTAGAGATGGGTGTAGGTCATTTTGAGCACTTGGCGCGCTTAGCTACTTTTGCTGCTGACTGTACAGTACACTATCAAATAAGGATTATCTAGCCTACAGTAAACTGCCACTAAAATACAAAATATTGCATACTGAGTCCGCTCCGCCAAATCCGGAAGTCGCCTTAAGTAATTCTCCGTGTCTCACTGTCTACACTTATCTAGCTTCCAGTACTGAAATGACCTTCAATTATCATGATTTATGATTAAAAAGTAATGGAACACCTGCATGTCATTATTAGAATGGATCGAATGTGATCATAAATTATAGAGGTACGATCATTTGTTCCAAATTAGGGCCTCTCGAATTAACGGCACGCTTTGTGCTCCGTAACTTACGGACCCTTAACACGACTAAAATGGGCCTTTAGAAATTTATGTTGTAATGTTAAAAATGCCTTTTGTTCCCCCGCGCAGGGAAAACACCGGTGAGATGTTTTAATTTAGCGTCATGCGTGAATAGGTATACGAGTAGGTACATGACCGACAAGAATGACAAACACGCGACCTAATTTTCACAGAAACCTTCTATGTTGTGTTTACTTTATGCTTTACACTATTTATTTTACCGTGAAATCATTTTTCTGGCCGACTAAAACCGGCAAATAATACGGTGTCTAAATAAATCTTATCCGTTTCAGGGATATGGTGGTGATTATTTTGCTCCTGCTTTAAAATCTCACGGAGTAGGCGAATATTTATGTATCCATTATATGTTACTGGCACACGCTGCGGCTTACCATCTTTACGATAAGGAGTACAGACCAACACAAAATGGTAAGACGCTACTATCCTACTAATATTATAAATGCGAAAGTTTAGATGTTTGGATGTTCGGATGTTTGGATGTTTGTTACTCAATCACGCTTAAACGGCTGAATCGATATGAATGAAATTTTGCACGAAGATAGTTTATAGCCTGGATTAAAATAAAGGATGGTTTTCATCCCGGGTCCACGCGGTCGAAGTCGCGGGCGGAAGCTAGTAATATTATAAATACGAAAGTTTGGATGGGTTTGTTACTTAATCACGCTAAAACGGCTAAACGGATTAAAATGAATTTTGGTATGCGTGTAGTGTATAGCCTGGATTAACATATGGATTACTTTTTATCCCGGAAACATCCCCTAAGGGGGCGAAACGGGGGGTAAAAGTTTGTATGGAGCTGCGATATAAACGAGTTCCATGCGAACGTAGTCGCGGGCAGAAGCTAGTATAAGATAATGTGCATCAATGATATCTTGTTTACAGTTATGTATCTACAGTCGAAGTATAAATTTGAACATTACCAAAGCGACATTTCCACAGTATACACTCTTAAGGACCTTTTCATACTAGAATTTCGGTATCTCGCTTAATATTTACCTTCTCTTGTCTAAATACAATTTTGAAATTCCGATTAAATTTCGCAAATGAGGGAATGTACTTCATCTTTTATTAATACCTGTATAAGTCCCAGCTTACGCCCTTCTCAAGAAAATCATGCTCGCATACTTTTGTATCTGAGGTGAGCGACAGATTTTGGCCGAGCATTTTTGAGGTTATTAGGAGCGAAAAAAGTTGTACAACTGTCTAGGTATCAGTCTTGTTAGGTTAATTTAGCAAAAAAAAATTAAAACATGAACCATTTTCACTTTATATCAACACTTATCAGTGAATAAAATTATACAAATTAGGTCTAGGTACCAGTTCCAGGTCTAGGTAGGTTAATTCAGCGAAAATAAATAATATTGTTGTTGCCTTTAAAACATGAACCATTTTCACTTTGTTCGAGTATGAACACACTCCTCAAAAAGTTAATACGAACAGTAATGATGAGTTTTGTGAGTAATATATATGTCAATGCGTAGTTGAGATTTGGATACAATGTAGAGTAATGTCGCAATCGATAATATCTCAGAAAGAATTTAAGAAAGCAAACTTTGTAGGACCTCTTAGTTTCTAATTTAGATACCTATGGCCATGAATACACTGTTCAAATCTGACGGGTTCTTCAGGCCTACGGTGTATTCCGATGATGACTGTAATCATTAGATAAGTTCAACTCTTCTGGTATTGTAAGTGTCCATGGGCGTCGATTATCGCTTACAATCAGGTGATTCGACTGCTCGTTTGCCTCCTATATCATAAAAAAAAAGTTAATAACATTAAGAGTCCTTTACTCCTACAGACGAGCGTATTTTGCAAAATGCTTCCTTTTTCATTCAGATTACGACGTAATTCGTATTTATTCAAAACTTATAACGTACTAAAATAATCATTTTTTAAATAAACATTGCGAAAAGATATTTTATAATTTATTTAAAAAGGAATCTTTGATTTTGAATCATGTCAGCCCCTCGTACAAGATATGGTTGGTTGAATTGTAATCATTCATGTACCAAATGATTATTGTTTACTGCAAAACGACACTTCTAACTGCCAATTTTGAAAAAGACTCCCAAGAAAAATCTATTATAGTTTAGAAACAGAAAATTAAAATTTTAACATTGTTAGCCCCTAGTTTAAGAAATGATTATTTAAGTACGTTATCAGTTTTTGAATAAATACTGATAGTTACGTCGTAATCTTGAATGAAAAAGCATTTTGCAAAATACTCTCGTCTGGACGGAGTAAGGACTCTTCAAAATTGAATCTTACTTTTAGGGAAAATTGGTATAACTCTCGATTCATTTTGGGCGAAACCGAAAAACAGCAGCAACCCAGATGACGTAGAAGCAGCTGAAAGATATCTTCAGATGCACGTGCGTATTTTTTTCTACCGCTACAGCAATTGTAATTCCTTGTCTGGAAAATGGTGTTCAAACTGGGGACCGATTTTTGACTTTCGAGCGCTCGACTCTTTCACTCGAAAACTGACAAAAACTATGAAATGCTATTTTGATATGACGATAGAAAATTTAAAAAAGAGCGAGTAAGTGCCCGTAATTTTGACACTACAATAGCATTTACTTTTATTTAATTTTCGAGCGCTCGAAAGTCAAAAATCGGCCCCCTGGTCAACAAAATTTGTATGCGACTCATAACCACAACTTACCAAACTCCTTTCTGTAGGTGTTTAGTTTTTTTACTTATACATATAGTTGTAAAAAAAATAAAAAAAACCTGCTAGTTCTTAAAAATAGAATTATTGGGTAAAAAGATAATTTCGATTTGTGAACATTTGTAACTATCATTTGCATGCCATTTGACAGTGATATTTTGCAGTATAAAAATAAAATACAAATATTCTTTATTGGTCAGAAATAACAACACAAGGACTTTTCGCTATTTATTTATCTTCAACTCACTGACGTGTTTCAGGGATTTTATCAAATCACTAAACAAATCTGGTGAAATGAAAAAACTACTGATTTCGTCATTTCACTAAATAGATTCAGGGATTTAGTAAAATGACGTAATTTTTCTAAGCATATGATAAAATGGATTCGCCATTTTTACATCTTGCATGATTTAGTCATATCCCTTAGAGATTTGTTCAAATCTCTGTTTTGGCCATGTCCCTTTCCACCTTTAATTTTTAACACTTTGTTTTTATAGCTTGGAGCTTTTGCGCACCCAATCTATTCTAAGACGGGTGATTACCCGGACCTGGTTCGAACCAGAGTGGATGAGTTGAGTGGGCATCAAGGGTACACTAGGTCGCGACTGCCATTGTTTAAGTCTGAAGAGGTATGTATTTTATTTGTTTTACTTACATTAATTTTTAACAACATAAATTTAAAGGACACCAAAATATCCATGATTATTTAATAAATATTCTTTTAATTTGCTGAGATCCTATTCTCGGGTATATTAAAATGTCACTAATTGATAACTGTGAAGCGCAGTGGAAGATAATGAGTGAGCTACTCAACGGTGAACTAGTGCATGGTATGGGTACGTTATGTCAAAGTACTTAGTCGAATTTAAGCCATGATAATTTGACATAAAGTGCTAATGCTATATACTAGTACCACGTTGAGTACGAGGACGTTTACCTTAATATACCTCGCGTAGTGAACAATTTAGTAATTTAAATTGAAGATATAACTTCATACTATATACAAACTCAACTAATAGAGAAAATAATACATAGAACCATGCAATATATCTATTATTGGCATTTTTTTTAGATTATCTCATTAAGAGGCAGCTCTGACTTCTTCGGTTTGAATCATTACACGACTTTCCTAATGTCTCCATCAAATTCAGAGAAGGATTGGCTAGTACCTTCGATGGATTCCGACACGGGAGTCAAATTAGAGCAGGATCCTAATTGGCTGAAACCTGGATCTGACTGGTTTTCTGTGAGTAACGGTATTGTATTCTTTTCTATTATAAAGTATTAAAATATAATCGAATTAAAACTTTCGAGGGACATCTCTAAAATACTACTAATGCTTCAAGAAATACTGCCGCGAAAAAGCTCATCCTTAAGAAGAATTTCCGAAGAGTGTGTAGTGACATTTCATACCGTGAGTTTAACCATGGAATTTAAAAATGACTTAATATTAAAAAACTATTTAGTGTCGCAAAAAGAACAAAATCGAACCGATAATAAAAAGTAGAAATAAATGTAAGTACTTAGGTTAGGTGCGACAATAGGTTCGGGGCTCAGCGTTCGCTGCTAGCCTTGCGGCTGTACAGCGCTATTTTTCAGCCCGCAATGGATGTAGGCATCACAGGATACAAAAAATTGCTAGTTGCAATGGGAACATTTGCATTACTCGTAATGAACTCGAATTAAAAATACGGAGGAAATTTTACGCCCCTACATCTAAGGTTACTTTTTTCCAATAGGTACGTAATAACTCTACATACTATACACTCGCAACTAACACCTAACACGCGTAATCACTCACTCTCACGCACACTTTCACACGCACATACACTCACACACACTCACACAAAAGCTCTCTTAGTACTTAAAAATAAATCGTGTTATATTAATCATGTGTTCCCTCTGTAATGTTAACAGTTAAAAAGCCGTTCTTAATATACTTTATAACTTAACTTTCCTTCTGTTACGTTCATGTCGTGATCCTTGGACATGTGATGCTTAATAATATATTAATATATAAGTGATTTGTTAACCGACTCAGTGGGTCCCAAGATACAGGCTCAGCCTAGTTTGGAGCCCAACGGATAGTGTCTATATAATTTGTATATGTGTTTGATTGTCTAATAAATCATTATCTTATCTTATCTTATCTTAAAGTAATTTATTAAATACAATAAAGAACATTTAAAATATTTTTAGGCCCTTATTTATTTTAGCCTCGCAAACCGAATATAGATGACAAATTGCTGAACCTATTTAGCACCTTCGTGGCAAATCTACTTTCACTTTTGTAGGTACAGTGTCGTAATCAAATATTTGCCACTTTTGTACGTTTATGGCACCGGAATAAAGTCGAAAAGTGGCAAACCTTTTAATGCCTCGTCTGCCTCTAGACTTAAAATAATATTTTATGCAATTTTCTTAATAACAGTATGGCAAGGTCAAAATAAATTCTGCTAAATTTGTAACAATAGCAAAGAAACGATCCGCAGTTGCTAGATTCCAATTGACGCATTTTTTAATGCAACGAATTTATATGGAACATTTGACCTTAAGGTACCTACTAAACGTTCGTTCCTTGTACAACCGATATTTGTATTTGTACGAGTATATACTATATCATATCCACTAACCTATTCAGTGCTAACACTAGGCGGAATTTGTATTTGAGAGAAGAAAACAAGAAAAAGAATGAGCTAACACAATTCACTAATTAAGACTAGTGGCTATGTGAGCTGTTGAACTCGCTAGCCTGCCTTTTGTAAATATTTTTTTAGAATTTTGAAAATGGACTCAGCGAATAAATATAATAGGCATGATGCCTCATGTTCAAATTAATAACGTAGTGATGCTATATGGATAGTAAACCATCGAATTATCGTAATAAAGTATAAATTATAAAATATAGTTAAAATCACAAAAAGGGGGTTACCTTTGTTTTACCAAAAATACTTTAACAAATTATCATTTCCCAAAAAAACATTCGTAGAATTTCATTTGCCAAATAATCGTTTGCCAAATTAACACTTGACAAATAATTCTTTGGCAAACCTAATGTTTGGCATGTTCATGTTTAAGCAATATCTCGTTTACCAACTAGTACTTTGATCAAATTTCATTCAGTCAAATATGTTAGTTGGCATAATATGTTTTAACCAAAACAAAATAAGACAAATGATTTGTATCGTCAATATTTAATTTACTATTTCTATTCCGTCGGTTAATCAGAAGAGAAACTCTTCAATGACAAATCATTTGCATCTTTATGTCAATGGTGTATAATATACACAATAAAATAACAACTGTTTTTGTTATGTGGGTAGGGAGTATAAATGAATTTGTGTAGAGGTCGCAATTCTAACCTAACCGCCAGCGTTTCGACGTCACCCCGCTTCGCAGGGTGCCTTTTCCGCTCTAAGGGACACAAGCTAACCCTAACCTAACCTACCAAATGATATAATTGTTACGATCGTATGCTTTTTTTAGTGCGGGGGGCTTCACCCCCCGAGCCCCCTCCGTGGGGGCTCCGCCCCCCGCCCCCCCTCCTTTGGCTGCCCTAACCTAATTTAACGCCCTTGCTTACCGACCTACCTAACCGTGCATTTTTTATTAATAGTATTTTTGTAAAATTTCATAACCCAATAAAATGTGAATTTTTGTCTATTTATAGTTTGCCATATCATTAACTTGACTAAATGTTTATTGCCTAATGTTTCTTTGCCTTATTGTTTTTTTGCCTTGTCCTGTTCCAATCCAAAAAAGTCCTTTATAAAAAAAACATAATGAGCATGAAATATTATACAGAGTGACCATTATAGCGTTTGTTTATTATATAAATGGAATTTCTTAACATTCATGATTATAATCGATGGAATTTTGCAAATCGTTTTTATTCATTTTGTTTTTATGCAATTTAACCACTTATACAACCTGGAATTATGCAATTCGTTGTTATGCAAAATGAAAATATGCAATTTGTTTTTATTTATTTTTACTTAAGGACACAATACACACCCAGGTTTTATATGAAACATTACACACCCAGGTCAATCTTTGTCTCAATTGTTTGATAATTTATGTTCTTTAATTGTAGTTGCTCCCATACAAATATTTGTTCCTCTCCAAAGACTGGTTCGAATGACATCATAAAAACATCATATTCATCATACCTATAACAAACCTGTTTACAAAATTTTACGTGAATCGGTTGAGAAATGCGACCTGTAGAGGTGAACAGCGGGACAGCGGGACATCTGACCATACAAACGATTTTCGGCCCAAGCTGAAGCATAAAACATCGTTCGCTTCGCTCGCTCGTTCGATTAGTGTACATAAGGTATGGCCTGGTTGGTTATTAGAGTTACATTGTTTTTTTGCAAAAACGAACATTTCCGGTATGCTTTACCAATGATAACCATACCTATGTATTAAATTCAGCAACTCATCATACCTAAGCAGTCTCCAAAATAGACACTGTGACCAAATATTTGTCAATCACAAAGTCAAACTTTAGTCATTGTGTTTACGATCGTTAAGCATGTAAATTCTGATATTTATGTTGGCAAGTTCTGGATCTCGCCTCAAGGCGACCATCTTGCGTGTCAAATTTAATAGAAAAAATAGTTTTACTTACTTATTGCAATAAGGCGTTGTGTTGTGGGGCAACAGTACAAATATTATTCATCTCTTTAGATTACAGAAGCGTTTTATTAGCATACTTGTAAATATACGAGATATGGTAAGCTGTTAATCATATTTTATAAAGTTAACATTTTAAACCTTAGTGTCTATGTATATATTAGAAGTATTTTTATTTGTCAAAAATAAGAGTGCCGAAAATAACACAAACAATACTCGTATAATAAAGCTGGTACGATTTTTCGAGAGCTCTTCCAAACATTTTAACAAATTATGTACATATAAATTTAAATAAGAGAAAAATATATAATAATAAAAATTATACTTAAATGATGCACTTAACAAAAATATTTTTATTTCCTTAAAACCTGTGTTTACACCACATACACCAGCAAAATAAAATGTCAAAATAATAGTTCCTATTTCCTGCCTGTTGAAATAGATTTAGAATCTTAGTACGAGGGGCACACCATAATGATCGGGAATGGATAAGGACTAAGTTACCCGAAAATATTATTTTATGACTTTAACAGTGGAGTTTTGAAACCATAATGAAATTCAAATAATTATAAAAAAAAAACAATTTTTACTAAAAATCTTTTTATGTTTTTTAAGTCTGCAATGATCGAGAGTTTGTCAGTCAATATTTTATTCAAAACTATCACATCACATATTTAAAAAAAAGTAGGGTAAGCTTATTCTTTTGATGATTTGTACTTAAATGCTATTTAATCTAATCCAGCCCTACCATAATATTTCGCTAGCATCTCAGTATTTCCAGACCTAGCTCTATCTTCTATAGGTCGACTTAAACCAGTGGTGACTCCTATATACATACTCCTGAAAAAAAAAACTGACTGATCGAGGTTTGAACTTAGTAATACGGCAGAAAAGCACGAAAATTTACCATCATTTTAATGTCAACTTTCAGCCTTGAATCATTGACATAATAAAATGTTTAATGTTAGGCAAAAGCGCTCATATCAACATAATTTACACTTTAAAACCTAAAAAAAACATAATTAAGTTACATCTTCGATCGTTGTTTTCTATTCCCGATCATTTCAGTGCGCCCCTCGTTTTTGCACGCTTATCAGGTGATATTAAAACCAATTCTCAATGCCAACAATCGGTAATCAAAATTACATTGCAGCATCCGGAGATGGGCTTTGAAATCTCTTGCACAACACAAAAAATGTGGAAGAGTCAAACACCGCCATAACTATTGCTCGTAAAATAAAACATTGTTCTTGAAATACACACGCTTATGGGGATATGTAATACGCAAGTAACTGAGCTTCCTCATACTTGACCGCATTAATTAACAACTTGAGATTAAGATCGTGATAAAGCAATTATTCTGATTGGAACTAGTATATAGATCAGGCGTATTATGAGATTATCTGAACAGTGGTAGTATATTTTGATGATAATAATTATGCTACGGTTATTTACACACCAGTTAGTATGTAAGCCGTTGATTGAATTTTTGATAAAGGATTATGTAGTTGCATTTTCAATTAGATTAATATTTCAATATGCTAATCCCTACTAATTATTATTAACCGTTTTATATAATTTTCTACTTTTGTTACATTGCAAACATATTTGAGTCGATCTCGTTTGAATTACAAATAAACTCCGCTCTCAAGTGCCGATAAAACGATCTGCTATAATCAGAATAGTATTTTTAATGTTAAATTTCTTAACACTTTGATGGACGCTATTCCAGACACAATAGAAATAACAATAGAATTACGCCTATAGGCGTCTTTATATATAAATAAGGTAGGTTAGGTGAGTACGAGTATTATATCCTGCTAAATCCACAATTCCTTTAGCCGAACATGGTTTTCGGAATTATGAAATTCGGAAAACATATGCTTCCGGACAAATGACTCTTAGGAATTATGTAGTGTTGTTTTAAATAATGATATTGTAATTTCATTATTATTAATTTATTTTGTAACTTTAATGTCTGGCCGAATAAAGTTTTTTATCATACGCGAATTCTATTCGGGACAAAAGATTTTTTGATACATGGTAGAAGGGAGTAAGTACGTACTAAATTATACCAGATTAGCCAACACGATTGCCTTTAAAACTGGCATAATTCATTTGACCTTACTAGAACGTTGATAAGTCTGAGATGAATGAATGTTTTATGTCGGACATACACAAGATCATGCTAGCTAATCCATTTACGCGAACATCTGGCCATAAAAATACCCTACCTATATTTATTACCTTAGCCTAGACGGCATAATGCACATATAATTCAATGGAAGGCAAAATGTTTAACCTGTTAAAGTATGGGTGAGATAAATTTCCATAGAACAGATCTTGAAATTACACAAGATATAAACAATATTTTTTGTATGGAGATATGATCCTTTCAACCAGATTGTATTTGTAAGTGGTACATGAAATGCTTCTCAAATATTAACAAATATCATGTACCATAACGCCCTTTTCCGCTTATATCTTAACAATTTAAAGTTTTCTTGTGTTTCTGTGAACACTGTATATCCAGTGCAAATGAGAATACCTTTGACTAATGTCAAAATGCTAATGCATAAGATAACACTTACATTTTTTTTTAGGTATACCCGCCTGGTTTTCGAAATCTTATCAACTGGATAACGAATCAGTATGGAAAAGACATTCCGATCATCATTACGGAAAATGGTTCAAGTGACTTCGGAGGCCTAAACGACTATGCAAGGGTGTCATACTTTAACGAATACTTGGCCCAGATGTTACAAGCCATGTACATCGATGGTTGCAATGTTCAAGGATATTTTGCCTGGAGTTTAATAGATGACTTCGAATGGAATGATGGTTACGTGTAAGTATTATTCATTCCCCCGTGTCTGTGGTGTCGGGATATAGAATACCACCAGCCCGTTTCTGGCCCTCGGTGTCGGTGTTTTATATCATGTATGTTGTGGGAAAAAATAAAGAATTTATCTATATATCTATCTTAGATTATCGACATAGGTAAAGTGTTTTGTGAGTTATGGGATAGCATCCAGTCATTGCAATATCACTATAAAAAGGTGTATTTTTTTCGTTTTTATTTTACCTACTTCTCAAGTCAAATATGTATATCGTATTAAAGTGTGTATTTTTGGGTTTCGTTAAATTTTATTGTGATATTACGCTCTTTTGCTGTATTTCTGCATTCTGTTTACAAGTCTGGGATTTTTTTGCCTACTAACCGAAGGTTTTTCTGGAAAAGATTGCTTTAAAGCGATAAGATCGCCTATTGTTACCATTATTGTGTATTTAAGTAATCGTCCTTTGTTTCATGTACGTATCTATCTGTAAACCTATAACCGGTTAGAATTCTACCTACCTGCCCATTTTGAAAATACAGACGTTAGTTTATGTATGTAAAATTAATAATTTATGAGTCACATCATAATTGTTTATCCGGTATCTCAGGTAGTAAAGCAATAATTACGATACTTATTTTATCATGTGTTTGCTTAGTCGTCACTGGCATCACGACTTCATGATTCGTGTTCCACGTATCACGGTTTACTATCAATATTTTTAATCAAGCAATGTTGATTGTCGGTACCAGCTGGCATTGCATATTTAGAAAAAAGAATGCGTAGGGTTAATGCATTGAAATTATCAATTAAGGTTATTGTTAGTGAGTTATACAAAGGAACGAGTGAAAAACTTAAATAAATAAAAAAATTGGTTCATCGTATTCATAAAAATATTTCACTTAAGTGTTTAAACGTAATAAAACCTAAAATAAAAACGCATAAATGGACAGTTCAACAAAATGTCATGAAATATGTTAGGACTCTTTACTTTCAGGGCAACCAGGATGCATTGCGATAGCCAACTTTTTATTTTCCTATTAGCTGACTGAATAGAACAAACCAGCTTACTACTGAGAAACCTTCGTTTTTCGGTCAACCAAGGAACCCTTCTAGTTTCGCCATGTCCGTATGTTCGCCTGTCCATCTGCGGCTTAGCTCAGTAACCCTTATTACTAGAAAACTGTAATTCGGCACGGCTATACTCGTAGAAATCAATCAGGCCGACAAAATTGTAGAATAAAATCTTAAAAAATTTTTTTTTTAGGTTACCGAGTCAAGTGTCTCGCCCCCGCCGGCTAAATAGCTACTATTTGGGGATGTGATAAAAATCGTGGCAGTAGTTCATATAAAGAATTTGAAAGGAAAATATCACGGCTAAGTAGGCATAACTAGTTACCAAGTAATAGTCGACCAACTAAAAATGTAGTCAGAAAGATCAACTTTCTTACAAATTCGGGCGACGCAACCATTTACGAGTAGTTGGCGCGAGTGACCACGCGTTTTATTTGTAACAAAGACAGACAGGCAACTACGAACCCTACACTGCGCGTGGCCCGACGCGCATTTTGCCGGTTTTTAAAGTTTATGTTAACATTTTTCAGGTCGAAGTTTGGCTTGTACCACGTAGATTTTGAGAGTCCTCAGAAAACTCGTACACCGAAACTGTCAGCGATCAACTACCGAGAGATCGTGCGGACCAAACGGATCAACTTCAACTTTATCAAGAAACCAACTTGGGCTAATCAGCATAACAAATTGTAGGATAATATTACCAAATAGGATAATTTTATTTAGTATTGTAAATATTAGTAAGTAATATTTAGAAAAAAGAATGCATAGTAAAATAAATGATTTGAATAGCTGTTTCTTATTTTTATTGTATCGCTCGATTTAGATAATATAGGTTTATTACAAAAGAGTTCTATGTTTAACATTATACATGCGAATGTCAGTTTCCCACTAAACAATGTGCTGTTGCGGCCTGGGAAACAAATTGGTTGACTGGAAATATTTTTGTTACTTTTTCGGTTTTGATACTTTGTAACTTGTAATTTTCATTTCATATTGCTTCAGTGACGTATTAGAAATACACCATCGTGGATTCTACATAAATAACAGAGACGGCCTTCGAGTAGGTCGATTTAACTCGACTTCTAGTATGATATCACCATTTTTCGCGTGCTCGACTTGATACATTTACGTGTCATGCGACCGCGCATACATATCACATTGGAATGCGAGTGATATTGATTTCCGCGAGGAATTTATTCGATTCGGTACTTAACAAGCAATAAGTATCCTACCTAACTATTTAAAAAATAACTCGTGCCGACTAAAATTCAAATTCAAATTCATGACAAACAATACAGAAAACACGAAATAAATTAAAATAACACAATAACTTTTGTCACGAAATGGACCCAGTTCAGCATGTTGCTAGCTTTGCAGCCAGCTGCAGCGTGTACTACTCCAAACAACAAGTATTCCGAAGACTGATTTGTTCTAAATCATAATTTATTTGACATTAATCTATTGCTCCTCATACAAAATGTTGGACGCATCTGTCTACGTCTCTACTAGTATCTTTATCTACTAGTGATGTGCAAGTAGGTTAGGTACGATTTATTTATAAATGAAGTTTTATATAAATAATCACTGTATAAATACTTATACAAAATGTTCACATTCTTTCTGCAGAACTTGTTTTCGGGCATGACCCCTCGAAATGATGTTGTACCTACTATCGGAGGGATCCCTTTGTTTCCCATAAACTTAAGTATTGTTTCGATATCCATAAAATTTATAACACAAACATCATATTTTTTGTTAAGTATAACCACAGTATAGAAGAATAATACAGTAGGTAATCTGAGACCATTTAGGAGCGTTCGTTACCTACTTTCGCTCGATGCGCAGGGCTGTGTGAAGTTTGTGGCCTTGCATACCTATAATACTAATTTTGCTTTTAAGTATGCAAAGTATTTCTGTTACAGTTTAATAGACAGTAATGTATACACAAATTAATAATATTATAGATAGTTGGGTTGTAGCATTTACCTTTATCTGCGTTGCACCTGTAGGTCACATCAGTTAATGCAAGACCTTGCAATTGCCATCTTACGTCTTTTTAGGCTTTCTTTACATCATTGATTCACTCTCTTGGTTCTTGTAACCCCAACTTCTAAGAAAGGGTATACTTCTGTACACTGCTTTTGATATCGTGATTACTTATATTATCGGTTTCTGTTCATTTGAACCGTATTTAATCCTATATTTTCCCTATTCCTGAAATTCTTAAAAATAATAAATACGTTTGTTATTTTCTGTTGACAATCTGTCAACAACGTTGTGTTCTTCTAAATAGTCATTTTCACTACCATAAAGGTTAGGTTTTATACTTTTCGGCTAAGTCTGTATACTTTTAGGTACTTATGAAACCCTGGTAGCTTGTAATTTTTGAAATATGAAATTATAATATGTAATTCTAGAACATGGGATCCCTTGGGTATAAAAGCCGATACAGCCGCTGTATTAAATCAGTTATACCTTCGACTTCCAAACAAGAAGTACAGAACAGATCCGTTGCGGGGTCACAGCCGGCCCCGCAACTCAAGAGGGTCCCTAAACCTACTCGTCGGTCGTCAGTTTTACTACGAATTGCGTCCCTGCTGGACGACTGCCTTTGCGGGGCTCCCCTACTGAGCACCTGCCTGCCGAAGCGCTACATCTATTCACCACCCTTCGGAACGGCCCTGCTGAGCTCCTCCCGAGCGTTTGGCTTGGAAGGCTCCCTGCTGCACGCGTCCTACTACGCGCCGGCCACTGCTCACGCCCTACGGGACGATCCTATCTGCTGCATGCGCTTTACTACGCGCCTACCTACTGCTCGCGCCCTACTACGCGCCTGGTTGTCGACTGTCGCGCTACACGCACCCCTACCGAGCGCCTGGCGGAGGCTCATACCCTGACGGTACGCCCGTACGCTTATTCCTCGCACGCGCTGCTACGCACGCGCTGCTACGCACGCCTCCGGCCTGTCATTTCTACCTGCGGATCCCTCACATCCTACGGCGCGACTTCCTAGGGATCCCACTGGTTCCGTTTAACTCTTTCCTAATTTAACCACCACGTGTCCTGGTAACTAGGTACTACTGTTTGCTTGTCAAGAAACTCTCGTAATAAAGAACCTCGACCCTAACTTTTCTTTTGTAATTTGTATTTAGCTTTCATACTTGTTACGTGGGCTTCCAAAAAGGTTTGTAAGTCCACGTAACGTGACAGTTTTGGCGCCCAACGCAAGAGGCCTTATTTTTTGACAAGCTTATTTTTTTTCTAAATTTTAAAAACTACAGACAACATACGTCACTAAAACCTCTTTATTTCGGCCTCATATTAACTAACTTCTACCTAAAATATATATTTTTTTAACTCAGTTACTATGGCACGTCCTATCAAATATGTTAACTTAAATAAGCCTGAACTCGAATACGAGGTTATAATTAGGTTAGAGGAACCAAGAGAAAATTTGGTAGCTTTAAAAAAACAGGCAGAAACACTGGGTCAATCGCAACCACCGACAGAGGTCTTGCAGTCAGTCATTCCTCCTGAAGAAGATCTCGAACAGGTTGAAACTTGTCTGAATTACTTTGAATCAAAGATCAACCAGTTACAATCTAAAGCTTCTCCATACGCGTGTAAAAGATTAGAATCATTTCAAAATCACTTATATTTTCGACTTAGACGCATCGACTTAGACCATAACTCGCCTCTCACAGACAAACTTAACCGACTTTCGGAAAGATTCAAGGTTTTAGAGAACAAGTATGAAGCTCTACTTTTTGAATCTGCGGAAACTACACCCTTAGCATCTCCTCACTGCCCTCCTCTTGGAACAACACCTGAAGCCCCTTTATCTTCTCACTTAGCTACAAACCAACACTCAGAACAGAGTATTCCCTGTCAAAATATTGCTCAGACGACGTCCTCTCCTAATATAATCCCAGAACTTAAAAAACTATCCTATAACGGCAACTCCTGCCCAAAATCTTTTCTCCAAAAAATTGAAGAGTTTGGTGTTTCCCGCAATCTGAAAAAGGAACGCCTTGCTGACTTAGTCTTTGAAATTTTCACTGATAAAGCCCTTCATTGGATTCGATTTCAGAAAAATCGTCAACCGGACCTCTCGTGGTGTGAAATCTCAAACCTACTTATTAGAGATTTCGGAAATACGGATTATGACTTCAAACTCTTGACTGCTATCAACGCTAGAACTCAAGGTGATTACGAGACTATCATCATTTATATCTCCATTATGCATGGTATGTTCTCTCGTCTCAACAAAAAAATAAGTGAATCTGAGCAACTCTCAATTCTCCTCAGAAACATACGCCCCTGCTATTCAGTATTCGTGGCATTGAATAAAATTGATTCCATTGATTCTCTGATATCAGCCTGCCAAAATTACGAACATATTTTGGATAGAGACCGTAACTTTAAAGAACCTAAACCTGCTATTGATCAATTAGCATCTGAATTCAATTACAACCCTTCGACATCCTCAACTAAACCTTCCCTCCCTAGCCAGCCTAAAACCCAGTTCAATTCAGACTCAAGACCCCCTTTTAAGAATTATTTTTCTAAACAAGTAAATAGCATCTCTGATAAATTTACCTCTAACCTCTTCTGTGTTCGATGTCGCGCAAACGGCCACTCTCTTCGAACTTGTCAGCAACCTCACTTCCCCATTTGCTTTAAATGCGGTCTGCGAGGCTTTAAAACCCCAGACTGTCCTGACTGTAATACCAAACACTATTCCTCTCCAAAAAACTAACTTTGCACGACTCCGATAGCACCAATAACTCTAGCCCTTTTGACATAATTGACTGGCAAAATTGGCTTACTTATCTTCGTAATTTCTTCAATCTTTACAAGATTTCGTCAGTCCTTTATGAAGAAGAAAAGGATCATAATAGACCTTTTCTTAACTTTACTATCGACGGAATCCCTTTTTCCGGTTTGCTAGATAGTGGAAGTTCTTTAACTATATTAGGCAACAATTCTCACCTTGACCTTTTGAAAAAGGGTTATTCTTTATCGAAGTCGTGCCCACTTTCAGTCGCTACAGCTAATAACCACAAATTGCAATCATTAGGCTATATCGACTTACTCATGACTTTTAATAATCAAACTCATGCTATAAGAGCCTACGCGTTTCCTGAAATACACCCTTCAATCATCTTAGGTGTAGACTTTTGGAAAACTTTTAATCTTATACCCGAATTGCTTAAACCTACTATCTTTGACAATGTACAGTGTAATACCATTACATCTGACACTGGGAAGATCCTCACTTATGAAGCATTATCTACGGAACAGAAAGACATAGCTGCAGACATCATCGCCAGATTCAAGCAAATTTCCTTCGAAGAAAAAGGCGAACTTGGAAAGACTCATCTGATTTGCCATAAAATCGATACAGGGAACTCTCCACCTGTAAGACAACGCTGCTACCGGCTATCACCTGAAAAACAAAGAGCACTTATAAACGAAGTAGACAAGATGCTTGGCTGGAAAGTGATTGAACCCTGCGAGAGCCCTTGGTTATCTCCGGTGATCATAACTCCTAAGAAGAATGGTGAATGGCGTTTCTGTGTTGACAGTAGAAAACTTAACTCTATCACTCGTCGTGATGCCTATAGCCTGCCACTAATGAACGAAATATTAGACCACTTGAGAGATGCTAAATATCTTTCAAGCATTGATATTGCGAAAGCTTTCTGGGAAGTCCCACTACACCCTCCAGACAGGGACAAGACAGCTTTTTACGTCCCAGGTAGAGGAATGTACCGCTTTGTTGTCATGCCTTTTGGTCTAACCAATGCTCCAGCGACACAACAAAGACTAATGGACGCGCTTTTCACTCCGGAGTTTGAGCATAAAGTATTTTGCTACTTAGACGATATCGTCATCATCAGCAAGACCTTTGAAGAACATATTTCCCTTCTTAACAGAGTTCTTGAAAAACTAACATACGCAGGTTTGACGATTAACTACGAAAAAAGTCAATTCTTCAAAAAAGAACTAAAATACCTTGGTTTTATGGTCGATGAACAAGGCTTGAGAGCTGACCCTGACAAAGTTCGGGCAATTTTAGAATATCCTACGCCGACTACAAAAAAAGAGATAAGAAGATTTCACGGCAGCTGCAGTTGGTTTAGAAGATTTATCCCAAACTTCAGTACTATTGCAGCACCTCTTAATAAATTGGCAGCCTCGGGGAAGAACTCGCCAAAATTTGGCTGGACTGCCGAAGCCAACTCCGCCTTCCTAAAGATGAAGGAACTACTTGTGACAACTCCAATCCTTGCCTGCCCTAATTTTGATAAACCTTTTGCTGTTCACTGCGATGCCTCCAACGATGGAATCGGAGCGGTGCTCACACAAAAGCAAGATAATAGAGAAGTCGTAATAGCATACATGAGCAAAAGTTTCAATAAGCATGAACGGAACTACTCAACCACAGAACGGGAGACGTTAGCTGTCATTTCAGCTCTTGAGCACTGGAGATGCTACGTGGACAATGGAAAAGAATTTACTGTTTACACGGACCATGCTGCTCTAAAATGGTTCCTAAATCTATCTAATCCTTCAGGTAGACTAGCTAGATGGGCCCTCAGACTCTCAACATTCAACTGCGTTTTAAAACACAAGCGAGGAAAAGACAACGTTGTCCCCGATCTACTCTCTCGCTCGTTCGACAGGAATCCTGATCTTCATCAAACGGCACCAATTACTCAAGAAATTCAACGTACTAACGATGAAGACCACAACAGATTAATCTCGGACTGTCAAAACAATCCGGACAGTTACCCGAACTACTACTATAGAGACAACAAGCTATTCCGTCGTAGTTACGATCAAAACTCCATAACGGACGATTTTGCCTGGAAGGAAGTTCCTCTTCCTTCAACTAGAAAATCACTTATCAAAGAATTCCATGGCTCTCTACCTAATCCACACTTGGGCATATTCAAGACTTACAAGAAATTAGCACTACAATACTACTGGACTGGCATGTTTAGAGATGTTGCTAAATACATATCAAAATGCGAAACTTGTTTAGCCTACAAACACTCTAACCACTCTCCTTATGGCATCATGGGTAAACCTAAAATTTGTTCTCGCCCGTTCCAATGCATATCGTTAGATCTCGTGGGTCCGTTACCGATGACTAGAAAAAGAAACCAATATATACTAGTTATAAATTGCTACTTTACTAAATACAGCATAATTTTCCCTTTAAAACGTGCAAGGGCTACTGATATTACCTTTCACCTAGAAAATTTTGTTTTTCTGGTTTTTGGAGTACCACAGACAATCATTATGGACAATGGACCTCAATTCCAGTCGCGTGAGTTCCATAACCTAATCAATAAATACAGAATACCTTTCGCGAACTTTAATCCTCTTTATTGCCCTCAAGTTAACCCCACAGAGAGGTACAATAAGACTCTTATCACGGCCTTAGCGTCTCTTGTTGGGGACGACCATAGATCTTGGGATAACCATCTTCCAATTATTCAGTCTGCTATGAATAATTCAGTGAACCTGGTAACCGATTTTACACCCTCTTTCCTAGTTTTTGGACGCGAAACTATTCCTTGCGGCTCCATGTATTCACCATGCCAAAATCTTGAGGAAATAGTTTTTCTTCCTAGAGACATGTATGCTAATAACCTTGGCCTGCTATCATCTATTTACGATAAAGTTCAGGTTGCCTTGTACACAGCACATATAAAGAATAGCAATAGGTACGATCTTAGAAGGTCATTCAAAGAATTTAACATCGATGATATAGTTTGGAGGAAAAACTACGTCCTAAGTAACGCTGGCACTTACTTCAGTGCGAAACTGGCTCCAAAATACTTAAAATGCAGAGTTATTCAAAAACTCTCGCCCCTGGTGTATATGCTTGAAGATCCTAATGGTTCAAGAAACAAATGGCACATTAAGGATTTCAAAACATAGCATTTAGTTTAAGTTTATTTAATTTCACTTCATTACACATTATTTTACGTTCTTTTCTTTGCAGCTTTTCATTATGCTGACTTATTAGCGTGCGACTGTTCTGTAATGACTCGCTTCTGCTTTTCTTTCTTAGCTCTGTAAATAAATAAAAAATTGTAGTAGCCTAGGACTACTGCACCCTCTTTAGTTCTAAACTAACTCCCCTCTACTAGTTGGCTCTAAACCAACTAGTCTAGAATTTCCTCGAGCGGATGACTAACTCGTTAAATAAGCCCTTAGGTTCTTCACATTTTCCCCTAGTTGGCGCTAGACCAACTAGGCCTGTATATAGTATTTCCTCGAGCGGATCGCCAACTCGTAAAATAAGCCGTGGGTTCGTCATTTTTCCCGTGGAGCGGCTGACTACTCCCTCAAAAAAAAAAAGCCTTAGGTCATGGTAAGGAGTTCCTTAGGAGTGTGCGTCATTGAATGTGAACCACATCCCCTTATTTTATCTGGAGATGAATGTATGTGTGATTTTTGAAAGAGACGCAAGGAAGATCTGGAGCTTCTTAGTTGTATATAATTTTCTTCATGTTATTAGCACCTCATCTCATTTATGCACTAATCACCACGCATAGCATATCTATATAACAAAAAAAAACTTTTCATTAATTAGTTCGAAAAAGTTTTTTTTTTCCCTGGGTTTTTGGGGTAATGTAGCATTTACCTTTATCTGCGTTGCACCTGTAGGTCACATCAGTTAATGCAAGACCTTGCAATTGCCATCTTACGTCTTTTTAGGCTTTCTTTACATCATTGATTCACTCTCTTGGTTCTTGTAACCCCAACTTCTAAGAAAGGGTATACTTCTGTACACTGCTTTTGATATCGTGATTACTTATATTATCGGTTTCTGTTCATTTGAACCGTATTTAATCCTATATTTTCCCTATTCCTGAAATTCTTAAAAATAATAAATACGTTTGTTATTTTCTGTTGACAATCTGTCAACAACGTTGTGTTCTTCTAAATAGTCATTTTCACTACCATAAAGGTTAGGTTTTATACTTTTCGGCTAAGTCTGTATACTTTTAGGTACTTATGAAACCCTGGTAGCTTGTAATTTTTGAAATATGAAATTATAATATGTAATTCTAGACCATGGGATCCCTTGGGTATAAAAGCCGATACAGCCGCTGTATTAAATCAGTTATACCTTCGACTTCCAAACAAGAAGTACAGAACAGATCCGTTGCGGGGTCACAGCCGGCCCCGCAACTCAAGAGGGTCCCTAAACCTACTCGTCGGTCGTCAGTTTTACTACGAATTGCGTCCCTGCTGGACGACTGCCTTTGCGGGGCTCCCCTACTGAGCACCTGCCTGCCGAAGCGCTACATCTATTCACCACCCTTCGGAACGGCCCTGCTGAGCTCCTCCCGAGCGTTTGGCTTGGAAGGCTCCCTGCTGCACGCGTCCTACTACGCGCCGGCCACTGCTCACGCCCTACGGGACGATCCTATCTGCTGCATGCGCTTTACTACGCGCCTACCTACTGCTCGCGCCCTACTACGCGCCTGGTTGTCGACTGTCGCGCTACACGCACCCCTACCGAGCGCCTGGCGGAGGCTCATACCCTGACGGTACGCCCGTACGCTTATTCCTCGCACGCGCTGCTACGCACGCGCTGCTACGCACGCCTCCGGCCTGTCATTTCTACCTGCGGATCCCTCACATCCTACGGCGCGACTTCCTAGGGATCCCACTGGTTCCGTTTAACTCTTTCCTAATTTAACCACCACGTGTCCTGGTAACTAGGTACTACTGTTTGCTTGTCAAGAAACTCTCTTAATAAAGAACCTCGACCCTAACTTTTCTTTTGTAATTTGTATTTAGCTTTCATACTTGTTACGTGGGCTTCCAAAAAGGTTTGTAAGTCCACGTAACGTGACAGGGTATGTGTTTTTAGTTTCCCACTTCATGGAATATTTTAATACCACTATACTATGCCTAAAATATTTACTAGTAAGTATAATAGTTGCTAAACTGCACTAGGTTGGTAGGTGCTTAGTTACAAGCCTATTCGGCTCCTTTTGATATCGTGGCACTGGCGGCTCGCTGTCTTTATACCTACGAGGCGGCTTCCTTTGACGAGTGAGAACGAGCGAACACCGCAACGGCGCGGCCCCGATTGAAGCATTCTCCATCATTCCCGAAGGCTATGTGTGTGTGCGTACCGAACACGCGCGCATGTGTGCAGCCGTGCGATGTACCTTTGTTCGAAGTTTATCTACTGTTCCTATACTGTGGTATAACGCTAAGTTAAGTATGACCTATAATATTAAATGCTAAAAGTCATAAAATTGATGACTATAACGTTCAAAGGTCTATCGATAATTATTCAGAAATATTTTAAGGCATATATATATTTCAACGTGTAATGGTCGTTATTCATATCGTTTTAATGCCTAACCAATCTGTAATGACTATAAATTTCAAAGGTCTATCGATAATTATTCAGAAATATTTTAAGGCATATATTTCAACGTAGTAAAGGTCGTATTCATATCGTTTTAATGCCTACCCAATCTGTAACATCCATAAGCATATAGAGAATTACTCGGAAACATTTCAGGCATACATTTGAAAGGGACACTACTGGCAGTAGATTCTGTAATATCTGTTAACCAAGGCACTTATTCTACCTCAAGAAAGGTCTCCGTTAGGTGCGACGACGAGCGAAGCGAGGAGGAGTGTTAGGTAGAAGTGCGACCCTACAGCGCGCGAGCCGAGCGAGCAATCAAGTATTAGTAAAAAATGTATATGTGTTATAATTATTACGAGTGTGTCTATTAACTTATCACATTATGAGTTTGAGACCACATTGAATATTATGACCAGGCCTTTAAATACCTCTATTTTCGCAGCATAGCTCTATCGTATAAAACGTTATTATTCCAAAAAAGCGTTATACTCAAAGCGATAAAATATCGCGCTGTATAGCGGTATCCATTATAACGTTATAAATCTAAACTAATAGTATGTACAACGATACTTGCTTAAGCGATATAATAGCTTAATAGCCTTATAGATTTTGTGGTTTCACCCATTCGACAGCGTGGCTCGTATTTTGAAACGATATTATAACGTTATACGACCGTATTTTATAATGTTATGATATTCATTCGTATTTATATCGTTATGGGGCATACTAATTATGTTATAACGAAAAATTTCAACACAAACGAAATATAACGTTATGATGCCGCTTTTTTCATAACGTTTTAAACCGGACCGTTATGACTCACTAATCCTGTGACTACCAATTATGACCTGCGAAAAAAGACCTTACAACAATTATTATGAGCTAGATTATTGCCTTTAATATTATGTAAAGGCATGCCACCTGGATAGAAATCGAAAGTCCAATTTATATTGTTTATTTTATGATTTTAACAATATGACAAAAAAAATATGATGGAAAACGTTATGGACTGAAAAAATCGGAACCTACATTTTATGGGAAACAGTAGAGAATATCACAGTTCTACAATAATAATTATCAATACGTCCGTCCTCACACTCATCTGATGGATGAGAGTCACAGATAACCTCCAATAGATAGAGCCTATAAGCGATTAAGTTCCATGCAAAGGTCACCACAGTTGGCGGTAGGTGCGGGTTGCGGGGAGGTCGGTAACGGCGCTGCGATTGGCTGTTTCGAAACTAGCGCGCTTTGACAAATCATGGCGCCAGAAGCGTAGTGATGGGACGCGTTGTTCGCTAACGGTTTTTAGCGGTGCCGCAATTAATTGTTAGTAAATATTTTACATGGCGTAGGTGGGCCGATTTTTCTACCGTTGTCGCATTTTGGAAAAGTAGTGTTCAATACAAATTGATGATTCTGATGAAAAAAATACTTTGTTTCTGGCTATAAAGTATTAAGCTATATAAAAAAAATAGAAATCCACAGGTTTATGCTTTAATTTGTCAGATAATTGCATATTAGTGGGATAATCAGCGGGCCGAGGTTCCCGTGAGTGACGAAATTGTAACGGATCGAATAGTACTGTTAAACTAGAAAACTATTAATTTTATACCTTAAAGTATAAACATAGGCCACAGTAATCCTTCTCAAACTAAAAAAATATTATTTATTTAACATAATCATAGAAAAAACAGATTTTCATTTCCACTGAGTTACATTTTGTACAAAATGTACCCTAGTTTTTATTATAATTCAGTGAAATGACTAAGTAAAAAAAAATGAATTTTTTAATAAAAAACAAAGGTATCTTTAACAGACATAAAAAACTGACTAAAGATTGTATATTTTGCAAAATTTTATATTTTAGTCAAAAGAAATGTAGGACAATTTTTCAGTGGAACGTAACGAACGAATAGGGGTGTATCCACAGTGACCCACATTTTGGCAAATATCTAAACATTTTCACATTACCTTTCCACTTAACTAAGGTAACGGCGCCTATTACCGGGGGTATCAAATTCGTCTACCATTACCGCGGCATTTCAAAATACGCATTTTAAAAGCAAACCGTTCGATTTACAATAAAACATATTTTACACAAATGAAGCCTAATTTAGTTGACTAACGGTTCTGTTTACGCAAATGTGTGTGGATGAAATAACAAGCTCGCAATTCGTCAGTTTCTGCGACGGCGGCGTAGGAAGAGGTCGCGTCATACAAACGCGTGGCGTCACTGGTAAGTATACCTGAATCTTATTTATTATTTCACGTAATAGCTATGACAATTGAACTAATGCTATGGATTTTAAATGATTATTTATAGTTTTCTGCGCGACTTGTGCGTACTCTTTATACATTTTTTGGCCTGGAAATGCATTTAAAATAGAATATAAAATACAGCGGTGATAGACGCCGTTTTTAGTTGGGGTAACTAATACCGTGGCAACCCACGGTAATAGTTAAGTCGGCGATTTGCTTCTTTATACTTTATCTTTTTAATATGTTATCGATTATATAATCTCTTACAGTTATTCGAATCTTGATCTATTGACGCTATTAAAGAACTATTTCCGTGGTATGGAAAGTATTCAACAAACCCTTAATTTTTAACCAAAACTTTAGTACTGAATCTGCAGTTTCTATGGAAACCCTTATTTTGTCATGTCGTTTAAATATTGTAATAATTAACTATATTTACTCACCAGTTATGTGATTTTGGTTTTATACCAAGCTTGTAATATATATGTTTGATTTGTAATGAAAATACAATTATATCCTAAAGTTTCTATGGGTCGGAATTAGTTTTTACAAAATTCCAAATTAAGTCTATTACCGATGGTATGATCCCATACCACTCGGTAATAGTAACTAAAGGAATCTTTTACCGACCCATTCAATATTTGTTTGGGTCGGTAATAGGTTAACAATAAGTATCTATTACCGAGTGATATTTTAGTCTTCTATTAAAATAAATCACATCTATGGTTCCATTCGTACAATTACAATTGAAAATATCTCTAGAACGCATTATTAAGATATATGGTGAACGGAGATAATAACATATCACAGCAAAATTTTAAAATCAAATAAAGACACCATAATATTACACATACAGAATGTTACGAAACTCCCCTTTAACTATTTAATTAGAGTCTGGCCCAGAATACTAAATTGTTCGAAAAGTATTAGACATAGGCTTGGTTAAATTCGATAAAACTTTTTACATTTTTTTTTCTTTGTATACAAAATACCGAATCCATACTATATGTAATGTAACAGTGATTTAATAAAAGGTAGGCTTTACCTGCTATGTATGTAAGTAGTAGTTATTCTTATAATCAGTTGACATCATTTGTAGATTTATGTTTTTTTTTATATACACATACGCCTACACCCCTGCCAGTTTGGTGTCCCACTGATGGGCAAAGGTCTCTCCTATTTTTATGTTATTACCAAAGTCAGAAATATTATTTTAATCCTCGATATTGGGTACCGAATTGTGTATTAGGTTACTATTACCGATGGTAGAAAATTGCTGCTTTTTGTACCCTCGGTAATAAAAGCTAAATTCGCGGTAATAGAATCACATCCTATCCATTACCTCGGTAATAGAAGAATCTCCTTTCCTGGTTTCAATAATTATTTTATCAAATATAATAAACTAAAATTGGTTCAAAAAGTTACGATTCTGAAAGTTCAATAAACACCCTTAAATAAAAATAAAAAACTAGGATGTTAAGGAGCTTTCATACCCATCATTTTTTATAATCATTTGAAAACTACCTAAATACCACGGTAATAGGCGCCGTTACCTTACATAAAATGCTTTCCAAGGCCTTGATAATAACAGAAAATAACCAATTCGTTGTACATGGGCCGATAATATTTAAAGAGTTCCATCGATTTCTCAAATGCACCTGTAAGTAACCTTCAGTAACCTCATCATATCTGTTGCACTTCAAATGTGTATTTTGTTGTTTTGTTGCTAAGTTAAGGAAATATTATCAGAATCTGTGAACTGAGGAGTTCCATAAGTCAGAAAGGTCATCATGATATATTGTAGAATATACCGAAATCGCCCTCCACTCCTCGCGGATTCCATCATCAGATCTATTCCAAATGTATGCGGGACTACTTTGCAGATATCTGCTTGCCAACAAAAAAAGAATTATCGAAATCGGACAATGTGGTAAAGAATTATCACCGACGATATACAACAAAAAGTCGAAACGAGAACCTCCTTCATTTTATCGAAGTCGTCACGGGAAAAAAAATGTATTTATCGAATGAGTGACTTTTCGTTCCAATGAGAAACGAAATTTCTCATTGGAACGTCACGTTTCGACCTTGCGAAACAAGATTTAGATTAGTATCAATAGTAAAGAGAATTTAAAGATTATTTTAATACATCAATAAAAAAGATTAATTTGTTAAAAACGTACTGAAATATGAAACATACCTTAGAATAGTCCGTCACTAAGTGGAATTCACAATATGCACTCAAAAACCTCCGCAACGAAACCTCTAATTATTTGACATTACTAACTAAAAACAAATATGGCCGGCACGGTATAGGTACCGGAATGATGCCAAACCAAAAAAATGCTACTATTTGGTAGGAATAATCAAAATATCATCGAAAAATGATCGTTTCTCAATAGGAATTTCCACTAGGTTACTATTTATAGTTAGATTTAAAAACATTTTTTATATATTAAATAGGTATTAACTGTAAGGAAAGCATTCAAATTATTAAATATGGATGCATTTTGAAACATTATAGGTCGTAAAATCATATTATTACCTTGCAGAAATATGTAAAAATATGCTTGCAATTTTAAATTTCGCGGTAGGACATGGGAAAAACAGCAGTGTTGCTGACTTTAAAATTGAATAATTTAAAAAGTTTTCACTATTTTAAATTAATAACTATACAGTATTGATGCCAAATTATCCCTTTATATGTATAATATTAAAACGTTACCCAAAAAAGTTAAAAAGTGGTCTATACTGATTGGGGAATTGGTAGGACATGACAAAAACTCAACTATACAACGATAGAAAAATCAGCCCAGGTACGGTACCCGTTAACATGGTTTAAATTGTTGAACAGCTGTCACTGTTATATTATTATCATGTTTCGTTCATCGACTATTTTGATTACCACGTAACAGAAAAAGTATGTTAATCACATCGAGTAGTTATTCCTAGGCATTTTACAACATTTACTGCATTATCGTTTTATGTCTGACAAGAAGCCTTTCGTCCCGTTCGTATTTACATACTTACTAGGAAAGGACGAATGCGATGTTTATTCGAGATTAACGCGAATGTGCTAGCTAGGCTTATGTATGGTTATTTTAATATTGGTATAGCTGTAAGGAAGACAAATAAAAACGATGTCATAAAAAAGTACATATATTTATTCAATGTGATAAAATTATGTCGTTGATGATAGATAATCCTCATCATCATTTAAGAGGGCGTTAACGTGCTTACCAGCGCTATTGGTAAATAATTGTGATTAATGAAATTTTACGATAGGTATTTAAAAAAAGAGGCCACTACACACTGTATTTGGTATTTAAGTACCTTGTGAATACATCCAACTAGTTTTTAGGGTTCCGTACCTCAAAAGGAAAAAACGGACCCCTTATAGGATCTCTTTGTTGTCCGTCCGTCCGCCCGTCCGTCCGTCCGTCCGTCCGTCCGTCCGTCTGTCAAGACCCTTTTTCTCAGGAATACATGGAGGTATCAAGCTAAAATTTATACCAAATACTCAAGTCTACTGTCCCTTGGAGTTGTGATAAAATCAAACTTCTAAGCCAACGCAATCAAAAGATACAGCCGTTTATGCCGCAAATTTCCGCAAATTTTCGAAACTCGCAAGGTAATCAAAACCTACAGGGTACTTCCCGTGAACTCAGAATCTTGAAATTCGGTACGAAGCAACGTCTTATAGCACAGATAAAGGAGAAATTGAGAAAACTGAAAATTTTACGGAACCCTCTGTGCGCGAGCCCGACTCGCACTTGGCCGGTTTTTATGATGCTGGATTCATCATGTAATTCATTATTTCTCGTAGTATCCTAGTGAGCGGTTCAAGTATGCGACCGTCAATCGAATCTCGGATTATACTCATGAGTTTTTCGGAAATTTGGCGTAGGAAAACATCGTGAGTAAACCCGAATAGACAGTATGTACATATAGGCATATTATATATGTATGTATATTAATGTAATTGATTGATTCGTGTTTCTGTTCTATCCGTCTCTATCTTATTAGAACACTTAGAACAAGAGGTATAGTGCGAGAAAAATCGAGAGTATGTCGCGGCCGTCTCATGATAGACCTGCTGTAGGTACGTACAGTCACGAACTTTAATTTGGGACCCACTTAAGGTTCATAATCCTGTCAAATTGTTTAGGAATACAAAGAATATTTTAGCAAAAAGGGTCATAAATTAAAGAACGCGACCGTACTACAATAATATATTCCGTTCATTAGCTCTGGAAGCTATAAAATAGAGCGAGACAGTGATTTAATACGTCTCCCTCTACCTCATAGCCTGTAAAGGTGGTTTTCCACCGGCGAGCCGAGGCGGGGTGTGGATGGGCGAGAAATGATATTAGTATGGGACTTACTACCTATTTCCACCGCGCGCGCGCGCGCTCAGTGCAAGTAGGTAGTAAGTCCCATACTAATTTTAATTCTCGCCTATCCACGCCCCGCCTCGCCTCGCCGGTGGAAAACCACCTTTAGACGGTTGCAGTCCGCCACGTTGCGTTCTTGGTGCAGTTTAAACCTACATCGTACCTATACATTATCTATGATTTCTAACAAAAGAATTTTGACAATGCAATGAGAAGGATATAAATACGATCTTTAGTGCATTTTCGTATTAAAATATTACACGAAAGCACGGATGAATTAACATATTGTTTCTTTAAATGAATCTGAATCGGTAAAATTCGAAAGCATCAATAGCCCATCACTAGAGTGTCACGTGCTTTCGTGAGAAAGGAACAGTATATTGTCATTCCCATTTGATGAAAAGGGACATGCATACTTCACTACTTCTTATGGACCAGTGTAAAATGAACTCCGCGTGCGTGTGACAGAATGAAATTTACATTTATATGATAAATTTAACTTACCTGTGAAATGTAATTCCGTCGTTTGTGTAATTAGACGTTCGGGAGTTTTTTCCACACCACTTCACACAGCAGTACCTACTCATTTTTATAGCGCAAAATCAATTTTAATTTGCTGGATGTCTCACGCACGTACAGATCGCGTAGGGGTAGTGGGGGTTATCAGTGCAAAATCATATATGCGTGATGCACGTCGCCCTATAGGCTCTATGTATTGGAGGTTATCTGTGATGAGAGTGAATGGGTTGCTGTTTCCAACATTCACAAAAATAGAGTGCTTATTTTTGTTTCGTAAATCACAACGACAATCTTACACAAATCGAAGTAGAATAGTACCTAAGCTCAATAAGGAGTGTGTTATACATACTAGAGGACAAATATTTAACAGATACATAGGTACTTGGCTAAACCGACCGTCATAATAACTAAAAGAGTTCCCATAATGCTAGAATAGGTAATCATAAGATCATAACCGATGCACCTACGTATATCATAGAATGTTCATCCATCATTACAAACGAAAACCGATAAAAGCAACAAGTATAGCTAAGTTGAAAACGTTTCTTACTGGAGCCGCAAATAAAATAAATACGTATAAACTCTAAAACCCTGTAACCAGTATGAAACTAAATAACTCGATAAGTTCAGCAACATGTTGAATCAACGAGCTTCTGTAGTTTTGGAATTATAAGATTTCATGCAGGCTTTCAGGCTGTGCTTAAGGGGTAGTGAATGTTGAGTGGGCAGAAGAAACATCAGAGTCAAGTTAATATAGTGCACATGAGAGCGTTGCGAAGTATGTCTGAGGTGAGTTTGAGGGATAGAATAGGGAAAAGTGTGTATAGTGAGTGTTGTAAAGTGACTGAAGATATAGTGACGAAAATTGGGAAAGGCACGCTAAGATGGTTTGGGCATGTAGAGAGGATGGATGAAAGAAGATTAACAAAGAGAGTGTATGAGGGAAAATTTGATAGCACAGTAGTTGAAAGGGCATGGAAATCCTGAAGACAGGTCAGGTCAAGAGTATCCTAAACCGACGAGCACGTAGGTATGAAGAATGTAATGAAAGTGAATGAATCCAGAAAGGTTTGTCAAGATCGTAGTAAGTGGAAATCCGTGGTCTCTACCTACCCCTCCGGGAATTAGGCGTGATTATATGTATGTATGTCCTATCAAAGTACCATTGAAGGCTGTATATATTTATATATATGTCACCGTAAGATTGTGAACACCGTCTGTTTTGAAACTTTATTCGCGATATTATAAACTATCGATGTACCAAAACCGTACACAATTTAACGCACCTTTTTTGTTAGTACGAGTATCATGATCGATCAATGTAAAATCGTCAGATTGTGAACTGAGATCACATTGGCATGCTACGGAACGCAGTAACATATACACAAACTATATGACGATAACGACTGCAACTACTTTTAAGTGTCTGCTAAACGGTTGCCAACACTCCCGTCCGACCGCGACCTTGGTCAGCATCGACCGTTGTAGTATGAAATTTTGTTGCAAACTACTGTCTACACGGTTGGTGCGGACCAAGGTCGCTCGGTCGGAGGGGCGTGTTGGCAAACGTGTAGCACATGCTTTATAATACAAAATGCTTGCCATTTTGTTTTCTTCACATCACGCTTTATTTCGTCAAAAGCAAGCACATGGTTACTATTGAAAATACTCATATTACTGTAAGGCAAGGATCCTTCTTATCTTAAGATCGTTAACAATGTACTTTATTACGAAAAATATTTCCATGAGACTGTAGTTTAGGTGATAAACAATTAGCGCAAAAAAATTGAATATACCTACAGAAAAACCGGCCAAGAGCGTGTCGGGCCACGCTCAATGTAGGGTTCCGTAGTTTTTCGTCCGTCACAGTAAGTGTCCCCACTTAAGCGTTAAAAAAATGAGCTAGTTCAAATTCCCAAATCAAAACGACCATGTATTATAGACAGACACAATACTCGTACAAGCAATACTTAGCGAAAACTTGTATTATTAGACAACGAACGACAAAAGACAACTAAGACAATTCGGGCACGACTAATTTTCGACCTAATGTATGGGCGCACCTCATCCAAATCAGGAAAAATCTTGACAGCGCCATGTACAATGTGAGCGTTCCGTGTGCAGCAACATCTATCGCCAAATTAAGTAAACTATTGCGCGCGAGCTTAAAGTATGGAAGATGATTCTTATGGGATAATTCTTTATTGCGTGAACCGATTTTCACCGTTTTTTTTACTTTATTTGAAAGCACGTCATTTCATTGTGATTTTGTAGAAATTACAGGTACAATAAACACCAGCTTATTAAAAAAAAAAAAATTAAATCACCGGGTAAATTACAAACTTAGTTCAGAAATCATTTTGTAATTTTTTTCAAAAACTATTGAACCTATCAAGTTCAAAATAATTGTACTAGAAAGTTATTATAAAGTTCTACTTTTGAGATTATTTTCATATTTTTAAATCTTATGGTTCAAAAGTTAGAGGGGGGGGACACATATTTTTTTACTTCTAGAGCGATTATCTCCGAAAATATTAACATTATCAAAAAATGATTTTATCAAACATGTATTCATTTTTAAATACCTATCCAACAATATATCACACGTTAGGATTGAAATGAAAAAAAAACACGCCACGTTAAGCACGTTACGTATAGGGGAGGTACTCTAATAAAATAAAAAAACACTTTTTATTTTACCACTTTGTCGGCGTGATTGATATACATATTAGTACCAAATTTCAGCTTTCTAGTACTAACGGTTACTGAGATTATCCGCGAACGGACAGACAAAGCGAAACTATAAGTGTTCCTAGTCGACTACGGAACCCTAAAAAAGACGTAAATAGAATTGAGAGCCTATAAATTTAAAATACAAATAGACTCAATTTTTCAGTGCCCATAGGATGACGACGTGCTGCTATGCCAGACAATAGGCATCTACGCACAAACTACTTCAGTACAAGTTACATTAACAGATGGGCTTCGCAAGAACGTGAATAACAAGCTATCCGTCATTATTAGTAAACAGAGATTAATTAAGCCATAGCTAAATGAATTCAGTAAAGCCTGGAGTTGATATATCACTCCATACATTACGTACTCGTTCCGCTTTAGTGACACTTAGATTGTTATATTTTAGCTGGAATTACTAAACAATTGTGTCTATAACGTGGTTTAGAGCAGGAATAACAGAATGTCGGGGGTAATTACAATTAGGTATTATGTTTCTATTATCCTACTAATATTATAAATGCGAAAGTTTGGATGTACAGAATGTTTAGATGTTTGGATGTTTAGATGTTTGGATGTTTGTTATTCAATCACGCTTAAACGGCTTAACCGATTTGAATGACATTTTGCACGAAGACAGTTTAAAGCCTGGATTAAAATATAGGATAGTTTTTTATCCCAGATCCACGCAGACGAAGTCGCGGGTGGAAGCTAGTATTTTATAATACGAACATAATAGGTACGCTACGTTAGCCTAGTGGTTCAGGCATACGGCTGTCAAGCGGCGGTCGAAGGTTCGGATTCCGGCTCGTACTAATGAGTTTTTCGGAACATATGTACGGAATATGTACTGTTAGCTTTTCGGCCAAGGAAAACATCGTGAGGTAACCGGTCTAATCCTAATAAGGTCTAGCTTTTCCTTTGGGTTGGAAGGTCAGATAGTAGTAGCTTTCGTAAAACTATTGGCTATGCCAAATCTTGGGATTAGGTGCCCGGGCTCCTTTAGCTCACAACAGGGAATAACGCAAGGAGGGGAGGGGTATTATGTTTTTTAAGCACTTGCATACTTAATCCCGTATTTGACTACCTATCTCAAGACTTAGGATGTACCTACTCGCATATGTTATTTACATTTGGTTTAAATCCCGAGCATAATTGGAATGCCTAATCTATAGACGCCACATAAAGTGTGGTTGAATTTTTTCATCATTTATGTCACGTCACTAAGTAATCTATGCAGCTATGGTCACCGACAAATAAGAAATTAATATTAAGTCGTAGATATAAATGTAGATATCATACGAAGAAAAATAGATAGACGGAGCAAGACGAACAACCCAGTGAAGCCGGTTTTCATCCAAGCCAAATATGTTTAACACACGCTCACGCACACATATTCTGACAAATTAAATTGCACCAAACTCGAAGGTGATCTTGACAGCATTGTGACTCGTGCTGAAGAGTTTTGTGTTTAGTGGAATTTATTTGTTTATGTGTGCGTGAGCGTGTGCTAAACTTATTTGGCTTGGTTGAAAACTGGCTTCACTTGGTTGTTCGTAATGTAATAATGCTCTATCTATCTTTTTTCTTGGTCTGAGACGCTTCCCTGTGCGGCCACCTCTCAAATACTCGATAAATATTGTAACAGTTTTCCTTAAGCAAGTTAAGTTAAAGGATCGATGTAATAAAGCTTACATTCGGGTAATGGATAGTCGCTGATGTATCCGATTAATGGTTGGCTGCTTATAATGTAGGGCTTATTATCTCATTACCCACTTAGCCAGGATGGATTGCGAAGCTCCGATTCCTAGTAGGAAGCCACGATCCTATTTCCGACACTTAAGGGGCTGCCTCGATTTAGGTAAACCTATGGTACGCTTATGTTTTCATAGAACACTCTCCGGGAAAAGCTATTCGGACATATTTTGATAAAAATCTAATTTTGTGAAGATTTATTATGATATACCCTATCAGATTTAAGATGAGGTAAAATACCATCTTTTAAACTTGATTTGACGAACGCGTTCTATCGCAGCGTTAGGCTCGTTCGGCATACCTAAACAGAATTTGTCAACAGAGGCTCTAGTATAAGTTTTACCGAAACAAAACGTTATGGCCGCGTTCGCGTTTAGCTGTCAACTCCCATACAAATTGAGGGTAAAACGCAAACGCGATCGTAAAGTTTTGTTTCGGTAAAACTTATACTAGAGCCTCAGAGCATCTTCTGTACGTAACAATAATAATAACTTATATAGGAGCCGAATCTTGCTACCCGATGAGGTAGTGACTGGTATGCCTGCTCTCCGTCTTATGGTCTTTCGGGGAAACGGCTGAACTAGGAATTTGCACAGTGGTCTTTCGGGGAAATGGCCTTAGTAGGAATCTGCATTGTGGTCCTTTGGGGAAATGGCCGTAGTAGGAATCTCCATTGTGGTCCTTTGGGGAAATGACCGTAGTAGGAAAAGACCGAACAGGGATATGGCCGATGTAGAAATTTCCACGATGGCCGTAGAAGGAAGTGGCCGTAGGTGACCGGATCCGTAGTAAGTACTATTATTCTGTGATACTGTTTGAGTAGACTAGGGTGTGATTACAAAATACATACTTACCAATTTTTTTCCTATCCAGCAAAAATTGTAACCAATCATATTTCGGTTATAATAAAACACAACAATATAGTTAAGAATAATCGATTAAAGATTCTTTCCATAGGCCGAATTCCGATATTATTGAAGTATTGCAGGAAACTTGATTTCGTACATTAGTGTACTTAGGTAGACTCAGACTTTGCGTGCACTGCGCGACATCGTCGGACAACACGTCAGGTCTAATTAATCCATATTGTTTCCCAAACTCTGACCCAATGAACGCGATATTTTCCTTAAAATATTCTCAGTTTATTATATAAATTTTCAGGATCAGTAAGAAGCTATTATAAAATCTACGTTATACGCGATTTCTTTATAGATTATCCATATAAATACTATATGTTTTTACTTCGAAGTAAGAATAAAGTGAGAATATCGTGAAGGTTTCAACTGTAAATCCCCATAATATTTTTTTTATATTTATACTTATAACTCCATGACTGGCGAACAATACTTTATGCTTAATACACATTTTTGCATTATTATATAAATCCCACGAACAGAATTCAAAAAGCCCTTTGGTAATAAAGATGGCAGGCGAAAATGACTCCGAAGTTGTGATAAAAAGAGATTTAAAATCGTGACACCATTTCCGTTCACATGGGTTCTAATCCGTCCATGTTCTAACCACAGGCTATCGTAATATCAGTTCTGAAAGGCCACACCTAACAACCTTGTTGGTATTCGACTTTAATCCTTATGGCTATAAATAATAGGTTTAGTTTTGAAGACAGAAGCTGTGGATCGTTGGATAGCTCAGTAATTACTTCACTGGTTAGAAACAAACTGTGTACTCTGGGCTATTGTTGTCTAATTATCGCCTTTAAATGGACTCTGTGGTTATCTGAACAGTGAATAATTATTACATTAGGGTCTTTAATGAGGTCGAGCGCTTGACTTTTTAATTGATTTATGGGTGTTAGACTAATCAACTATTCAAATTAATTCAGTATTAAGCAGCTGCTAACAAAATCATAAATTTAACTTAAAGGAAAAATTGAAAATTTGTATACTCCGGGCACACACGTCTCACGCGTTGTAAGAAGAAACCGATTGTACGATTTAGTGGCCGAGACAGATTGTTTCGATAGCTCAGTTGGTTAGTAGCGATGGGCCAAGAATGCCTGTGGTCGCCATCGCCAGTTCGAATTCGACTCGGAGCATTACATTTTTAAGTTTTTCCTTTAATTTAGTTTAGCTATTCAAATATTTGAGAGTTTTAGGCACTATAATAAAAATAATGGGATTGTGAGAGATAAGATACAGGATATTTATTACACAAGGAAAAAAAAAGATATCGTTAGTGAGTTTTGTTCCAGATGGGTTTAGCAAATACGTAGTGAAAGTTACATATCTGTCTTTAAACCTAGAAGTTTGAAAAATAACCAAAAGAATACTTTATAATTAATTAAATATAATAGTAGAGTACCGAGGGTTGAAAGCTACCCATTCCTGATGAGATATAGAGCGCCAATAGTTCGAGGCTGAAATGGGCGGCTTTCCCAAGTTAAACATTTCGAATACGAGGAAATGAAATGAAAACCAAAAATTTAAATATTTTCTGTATCAGTCAGATCCTATAGAACCCATTTTAAACGCGTTTGTGTGTGGACCGGGGTCCTGTCTCTTGACCAAACAACTTTTAGCCAAATGTATCATTTGATCTAATGCATTTTTTGTCAAAACAGTGGTATTTTCGGGTATTCTTTGAATATCATCAAATAGAAGTCATTAGGTTAGGTTAGGTTTGTTTTATAATAATCATATAAAGCTTTCTAATTAAGAAAAAAATGCATTAGGTCAAATGAAACTTTTGTCAAATAAAATATTTGGCCAAAAGTTGTTTGGTCTAACATTAGTGAACCGTGTGGACCATTTGGGCGAGAACTGTTGACAGATTTTGATAATGTTTATGTGTGGACCATTTCCTGCACGCCCTTTCGAAGCGGTTATCGAACAACTGATTTTTTGGATGAAAAATTACATTAGTAAATGTATTATAGAAAGCATATAGTAATAAAGAATTTAAACCATCATACTTATCAACAACCTCAAAAAATGAACGCAATTTTATGGAAGTGTGGCAGTGTAGGTTTTTGCCATTGTTATTTTTTTTAATGACTTTATGACGCGGTTGTGAAGCTGTAACATTGAACTATGAAAACTTAAAAAAAATATTTCAATGTCTTTAAATAGCAATAATAGTCATACAAGGATTAATTTATTATCAATATTTAAAAAAAATAACGCATGATTGTCAACCAGTTTCAGAAATCAATACAATTTTCTGAAAGTGTGGCTGTACAGGTTACTGCCATTGCTTTTTATTTTTTATTACTTTTCAGCCCTAGGGGCAACATGCCTCATTTTCAACCCGCTGTTTAGATAAACAATGACCTACTTTCAGTGCATGAGAGATGAAAAATAATGATACTACTATTAAATGTCTTCAAAATGTGTGATAGTTTCATGCCTTAACGTTACCACGGAGACTTCCAATAGACCGAAGTTAAACTTGAACCGTTACAGTACCGTTCAAGAACCAATTTGACGTTCTCGAAATAAGCCTCAAAGTTGGAACTGGCTGTTCTAAACTTCCAGAGTCAGACAGACATCAGTGATGGAAACGCGGCAGAAATAGATCTGACTTAAGAATTATGAATATACTGCACAAATAGTGCGCAAGGTGCATGCATTCGTAATATTTGATTCCGTGAAAGTTTCTTGGCTCTGTTCAGTCGGCCTTACATTTTGAACCTTAGTATGCAAACAATAAAGTCGAAAAGTGGAAGAATTCTTTTTTGGCTTATTATACGAGCTAGCGTTTTTTACCGCATATTATGTATGCAGACGTTACAAAAATAAATTACAGGTAAAATATTGAAGTAGAATAATACCATGAGATTCAGTAATGGGTGAATCAACTGTCTAGTGTACAACTTAGTAGTAGTTTAGTAGTAGTCCTCCCCGTTTCTACTATTTGCTGTTTTTAAGGAGATTACAAGAAAATACGATGTCTGCTGTTGTTAATTGATGTTCCATTCTTTACTCAATTAATTATAGCGTGAAATTACATGACTACTGTATTCAAAACTAATTAATTTGCCCTCAATTTCACCGATTGCCCAGCGGGCGTAAAATTTCCCCGATTTATATGAAAATAGTGGTTTGTCCCCTGGACAACAATGTTATCTGCTAAAAAAAGTTTTTTTGCTAGATGCAACGTATATGTGTTCATATAGACTGGTTATCTGGCTAAAAGAACTTAAAGATTTTGTCAAATAGACACACTTATTGTAGTAACTGATTATGTACAAAAAACCAAGGGACAAGAAAAAGTTAAATGACCGAAAATATAAAACGGATCACTCAAGTCATTACGGTCGAATATTGCTCGACATGAATATTGGTAGAGTATTGTCGAATCACAAGCATTTAGCGTTTGATAATTGCGGATCTATTCGAAACAGACAAGTACCGAGCGATATTCGATCATGATGAGTTTGATGAGGTAAAAGTTTTTCTAAAGCTAGTTGGTATCTATTTTGAGTTTTAATAAAACTCTCTGTGGATAACCAGTTGATATAAACAAAATGAGGGTGATTATTTGATTAATGATTGCGGTAATGAAATATCACCGAAACATGTCGCTAATTGTCGGTGGTGGGACAACTATTACAATGGAATAGGGAAAATTGATACATTTACAGGAAAATTATTATTTTATTTATTTATTACAACTACCTACCTACTGCAAGTACCTAGATACTGCAGAATATTTTATTTTCATATTTGTTTTACATAAAATAATAAAGGACAGTCAGCTAAGATTAATAAACTTTCATTTAGTTTCTTTTTGCGTTTAGGTGACTACCTAAAATAATTGTAAACAACTAGGTGTGTGGCTGGTGTCTTACTTAACTTTTGCACCTCATTCCTGCTGTTGCAAAAGTGTACTTAATAAATAAATATGAGGAAACAAAGGCTCTACTAGACTAGGACTAGCCCCAGAGTAAGCTCAATAAGGCTTGGGTACTAGAAGACAATATATTTAATTGAAAGGATATAAATACTGAAATACTCTATGTATTTAAGTACATTTCGTCCAAGACTCAGAAACAAATATTCAAGCCCATTACACAAATATTTGCCCTTACCGGTATTCGAACCCAAGACCTTCAGCTTCATAGGCAGCGCCACTAGGCTAAACCGTCGTCAAATGTCGGTCGGTCGTGCCTGAATTTAATTCCTCGTACTATTTTAACATTCAAACAACTAAAAGCTGTCCTATTTTTATATAAACTGCAGCAGGCAAGCAGGTTACGCTCCGTAAACATTGAGCAAACCTAGTTCCTGGTCCACAAAGGTCGACCAGTCACGAAACGCAAATTGCGTGTACAGTAAGTCAAGAAAGTTACCACTTTTGAGCCGTAACATACGAATAATAAGAGTGGAAAGATACACGGTATGCAGTAACAAAACTTTTTTAATTACTAAAGTACAGTAATATTATAAAGAGAAACTGTCTGTGAGATTGTAACTTTGTAAGCTTGTATGTACCTAATGGGTAAATTCTGGAACCACTGGACCAATTTAAAATATAATTTAACCTGTCTGCAGAATGGACTTTCCGGATGGTACAGTCAAGGGCACAAATATGTATCCACTCAAAGTTTCATAAATATGTATACTACAACCTTATTGTTGCAGAAATAAGGTCTGTGTACATATTTTTGAGACTGTGGTGTATACATATAGGTGCCCTGGTGACTGTAATACTTTATCCCGCTTGTTGGCGCTTGTTCCTTTATACGCGGGCGAGGCCACGCGGGCATCTAGGCATGTATAAAAATATATATTTTTGATTAACATAATAAGGTTCATATTTCAATAACTACAACTTAGAAAACTTGAAAATAGCTGAACGGATTTTTATGAAACATAGCTAAGAACACTCGGGATAAAATTGTCTATGACCCAAAAAAAACTAAACGAAAATCGGTTCATCCGTTTGGGAGCTACGATACCACAGACAGATACATAGTCAGATACGTTAAACTTATAACACCCCTCTCTTTGCGTCGGGGGTTAAAAAGTAGGTAATGAATTCAGGCTGTTCTGAAATATTCTTAAAGTTAGGCCAATGGGCCTTACGAGGATAGACACTCAAATTTCCTAAGTGGGGCGACACCCGTCATTCCAGTACAATTTATTCGGTGATACCCGTCACTCCAGAAGGTACAAATTATTCCAGTTAAATGTGGGTGACAGCTAAATGACGGGTGTCGTCGTACCCAAGCAATTTGTAAAGCAATTTAGCGAAATCACAATTGGAACTTCTGATATGATTACGTATATATATATGACAATTATAAACAACGCTTGGTCTAATATGATCTATTGAGAAGTTTTTAAGCTGTCTTATATTTTTGGCATGTGAAATAACGTTTTTATAAAATTGTTTCCCCTAAAAACAGATCCATCAAATTTAGATAATAATAAATATAATATCCACTTATGTTATTTATGCGATACCCTCAAAATATTTGCACAAAAATTAAATGTCAAAGTCAAGATAGTTTTGAACGCGTCAATAGTGAATATATATTTGCAGTTGATTGTACTTATTACATGTTGAGATAACTAAAGATACGATATTAATAATGGGGAGGCTTTTGCCCAGCAGTGGGACACAATATAGGCTAAAAATGAGCATTTAACATTTTTTTTTTTTAATAATAATAATTTGTTAAATGCTCATTAATTAATATCAATATGACTATTTAATCTATCGTAAATAGGTTTTTAATACAACTCTGTTGATGAGATGAAAAACACATATGTAGATATGAAAATTAACTTCTAAATGAAGCATGAAATAGGGGAACCCGTATTGTACTTATACTCAATAGTTGAATAAATTGCATCATCCAAAAACGACCAACTGGACTAAACTACCTACTACAAATGTTTGCATATCATAGACGTCGGCTGGACACAATTTACCTACTTCCATTACGCTCGGACCCTGTACATTAAATTAAGCTTGTACAGTCGGCATCAAAAGTAACTGCGCAATTGAAAACGTCAAAAGCTCTTATTCCCTTTTAATAAAGACTTTTGACGTCTTCGTTTGCGCAGTTACTTTTGATGCTGACTGTCTGTACGAATTGTAAGTAATACGGGGCAACGAAATAAATATTTAAATTAAAAGGAAAACAAATGAAAAAATTATCACTCAGCCATTATTTGAGCCTCCTTTTTACTGCAGTGGCAGTTACTCGCAGGTAGGATATTTTTGTACTAATTAAGTTTTGACTTAATAAAGTTGATCATCTTTCCCATGTGACGTGGCGAAGCGTAGGTACCTCCTCGGTAAGGGCGTTGGCATGTAGTAGTAGCTCTTTATTTTACAAAATAAACATAGTAAACAATTGACAAAAAGACAAGTTAAGTACAAAGGCGAACTTATCCCTTCGAGGGATCCCTTCCAGTTAACCTTTGAGAAGATGAGAGTAGAAACGAAAAGTGGTAGACAGATGCAACAGGTACAAGAAATTTATTTATTTAATAAGTACAATTTATTAATACTAAAAAATTAAACATATCCCCACAAAACTGTAGTAACAGTTTGACCGAATTGAACAGTTTGACTGTGGGAACGGCAGTCTATAGGTTAGACATTCATAAATATAAATAACAGTATAATATACTGTCCATAAATCAGTGATACATACTGAACTTACTTGGTGTTACATAAGTACATCTAGGAAATGCTTCTTTAGTAGTCTCTTGAATATGTTCTTATTTTTTTCAAGTCGAATGGTTTCAGGCAAACTATTGGGTAGGTATGTGATACGCTTTTTGAGACTTCTGTCCCTATAGATATACATGTTAAGGATTGAAGTAGATTTGTGTCCAACGATGACGGTGGATCGTCCGCCATGTTGGATATCGATTAGTTGTCAGCGCGCTCGTGCTGCGCAGGCGACGTTCAGGCAAGAAGTGAGAGCCCCATGAACTATTCGCACTGCTGACAGACTGGTATGAAGTAGCTGCAAACCATTATAGCTACCTTCACATCAAACTACACCGCCATCTAGCGGCGCCACATAAACATCGCCAATAGTTTGACTTACCGTCCGCAAATGCCAAAGACTATTTGACCTGCGCGCCATCTGTTGGTGAGGAATAACAACACTCAGTGCAACCACAACCAGTCAGAATCTAGCCCGTTTTACGTATTCTCCGACACGGCCATTCTGACAAGCAGCGCGCTCTCGCGTTGTATACACGATGTGTGTGATTTACTCGAGGAAAAGTCCTCAACCAGAAGACCAATAGTGCAAAGCGCAGCGGGTAATGGCTTTCAGCAAAACGGTAACTCAAGGCGTATGGGCTAGACTCATTGATTAAACGTGCAAAGCGCAAGGACTTTCAACACCACCTGCAATAAATGCACAAGCATTCAGCACCACCAAGCATAAAGCAAAGCGTAGAAGCTTTCAGCAGCTTTGAACCTCAATGCCAAGCATAAGAGTCAACGCAAAGCGTGTAGGCTTTCAGCAAGTAACTTCAAAACAAGGTGCAAAGCGCAAAAGCTTTCAGCAAGTTTGAACCACAACGCAAAGCGCGTAAGCTTTCAGCAACTTCAAAACAAGGTGCAAAGCGAAAAGGCTTTCAGCAATTATGAATCGGCAACTTCAAAACAAGGTGCAAAGCGCAAAGGCTTTCAGCAAGTTTGAACCAGAATGCAAAGCGCGTAAGCTTTCAACGACTTCAAAACAAAGTGCAATGCGCAAAGGCTTTCAGCAATGTTAGAGAAGCAAATGCAAAGCGCGCAAGCTTTCAACGACATTATTGCAATGTAAAGCGTAAAGACTTTCAACATCGCTACATCCAGGAAGCAAAAGGTTCCAAAAATACTTCCATAAGCAAAGCGTAAGGACTTTCAACATAAAATAAGAACACGATATAACTCATAATCGTAATTTTATTTCAAGGCAACTTGTACCTAATGTTTCATAACAAATCGTCATCACTACATAGCAAAGCGTAACAAAGCTTTCAACAATTAATTCATAACAAGCTCGCATCATTATAATTCAGTGATAATTAACAGTAAAGAGCGTGATAAGAATTTTAACAGTGAATGCCCAAAGCAAGAATTTACTTTACGGATTTAGTAAGGGAAGAGACCGTCGATAACTTGGATTTTTCATCTTTTTGTTTTGCAAAACAGTTCTCCCAGTGTGCCCGGCTTTAGAACAATACGAACACTGGACGAGTGGTTTGTCATTGGGTTTCATAAGAGGCATGTGGGAAGCACGCGATTCACTTTGAGAATCGTTAGTTTCACGCGAAAGGAAACAATTACGTTTTAAATGACCTGCCTTGCCACAGTGGTGACACTTTCGACCGTCGGAACCAGAAGGATTATCATTAGGCTTGTGTCGCTTAGGTAATGAACCTTCATTGTCAATGCCCAGTGAACTCTTATGCACTTTTAACTTTGGATACGTATTGAGATGCCTTTCTAACGATACAAAATCAGTGGGAGTATTTTTTAACTATTCATAACGTACCTGTGAATCCACGATACCCGACACGACCACCTCGATTTTGTTCACCTCACTCCACCCGGTCTCCAATCGGTCGATGAGTGCCACGCCTGGTCGCTCGTGTAGTCCGCCATATCCCGAAACAAGTCATGGAATCTTCTAGTCGCTGCAAACTGTGTAGATAGCTTCCCCTTGAGGTCCGACCACGTCCTACATTGAGCGTATGAACGAGTGGCCCACTTTTTCGCGCTTCCTTGCAAATGAGTAAACGCCGCGTTTCGAGTCTCGTAATCAGAGACTCTAGTATAAGTTTTACCGAAACAAAACATTACGATCGCGTTTGCGTTTTACCCTCAATTTGTATGGGATTTGACAGCTAAACGCGTACGCGGTCGTAACGTTTTGTTTCGGTAAAACTTATACTAGAGCCTCTGTCCACGAGTTGTGAATCTTGTGATGATCAATTTCTTCGCACCATTGTACTACCGTAAACTGACACTCGTCCGGGTCGAAAGGAGGGATGTAAATTTCACTAAATTTCATATTTCTTCCTCCGCTACTTGTCTTTGATGCAAGATGCTCTATCAAATTCTGGAAAAGTTTGCCCCACGTGTCTTGTGTCATAATATCCGGTATTTGTTCTTTTGGTGAATGCGCACGTGTTTGTTTTTCCGCGTGTTGAGCCGTGAAATATTCTTTTGCGGGTGTAGTACGGACCGTATTAGATATAATCGGTGACTTTGGAGCGGATCCCACCGCTGCTGTTAAGGATTGAAGTAGATTTGTGTCCAACGATGACGGTGGATCGTCCGCCATGTTGGATATCGATTAGTTGTCAGCGCGCTCATGCTGCGCAGGCGACGTTCAGGCAAGAAGTGAGAGCCCCATGAACTATTCGCACTGCTGACAGACTGGTATGAAGTAGCTGCAAACCATTATAGCTACCTTCACATCAAACTACACCGCCATCTAGTGGCGCCACATAAACATCGCCAATAGTTTGACTTACCGTCCGCAAACGCCTAAGACTATTTGACGTGCGCGCCATCTATTGGTGAGGAATAACAACACTCAGTGCAACCACAACCAGTCAGAATCTAGCCCGTTTTACGTATTCTCCGACATACATGCACATACAAATAGGTATAATGGATAAAATAAACAACTAAACAAAAATAAGTATCACACAGGAAAGGACAGGAGAAACCGTATCAACAGGAAAAAGGAAAGAAATATATAAAGGTCAAGAATATAAAAAAAAACCCGGAGGCAAGCAGTCAAAGTTTCGTTCATTTCTCTTGCACGATGCAACATACTGCGACTATCGGCAAATAAGGCATGTGTGTATTAGCTTTTCAATTGTACATCCATACTAATATTATAAATGGGAAAGTGTATGTGTGTGTTTGTTTGCCCGGTGGAGCGACGAATTGACGTGTTTTTTTAAGTGGAGATAGTTGAAGGGATGGAGTGACATAGGCTACTTTTTGTCTCTTCCTAACCCCCCACTTCCCTAAAATGGGGGGTGAAAGTTTGTATGGAGCTACGATATAAACGACTTCCACCCGGACCGAGTCGCGGGCAGAAGCTAGTCTAAACATAAAAATATTTTTTATTTAAGTAACGCTTTATTGACGTAGCTTGCGGTAATAGAAGTAGCAATCTTGGAAAAAACAAACGACTGCTAAGAGACATATTACCTGGGTTTTTCAAATAGGTAGGTAAATCGTAAAATCATTATGCAGCATACTTGCATAAAGGTAAATGGTTAACCATTTATAATAATAACCAATTACATCTGTAATTGGTTATGTTATTAGTTGTACTCTCATTATTTGTAGATATCGATTTAAATTTGGCAGTTAAGGCATCTGCCTTAACTGCCAAATTTAAATCGATATCTACAAATAATGAGAGTATCTATAATATACCTATAGATTTAAACTTCAACGATGTTTGCACTTTTATACTCGACGGGTTTTATTTATTAGTATGTCAGTAGGTATAGAGCATAGATAAGCATATAGCATATACATATTACGAACATCGTCAGCCCTTTCTCATCTTAAATGTAGCACAGATATAGATGCCATGTCGTACTGGTAGTAGTAGGAGATGGTAATCCTATTCATGTACGTGCAATTAGTATGCGGGCATAGCGCAGTCAATAACTGGAACAACACTGCTATTGAATGAACCTATTGACGATGATTTAATTTTCCTATATTGCTCAATAGTTGATTTGGACCTAAGGATCCGAATTTTCCTTCAATATCGATTAGGGTTAGAGTTTTAAAATAACTCTTGCTACATTATAACTTGTAACTGTTATTCGCTACGCGCTAATGCGGCTCACCCCGCCGGTCACCCGTCACGAAAATAACCTCTACCTACGCTTAGTTACTACGCATCGCGGTGGCAAGATATATTTGTGGGTGAGCGTTGAGGTGAGTTTAAAACAAGTTACAGAATAGGGGGGCAGTAATCACATCTTCGCACATGGTGGATATTCACGCTCATATTGGTATCGGCAACGGAGTTGAGGTCACACAGATAACAACCATGTCGTCTAATGACAGCGGGATTTTAAAATTATTGTTATTTTTTCGTACCCATACCTATCAAGTTTAACAGCAAACTGCGAGATTGACTAAAAGTATCTTCAAGGAACATAGTCTCGTGGCAGTTTTCGCTACTCAGCCACGAAATGCTGGAACAACATCCCTCCGCCTATTCGTAATTCGTTAACTGTAGGTACTTTTAAGCTCCACTTCAAAAAATATATATTTACCCTACAACTCTCCTAGCCCGTGTCGTTAACTATTTCATATATTTTTTGTTAGTCGTATATAGCTGTATAGCGTCACGTTAGTCTCGAAAATCCTCATAATTTATCCCATATAATTATTATCCAATATTCTGTTATATAGTCAGTTTCCTAAATACGCGTAGTACTTAATATGCATGCAACTTGCCACTTACAAACCTACTCCTAACTCTTCTTATAAGTAATTCAATATTATATTCTTAAATAAAATTAATGTAGGTATATACTGGATATCTAAACGTTGATTCATCATTTTATCCCTAAATGTAGGTTTTAGTACCACGTTTTCCACTTTTTGCTGTTCAGAACTACCTTACAGCCCTGGGCTCCACGGAAGACCAGCGCTGTGGCATTGCTTAATGTCAGAGCATATGCTGAGTGGTGTCCACTTGCGGCCACTATAGCAGCACCACCAGTCTTCCTTACGTACACGTTATTTTTAGTTTAAGCTGGTATTTATTAAGTTTCTTTTTATATATTGTGTTTTCTAATTAAGAACGAAATTGTGATGTGGTGTTATTTTGGCTGGCAATAAATTCATTTCTATTCTATTCTATTCTAGTCTCAACTATTTTCTTGAAAAAAAATCGTTCATATAAAACAAATCATAATATTATAATGAAGTAGTTGATCTTCAACCATAACTTTGTAACAAATATAAACTATACAGATGAAGATACATTGAGTGAATAGTTTATTAAAGTACCAACTTATATTTTTATATTGCTACCTACTAATATTTGTTTTATCAAAATAATGCAATCGTGCACTCATTCGTTCATTCACCACCTTTTGCAATAAGTAATGTAGTATGCCTAATCAATCATTCACCTCAACTTGCCTATAAGTAAGTGTAAGTAGGTACATAATATAAGTCTTTACAAAAACTTTATAAAGATAGGTATTATATACGCGGCCACTTGAAAGTTATAATTAGTTGGGATTTTTACTAAAGGCATTACCTAATTCAAACATACATAATAAGAAAATATTTATTGCCTCAGGCAAGACTACTACCCTATATCGTCAGCAAACCGAAGGTACATATATTATAAGTAGATATATTAGTATGAATCATAGTTTAATAGAAGAGTTTTCTTGAAAAAAAGTGGTAAAGACTTCTAAAATTAGCAACATGAAATGCTTCCCTTTAAATAATATTCATAATGTTCGAATTCGCTCCTTATCAAAACGAAGGGGTCGGTCTCAATCAGTACTCGCCGCAAAATTAGAATAAACGTTAATCCGTGCCTGAAACCAATTTATTTCTCAAATCAGCAGCATTCGGAACGACGAAATCGTAAATAACAGACCTTCGCGGCCGGATGCGCAGGACACTCCCTCACGAATATGAATAAATCAAAGGGGGCGTTGAAGTAATGATTTATATTCAACTCTTTCTGGCCGACGGAAATCGAGTCCGATCTTTACCTACCCTCACCTTGATTTACTGATGGGGATAAATAATCGTGTGGAGCTTTTTTAATAAAACCGGGGAATAAACCTTTTTGGTAACATATCGGGAGTTTTGGTAGTGTATTTTTATTAATACCTGCACGTAACGTTCGGCTTGATGTTTATTTAATTTTCAACCAACTTCAGAAAAGCAGTAAGTATTTTATAATTTCCCTTTAAGTTTTTTTCGTATTTATGTAAAACAACCCCTCTCCTCTCAATCAAGAGTGAACTTTGGAAAAAAGGTTTAAACAAATGTGTGCTGGCAACCTTTCACTGTCATATATTTTGAAGGAAAATATTGTTTCTAACGAATTATGGGTTCAGTCCCAAATAAATGACTTTTAATTTATTTATTGATATCAAATTTAATAAATTTTAATACGACAATTGCTATACTTATTCATAATAGTCATCATATGATCTGCTTACCGCTTTTGGGAGTAGGTAGAGACGTACGTTTGTATGTTTGTCTACTTTGTTAATCTTAACAACATTGCTCGGATTTCCTTTACGGCCCGCATAAAGCATGCGTTTTTTTGCACATTTTCTGCAGGTACTAGTTCAAAGCAGAGCTGACGAAGAAGACCAATCAAGAGACACTTTATAAAAAAAAGCCTAGTGAAATGGAGGCTATGTTTCGTTAGACTTTTTTTCGTCCAGAAAATAAATTATCGTGAAAATAGCGACCAGAACTGTATTATTTCTACGCAAGTTATTAGCTAGGAAGCCAATTGCCAGGAGTGGTCGGAAAAACTGCTGTCTTGCTCTCGCTCAATGCGGACACAAGGGCACAATAAATGTATAAGTAATCAGTAGTAACTACCTAAATATAAAAACTGGGATAGGTTTTTTAAAGCCCCGTAAGAATTATGTCTGCTATTTATGTTAAAAAAAGTTATTGATTCAGCGCTTATTTGATTTACAAAAAGAGCACTGAATTCAAAAATCCGCCAAGTGCGTGTCGGGTAAAGCGCAGTGTAGAGTTCCGTAGTTGCCTGTCTGTCTTAGTTACATCGACACGCGCGCGCCAACCAAATGGTGCGGTTGCTTCGGCCGCATTTGTACGAAAGTTAGACTTTCTAAGTACATTTTAAGTTGGTCGACTATTACTCGGTACTATTACTCTAGGAAAACTACTAAAATCATTCATGTTGATCGTGCTCACACAACTCGATTTATATACATTTAAATAAATTACGTTCCGGAGTAGGATCCCTAGTCTCCTTCAAATTAAATATACTAATTCCTAGATGATTACACTTACGTATTTCCCCTCCTGAAGGGTTGGAAACATACCATCCGTAGTATTCCATAGTGGCAATTAATACGTGAATGACACCGTGGTGTTAATTAGTATAATTCCAAACATAACTCCCGATAGTGTATTTCTTCAACGCCGTACAAGTTAAATATTTGCTGAAAATATTTCACTGAGTAAGTGATACGCATTTAGCGACGACATATATACGTTCTTCAAGTCTTCTATCGTGTCAAAGTACTGTACATATAACCGTGAATAAGCCTTCCGTTGATTGCACTTATAGTCTAAGAAAATAAAGCCGAATATGGGCAATCAGGGGAAATAATTCGTGTAGTTTTAGCAGGAAATTTTATGGAGAAACTTATCTGAAGTAATTATAATAGTTATGATGAACAACTACGAAAAAAATACGTTTTCTTAAATCGACTATGTTTTATCTCTTTGTTAACTTTAACATTAACTTTACAATTGATAAATGAATAAATGAAATGAAATGAAATGAAACATACTGTAGCTCCCAAGGTATTGATCGTAGAGTAACAATAAGTAAGTAAATAATAAGAGTACCAATTGTGTAGGAAATTTTATGTAGAATCTTTTTTCTGAAGTTATTATAACGCTATTCGTACATATATTCGAGATATGTAAGAAAATCTGAAAAAAGGTACCTGCAAACCCCCCCCCCCCCCATTTACAAAACTACACGAATTATTTCAGCTGATTTTATTAATTTTCTTATGCTATTAGTCTTTGAGTTCGTTACCACTAGTCGGTCTGTTATACCATAAAAAAAATCCATGTAAGAAGAGGACAAGTCTAGAAACTTCCACCGCAAAAAGTTGTGAGATATTTGGTAGTATCAAGTCTACTTGGCAATCACGCAACTTTACTGCATTTATGGATTTTTGCATACCTAAAACTATGTAGTAACTATTGTGTGATTGCCAAGTCACCAAATTTTATTTAGCTACCAAATAAAGAATAATAAGAATGCCTGAGACTTGGCACTACCAAATATCTCACCACTTTTTGCGGTGGAAGTTTCGAGACTTGGCCTCTTTTTTACATGGATTTTTATTTTATGGGATCACTTCTTTTTGTAGATTATTGTGTCAATATCCCATTCTTGATTTTTTGTCCCATTTACTGCAAATATAACTGTGTAATCCTATATGTTTATATGGGAAAACTGGACTTAAATTGCAATTTTATTTAGCGTCCCCTTGATTTATACACTAAACACTAACGGCTGTATTCATAAACGTACTATAAGCCTGTTTTAACTAAAATGGCGTTAAATTCGTTTGTCCTTATCTGTCACTTTGACATTTGTGTTCGTAAGAAAGGGACAAAGCACATTTTATTTAGCAGAGGCATTTTAAGTTTTATGAATAAGGCGGTAATTGTATTCTAAATTAGAAGCTTCTATGTCTGCTAGTAGTGCCTTAGACTTTTGATGATCGGTGAGTCATTCAGTGAGTGACAAAATTAAGAAACTTTGACTAGTTATAAATCTTAAACCGCTGGTTCAAATTGAATGTTTATACAATGCGTGCTTGGTTAATGAAAATGAAGGCTTCTAGTTTTATCAACAACGAAGTTATAGGGGGGTCGAAAATGGCCTGAACTGCTTCAAAAAAAGGATGGTACGGCCGTGCCGCTGTTTTGCTCGACTTGGCGGGGGCACTGCCGTGCCCCCAGATTAAATTTAAATTAGAAGATGTGTCCCACTACGCTGGATTTTTGCAATAACAATCGATTTTTTATGTACCAATAGTAGAAGGGGGCATTACCATATCTCTAATACAGCTGAGACCAGCTGAGGGTTCTTCATCAGATACTTCAGACCTTCGATTTTTGACATCAAATGAAGCGGCCCACCAAGTTGAATATTTTTTGTAAAGGCGGTATAGATATATCTCTAATAGTTTGGTTGGGCTCTTGTGTTTTCTAATCAGGGTCACCAGGTACTCCAGATCTTCGATTATCCTAGTTTTTATAGTTTTCCCTTTATGTGGCCATTAAACCCTAACTCTGTACCAAATTTCAGCTCTCTGAGTTTATGGGAAGTACTAGTTCTATTTTGATGATCATGAGTGAGTGAGTGAGTGAGTGTCATAAATGCGAAACTGTGCTTCTTCGGACTACATGACCTACAGACTTGAAATTTTGGATTTTAAGTATGTGATTATAGCTTACTGGATGACAAAAATTTTGCGTTCTGGTCTTATCCAGAGGTTCTCAAATAGGGGCCTGAAAATGCGGCGAAATGGTTCCAGTAAAGGATGGTACGGCAGTGTTTACTTCGCGCTCGACTTGGCGGAGGCACTGCCGTGCCCCCAGATAGCGTTGGGGATACTTTGAAAAGTTCAATGTTTGTCAGGCAGAGCCTAAACGCTTTCTTTTGCTCGTTACTAGCGTAATGTTTGTAAACTTTTGGAATCGAATGTATAATCGCCTTCTACCACATTCAAAAGCTATGACAACCTTTTCAAAGCTAGGATATAATACCAACATAGTAAGGCAAAATGTACAAATCTACCTTTAAAATATCAACACAAGGAAGTTGTTAAGGGCGAACTATAAAACTGCACTGTAATTTTTTTTTTTCTTTTAACTTTCTCGAGTTCATCTTATTAATTAACCTTATGTACGCTCGTACATAATTTGGCTCGCGTACATAAGGTTATTAATAAGATGAACTCGAGAAAGTTATAAACTATTTAATAAGGTTTCTACAAGTTTGTATGGTGTTAAAATATATGTATGGGATGCGTGTGTGCGGTACGCTGTCCCAAGGCGAATAGAACGAGCCGCTGCTCGCTGCTGGCGGTGGTGGGGCGCCTCTCGCTCGCCCGTATGACGTTAGTCTCGTGGTAGGGGCGCGAACAAGTTGTATTATTTAGAACCCCACGGAAGCCAATTATCGAAGTTGGAATAGATAGGTAATCTGTTTAAAAAAATAACATTTAACATATTTTCTGCATTAAAAATCACGCAGGAATAATAATGGTGGGGCATGGTCATTTCGACGTTCCTACTATGACGAGAATATAGGCATTGACCTATCATGAGGTATATCTAATAACCAATAAAAGTAAGAAAAATTTAGCAACATTATAGATTAGGCTTTGTTAAGTAAAGTTGTTAAAAAACGTCTATGCCGGTTATAATATCTGTGCACCGCCACGAAATGCGACGATAAAAGCCGTTTTACTATTTTTATTTACACATAGGGACGTAATATTTCATAAAGAGATTAATATTTGGTATTTTATGTAACAACACACCCGTCTAAAAGCCTTTTCCGATAAGACAATCCTCATACAGTACCCGCGATCGACTTGGAAGACATCCAAACCTATTTATGGACTTTTCGGTGACTTGCTAACAGAAGTCTTGTGGCATTCCAAATAGTTCCAAACTCGATGACAATAAGAAACTGGAGAGGGTTAGAGTGTACCTATCACTTAACTTCAGCTACTTACTGTGAACTTGGAAGTTTTCTATTCATATTTATGAGGAATGACATTGACTTATTAATTCAGTCCAGGTTATCAAAACTTTATTCTTTCAGTACAACGAAGTTATGATTCTTATTCATGATAAATTGTGTTTTCTTTATCATTAGTGTTGTTTGAAATGTAAATCAACCATAGGTACACTCGATGACGAATGATATACATGATATTATAGGTTGTTTTCTTTTTATCCCCGACTTCATAGGTTTTACACATTAATTTATTTAGAACGCATTTAATATAACTTTTTAATGTAATCTACTTGATGTTTAACGGTAATTCGTTCCATTTCTTTGCTCTTACAGGGTTCATGTTGACCTTTCACCATTATTTTAAGAATTATAATACTTACATTCGTTAGTTCTCTCTTGAAGCACAATCATATCATTTAAGGTGGTTTGACGACCATACAAAACGTCTTTTGACATTCGCAGGGTAACGGCGTGATATTTTAAGAAACTTATGTGACAATATTTCATAAATTGGCTTTCCATTCGCGAGAAACTCCCCATTTTCTAGAATAAACTTGTATAACTAGAATAATTTGAGAATAATCGTTTTCGCAAAGTATCACGTGACAAACTAATTTCTCAAATGATTCTAGTTCAAGTATACAAATTTATTCTAGGAAAGGGGGAATTTCGCGCAAATGGAAAGCCAATTCAAATATCAAAGAACGTTTTGTATGGTCGTCGAAACACCCTTAATGATATGATTATGCTTTAATAGAGAACTAACGTAGACCCCTTTAAAACCACCACCTAGACGTGCGTAGAAACAATCGTGCAACAAACATTTAAACATAATCGGAATGCAAAATGATTGTCTCATTCCCAATAGCAAAAGTTCTGTCAGTTGTTAGAATGCCTAATTAGTTGTACGTAGAAACACAATTAGCAATAACCTTATATTTTATATAGGTACTGTATTTATTTGAAAAAAGGCTTGAAGATTGGAATACATGACACATTCGGCAAATTCAGTAGCAAAATGGAATTAACCTTTGATCAAGATTCTTGTTCGGACGTGACTGAATTCCAAGTAGGAGATGACGAGAATGGAGAGATTAAATGTAACTTTCAGTACAACGAAGTTATGATTCTTATTCATGATAAATTGTGTTTTCTTTATCATTAGTGTTGTTTGAAATGTAAATCAACCATAGGTACACTCGATGACGAATGATATACATGATATTATAGGTTGTTTTCTTTTTATCCCCGACTTCATAGGTTTTACACATTAATTTATTTAGAACGCATTTAATATAACTTTTTAATGTAATCTACTTGATGTTTAACGGTAATTCGTTCCATTGCTTTGCCCTTACAGGGTTCATGTTGACCTTTCACCAATATTTTAAGAATTATAATACTTACATTCGTTAGTTTTCTCTTGAAGCACAATCATATCATTTAAGGTGGTTCGACGAACATACAAAACGTCTTTTGACATTCGCAGGGTAACGGCGTGATATTTTAAGAAACTTATGTGACAATATTTCATAAATTGGCTTTCCATTTGCGAGAAACTCCCCATTTTCTAGAATAAACTTGTATAACTAGAATAATTTGAGAATAATCGTTTTCGCAAAGTATCACGTGACAAACTAATTTCTCAAATGATTCTAGTTCAAGTATACAAATTTATTCTAGGAAAGGGGGAATTTCGCGCAAATGGAAAGCCAATTCAAATATCAAAGAACGTTTTGTATGGTCGTCGAAACACCCTTAATGATATGATTATGCTTTAATAGAGAACTAACGTAGACCCCTTTAAAACCACCACCTAGACGTGCGTAGAAACAATCGTGCAACAAACATTTAAACATAATCGGAATGCAAAATGATTGTCTCATTCCCAATAGCAAAAGTTCTGTCAGTTGTTAGAATGCCTAATTAGTTGTACGTAAAAAAACAATTAGCAATAACCTTATATTTTATATAGGTACTGTATTTATTTGAAAAAAGGCTTGAAGATTGGAATACATGATACATTCGGCAAATTCAGTAGCAAAATGGAATTAACCTTTGATCAAGATTCTTGTTCGGACGTGACTGAATTCCAAGTAGGAGATGACGAGAATGGAGAGATTAAATGTAACTTTCAGTACAACTAAGTTATGATTCTTATTCATGATAAATTGTGTTTTCTTTATCATTAGTGTTGTTTGAAATGTAAATCAACCATAGGTACACTCGATGACGAATGATATACATGATATTATAGGTTGTTTTCTTTTTATCCCCGACTTCATAGGTTTTACACATTAATTTATTTAGAACGCATTTAATATAACTTTTTAATGTAATCTACTTGATGTTTAACGGTAATTCGTTCCATTGCTTTGCCCTTACAGGGTTCATGTTAACCTTTCACCAATATTTTAAGAATTATAATACTTACATTCGTTAGTTCTCTCTTGAAGCACAATCATATCATTTAAGGTGGTTCGACGACCATACAAAACGTCTTTTGACATTCGCAGGGTAACGGCGTGATATTTTAAGAAACTTATGTGACAATATTTCATAAATTGGCTTTCCATTTGCGAGAAACTCCCCATTTTCTAGAATAAACTTGTATAACTAGAATAATTTGAGAATAATCGTTTTCGCAAAGTATCACGTGACAAACTAATTTCTCAAATGATTCTAGTTCAAGTATACAAATTTATTCTAGGAAAGGGGGAATTTCGCGCAAATGGAAAGCCAATTCAAATATCAAAGAACGTTTTGTATGGTCGTCGAAACACCCTTAATGATATGATTATGCTTTAATAGAGAACTAACGTAGACCCCTTTAAAACCACCACCTAGACGTGCGTAGAAACAATCGTGCAACAAACATTTAAACATAATCGGAATGCAAAATGATTGTCTCATTCCCAATAGCAAAAGTTCTGTCAGTTGTTAGAATGCCTAATTAGTTGTACGTAAAAAAACAATTAGCAATAACCTTATATTTTATATAGGTACTGTATTTATTTGAAAAAAGGCTTGAAGATTGGAATACATGATACATTCGGCAAATTCAGTAGCAAAATGGAATTAACCTTTGATCAAGATTCTTGTTCGGACGTGACTGAATTCCAAGTAGGAGATGACGAGAATGGAGAGATTAAATGTAACTTTCAGTACAACTAAGTTATGATTCTTATTCATTATAAATTGTGTTTTCTTTATCATTAGTGTTGTTTGAAATGTAAATCAACCATAGGTACACTCGATGACGAATGATATACATGATATTATAGGTTGTTTTCTTTTTATCCCCGACTTCATAGGTTTTACACATTAATTTATTTAGAACGCATTTAATATAACTTTTTAATGTAATCTACTTGATGTTTAACGGTAATTCGTTCCATTGCTTTGCCCTTACAGGGTTCATGTTGACCTTTCACCAATATTTTAAGAATTATAATACTTACATTCGTTAGTTCTCTCTTGAAGCACAATCATATCATTTAAGGTGGTTCGACGACCATACAAAACGTCTTTTGACATTCGCAGGGTAACGGCGTGATATTTTAAGAAACTTATGTGACAATATTTCATAAATTGGCTTTCCATTTGCGAGAAACTCCCCATTTTCTAGAATAAACTTGTATAACTAGAATAATTTGAGAATAATCGTTTTCGCAAAGTATCACGTGACAAACTAATTTCTCAAATGATTCTAGTTCAAGTATACAAATTTATTCTAGGAAAGGGGGAATTTCGCGCAAATGGAAAGCCAATTCAAATATCAAAGAACGTTTTGTATGGTCGTCGAAACACCCTTAATGATATGATTATGCTTTAATAGAGAACTAACGTAGACCCCTTTAAAACCACCACCTAGACGTGCGTAGAAACAATTGTGCAACAAACATTTAAACATAATCGGAATGTAAAATGATTGTCTCATTCCCAATAGCAAAAGTTCTGTCAGTTGTTAGAATGCCTAATTAGTTGTACGTAAAAACACAATTAGCAGTAACCTTATATTTTATATAGGTACTGTATTTATTTGAAAAAAGGCTTGAAGATTGGAATACATGACACATTCGGCAAATTCAGTAGCAAAATGGAATTAACCTTTAATCAAGATTCTTGTTCGGACGTGACTGAATTCCAAGTAGGAGATGACGAGAATGGAGAGATTAAATGTAACACTCAACTTCATTGTCGAGTGTTACAATTCAAGACGTGTTAAGCCCTAATTAAGAGGTTTCAATAAGAACACGTGATATTGTCTATTTAGTTACATGGCTGCAATCATATAGGTATGAATGATGAATATTGATCGGAAAAGATATAAATAGAACCCAAAACATTATTAATACTATTTTCAAAAAAACTACCATGTTTAAACTTAAATCACATTTAACGTTTCTATAATCCGTACTCGGCTACCATTAGCGACACCTGAGTTCAAATTAAATTGATTCAAAGGCAAATTGTATTAAAAAGGTGAGTTAACTCAATTTCTCAATTTTCGTCGGCGCGGAGGCTGGAAGTATCCTTAGATCTTCCAATAAAATTGAAAGGCTTACCAGCTGAAGCCTGAAACTTATAGCCAGATTACCATAACTTAGTTTTGCAAGCGATGCAAATCGCTGCAAAAATTTCTAGTGCTAGTCTAAGCTCGCGGAAGTGATGTTTAATCTTTTAAAAGGTAATAAATCTAGCGTATAAATCACGTTTGCTTCCTCTTTCCTTATGATAAAAGATCTTGTTGAATGTAACTTGTACCTAGCCGCTCACTTGCTTTCGGATTTTAAAAAAGGTAGCCTAAACTGCTTCAAATTTTTCATTATCAAAGCAGCCCATACTTCGATTGGCAATCACAGTTGCCACCATCAGTTTAGGGGTCCGCGAAAGTGGCAACTGTGGTTGCCACAAGCAAGTGGGGGGCTAGCAGTCACAAGAATTGATTAGTTTTCTCATATTAGTAGTTATAACGTAGTGTCGCTAAGTGGATAATTACCCATTAATTTACTTGCGATTAACCAAGTGCAATAGGAGGAACGACATTCTCAAATGGTCCTAATATTTATTAATATAATTTTGTTCAAAAGCAGGTACCTGCAGGGTAGGTCCAAGAAAATTTGATGAAGATCAGATGGTGTTGAGATATTGAGAGATGGTCCGAGAATGTGATAGGTACGCATATGACGATTTGATGATGACCACAGGGTAGCCTATGGAACGTAGATACTTTACAGGTTCCGATGAGATTTCTTTGACGTAACCACTTATGACTGCCACAAAGTAAATTATGGGGTCCTCGAGCATAGGTGGAACTAGTCAAAATGTTATCGGCAATTTCATTTGACGAAGATATTGCTTGTGTTTAATGTCTCTGTCATTCCTGGCCGGTCTTATATTCGAGATATTTGACGCAAGGGGACATATCCCAACTTTGACGAATTCGGATTTTGAAAGACGGAACCACGAAAGCAGGATCAAGGAATATGATTCGCGTACCGTTTCGCTGATTTATTGCTTGAAAGATGGACATATCTTAAGGTTTATATTCGCTTCAGCAAGCGAAAGTGTTGACTACGACAATCGAAGACGGGAAAGTTCGGAGGCTAGTCCAAAATTGTTGACGTTATTATAAGCAAACGTTACCTATGGTAACGGCTAAAATTTTCGAATCACCCATAGCAACATCCAATAACGTTCGTCATGGTCAACCTGTTCATCTGTTGCTGGTAGTAATGGCTAATCGGACAAAGTCGGCTATATTCGATTGTGGTAAGAAAGAAATGCTACTACTGTTTTTGTCATATGCCATATGGCATGCAAAATTTTCGAAAGATGTCAAACGGTGACATGAGCTCGGAAAAGCTCCTTAAATAAACATGTCATACTGCGGCACAAACGTCATGTGAGCGTTACAAAGAAAGTAACTTAGTATTATCGATTGTCAACAGCAATTAAGACTTGAGATGGTACGCGAATCAAATTCCTTGACTGTACATGCCCTCTTCTGGCTAATATCATTCTGGAATTCCGGCTCCGACTTTAAAAGACAGCGACACGAGTAAGAGACGTATCAAACTGAATTTCGAATTTAACCCATAAAGATGTGTGTTATAGTTATCCATTTTTATATGACATCCAAAAGTAAGTCGTTGCTGTATGTTTGATAATATTATTTTACACAGCTAACTTGTGTTCCTAATAAACCTTAATATATTTGAGTTGGATCAAAATCATATAAGAAATATTTTTCATCACAATTCTTTATTTTTTGACGGACCAATTTTTATTTTATGGAATACAGATCGGTTGATGTTTGTTTTACCGTTTCAACTCGTGTAAATTGAAGAGAGATCCGTTTTGTTTGTTTTTATGTATCAGTATATTTGCTCCGGAAATAACTTGCTGGGGGTCGGTCGCTATGTTAGCAGATTCAATCTCAAATGGTGCTCCCACACTGAGGTTATTAAATGTTGTATAAAACATAGTGTAACAAGAACAACGCTATGCAACACTATAATGTTGAAGAAAAATATTAAATATTACGTAACATTTTATAACCTCAGTGTGGGAAGCACCAAAAGGTTTGCACTTTGATGCGTCGGTAGATTTTGTTCTTTTGTTCGCATGTACTGGCATATTTTTTCCATCTGAAGAACTTGACATTAAAAATACAGAGTGTATTATACAAACGGGGCAGTGAGGGAAAATCTGAAACTACAAGAGATACTGAAATTTGCTCTTAGGAGTTACGAGGCCGATTTAAGAAAAATAACAACTGCATTTAAAGATTTTAAGAAAAACCTCATTCACGACCGGGAATCGAGCCCGCCCAAATCTGTCTAAAAACGAGTTCGTTTTTTGTGAAAGGTAATCGTGCTGGATGTGAGTCGTAACAATTGTTTTAAAGGAACCCTGTATCTATGATAAGTTGATAACTGAAAATACCGTATTTCATAGTTTCATGTACGGAAATGGATCTCCCCGTACAAACAGTACCTACCAGGTAGGTACCTATTATGGATGGGTATGAAAATGATATTATTATAGCAGTTTTTAAAAGGTTGGTGCAAATAAAGAAAATAAATAAATCAACTACAAATTTACCGACTTCGTCTAGTCTCAGACGTCACATCCCATACTAACCGGCAGGGCTTAGTATGAGTGATCCCTTTCTGTAACTAAAATTATCAAATTCGGCATTTTCCTGTGATTTTGCATATATTTATGAATTCATGGCTATAATTGTTCCTTACATCTAGTAATATTAATTGACGCAAAAAGATGGAGTCTGATTTTAGACAGTGATGGGACTTTTTGAAAACCTTTGAATGCAGTTTTTATTTTTTCTTAAATCGGCCTGGTAACTTCTATTAAGAGCAAATTTCCATATCTCTTGTAGTTTCAGTTATCCCTCACTACCCCGTTTGAATAATACACCCTGGAAAACGGATCACTCACTTATTTAATGTCGAAAATAGCTCAACATAGTTTCCAACCAATTCGCGGCTCCTATACATGAGCATATATATATTATATATACAGGGTGTCCCGGAACTCAACGATAACCTGGTACCGGGTGAGAGGCCAAGGTATACCAGTTATGGAAAAATTAAGAAAAAAAATCCATGTAATTTTTTTTCATAACTGGTATACCTTGGCCTCTAACCCGGTACCAGGTTATCGTTGAGTTTCGGGACACCCTGTATATATTACGCGAGGCCGATTTTGGTAAGTACATGCCATCATCCAAAGTTATCTAGTCCGATTTTGATAAGTGATATGTCATTAAAGCCAGTTCACTAGTTCAATATATAGGATAGTTTTTATCCGGGGTCCACGCTGACGAAGTCACAGGCGGAAGAATAAATAAATAAGAATTGAACTCAAACCTGTAGCAAGTTCTTCAGCATAATAAATTATAAATGTTGAGTCGGCGGTATGAATACAAACACAAAGAAAATTAACAAAATTAAAAATAAACAGTCTTCTTACATTGTTTACAAAAATTGACAGACGTATGTGTCAACCGTCGATTTATTTTTTATTAATACTCAATAGCCATGTTTTATTGGTGAAAAAAGTTCATTTACTAACTTATTTTCGCATATTCGAGATATTTGGAGAAGAATGAGGTTTAAACCAATTAGTTTTCGTGGACCCCATAGACAGTTTCGTTAACTAAACTTAGCACAATGCCGTAGGCGACTAGGCGCCGATAGGCTTCTAATTTCCAGTAAAGATGTAGGAAACAAAACTCCATTAAGTACTAAATTTTGTTCTCGGATGCCGGTGACTCCCATTGGCGTCTTTGTTGACCTGAATACCATCCAAATTATTTCAGGTTCAGATAATCATATTTCGATTACAGGCAGGGTATATAAATTGTAATATTTGAAGCCGATACGACTTTAAACTTTAAAATACCGGTAAACCAATTAAACTATTTAGCGGTATTAATAGTCAAATATCACCTATAACCGGTAAAATATAATTTAAACAACAACTATAACCGGTAAAATATAATTTAAAACCATCAATGGTACCCGATACAGTATTCTTTAATCTCTGCCGATACTAATAATAAACTTTGTTGGTTTGTATGGTGGGGGTAATCTCAGAAACTAGACCCATCTTATTCTAAAAACCTTTCTTCAGTAGGTCATAATTATGTAGAATGAACCTACGGAATGATGTGCTACTTCCTTTATTCCATAAAGAGCATTTATGGTTTATGGTTTAAGATATTTATTTGTCAAAAGATTTTACAAAATCACTTACTGAGAAAACATTATTGACTTAAATCTAGGTAAAAAGAGAATACGTAAGTTGAAAATTAAACATTTAGAGCATTTATTTACATGAAATACAAACACAATAGGAAAAAAAAACAATTTTAATTTTTCTAATCTAACAAAGAAAGAAAGTAACATACATAGTAAAACCTGACTATAAAAAGAATACACTATCCAAAAGGTACGCCTGCGACATGGTCGCCAATACACTGGCCGCTTTACCTCTTTGTATGGCTACAGAAATTGTCTGCGCGAGATAAGCGCTGGCTCTGGGGCCCCTGAGGTGTCGACCAGCCGCGACGACAGGGCTCTGATAAATGCCTTCATGTCAGACAACCAGGGTCCAAGTGTCTCCACTGCGAGCGCCGCAAACTCGTAGTCTTTTAATAAAGGCGAATATTTGCGGCACTTAAGAACTTGGGCCTGGTCAGCTGCACCACCGGCCTGGGAGCGGGTCACCTAGATGTGGGACTGAGCGAATGAGTCAACACACGTACCGTCCCACACCAAAGCCCTACCTAGCTTCCACGGCACCAAAGTGACTCCATTGGGGCGCTTGCCATCGTCTCTTGCCATACCCACGGGTTCTAAGGTTTGAGGCATAGAGACGGTGGCAAGCGAGCGACGTATGGTGCCGTGGCGTTATAAACGACCGGCGCTTCTAAAGCAACAGAGGGACGAGCAGTTCGGCTTTAGATCCGGACACTCATGCGTCCAACAGGTGCACCGCGTCACGGAGCACGTGTTGGACGGTTTCTCTCGATTCCAGGGGCTTAAGACCGGTGCTATCTTTCTCGACGTGGCGAAAGCCTTCGATAAGGTCTGGCATAACGGGCTGGTATACAAGCTATACCAGCTCGGTATACCGGACAGACTCGTACTCACCATACGAGATTTTCTCAGTGATCGAAGCTTTCGATACCGACTGGAGGGAACGTACTCGGACCCACACCCCATCCGGGCCGGAGTCCCGCAAGGCTCCGTGCTCTCTCCCACTCTCTACTCGTTGTTCACGAACGACATTCCCAGGCACCCTAAGGTGCAACTGGGGTTGTTTGCGGACGACACCGCGCTCTTTACGACCCATTGTAAGTACGCTACTATCCGGCGATACCTCCAAGAGGCAATCACCGACCTAGGTCGTTAGTTCAATCTTTGGCGTATCGAAGTCAACCCGGAAAAAAGCACTGCAATAGTCTTCCACCCGTCTGACTGCGTTAGTACAGAAAGACGGGTGGCTCCGATCCAGTTGTTTGACCGACCCATCCCCTGGGTCAACGAGGCCAAATATCTTGGAGTGACCCTCGACAGGAGACTGACTTTCCGTAGCCACATCCGTAGGGTTCGCAACCGCGCGTTGTTCGTACTAGGAAGGCTTGGGCCGATGATCAACAAGTTTAGTAAAATGTCACTTAGAAATAAGCTGACACTCTACAAGACTTGTGTTCGTCCAATCATGACATATGCAAGTGTAGCATTTGCTCACGTGCCTATGTCATCACTCAAGCCGCTTCAGGTCATTCAGAATCGTTTTCTCCGTAGGGCGACTGGTGCCCCGTGGTACCAATCAAACCTCAGCCTGCACCACGACATGGAGATTAGCACCATGTATGGTTTCTTTAAGCAGGCTGCCAGACGTTATTTTGACAACGCTCCCCACCATAGGAATCCGTTAGTTAGGAAGGCTGCTGATTACATTCCCATCCCTCCCCCCTCTGTCGTTACTCGGCGCTCACTGATTAGGGGCCGCACGGTCCGGCGTCCTAGGCACACACTCACGGACCCGGACGACGAAATCACAGCGTCCATCGAAAGATGGAACGCTGCGCTTTCGGCGTCCAACACATCGCGTACACTTCGGCATTCCCGCCGGCGGGGACGTCCACCGCGAGATCGCGACAACACAGACACATACAGTCCCTATTCGTCCCGGTACCGCCGCATACCGGGTAGAGTCAGTCCGACCCAAGTCGGGCCTAGCTGAGTTTCTTGCTGGACTCTTCTCAGCTAGGCTAGGTTTTAGCGAACCAGCGATAAAACTCCCAGTAGTTCGACACCACTCACACCCCAGATTCGGTTGATACCGTTCAACCAATCTCACTGGAGCGCAAACTCGTAGAGTATTCCAGTGTATAAACTTTCCCGCGTGGTCGTGCCGGAGGCTCCCCCTGGATTTTCCCCAGGCTACCCTCCAACCACGCAATTCGACCGCTATATTGGGTTCGTCCTATTATAGCAACAGTCAGGTTAAAAAAAAAAAAAAAAAAAAAGCAACAGAGGCCATGTCGTTCCAGCTTGTCTACCCCCTTGCCACAGGCACCCGTATGGGTTACACCGATTCTGGCGCCAATTGCTACTTATATTTTATTCCGACGCTGCGCCTAGGTTCTTTGTATACGCGGCGGGCAGGTAATGAAGATAATATGTTATTCTCACGGGAGTTTTTACTATTATTCGCATTATGTTTTTGTACCGAAATCAAAATAATAATTTATATGTCAAGAATAACGGTAATTCTTATAAATCCTACTAATATTATAAATGCGAAAGTTTGGATGTTTGGATGTTTGTTACTCAACTACGCTTAAGCGGCTTAACCGATTTGGATGAAATTTTGCACGAAGATAGTTTAGAGCCCGACTTAAAATATAGGATAATTTTTATCCCGGGTCCACGCAGAAGAAGCCGCGGGCGGAAGCTAGTATTTCCTAAATAGGAGAAGCGTTATTACAGTATATGAAGAATTTCGTGTTTATTTCATTCCTTCGCTGCAAGAATTTAAGCCTCCATTAGAAACACACGAGTAACGTTCCACAATTTTATGTTGGAACGAAATTTTCCAATAAAACAGCGGTATCGGTTTCTTGGAGCATTTTATGATTTATTACTTTCGTTTCAAACTTCTCACGGTGACGGATGCCATGAAGCGTTCCCAAAAGATCGTAAGCGCCTTTAAAAATATATTAATTTCACCATTTCTAATTTATCACCCGAACACCTAATGACTTATGGCAAACGAGGAAATATTTCCTGCGACCGGCGTGTTACGACGTTGCACGTCTGGAATGACGTACTATGTCTTCACTGTGAAATTTTGTTGCTTGCACACTGAGAAATTTATTACCCCTCCATATTTTATGTAGTGGGCCGCCTTGACAGCAGGTTATACTTGTATTCTCATTTAAAAGCTTTACGCTGGGATTAGAAATACCTGTGTAAAAAAGGAATGATATGACGCACATATAAAATATTGAATACCACTTCTCGTCATTTTTGAGTAGGTAGCTCGTAGACATAAAATCCCATATGTATTTCATCATTTTAGAATGCCTAGATTCTGTATCTCAACTTATTTAATAATTTACTAAATGAGTTTGTACTTAATTATATATGAAAGTAAAAATTAATATTATAAAAAGAACAACCCGTCGAGAAGATCTTCCCTATGCTAATATTTAGTTTAATTTAAGTTACATTATATAAGATTTTAATAGTATTATATGTGTGTATGTGATATTTATATTTGTTTGTTACGAATAAATAATTTTCATTTGAATGAATGATTTTTCATTCGGGCTCTCATCTTCACGAAACAAAACACGAAGTAGAAGTAACTTCGGCTTTTAGCGTGAACGGGATTATTTAATGAAGAATAATCATATAATCAATCAATCCCGTTAACGATCAAAGCTTGATACCAAATGAATGCTCTAATAATAATTCTGCGCGAGAAAATAATGAGCCACGTCTGTTAATTGTACTGTCTGTGATAGATACCTATAGTAATAATAATAATAAAATTAACGTCATCGTTGCAAACAACGTTTTGGCCCCTGTTCAAAATGGATGTAGGTCTCGTGGTACTAAAGAGCTACTCCTCATAGACATGACCATATGCCAACGAGTCCGGCGGAACTGAGGGGCCCTTTCGGCCGCCTGGATTTACAACAAGAAGGCCTATGATTCGGTGCCTCATTCATGGCTGAGGAAGATCTTAGAGTTGTATAAAATTGATGCAGTTCTAAGATCCTTCTTAGGCGCTTGCATGGGGCAGTGGACCACAGTCCTTCGAGACACAAGTCTAACAATATAAAACTTAAAACTATAGTAATATTTCTAGGTAGTTAACAAAAGTATTTAATCTAAAAATAATATGCTTAGGTAACACACTTCATATAATATAAATCTCTGAATTTCAATCTGAATACTATTTATTATAATACTTATTTATGTCAAAGAATTCTATAATTAATAGACTGTTACTTGCTAGGTTTTTTTCACACTGTTAACAAATGTGTATTTCTGCTCTTCTCTAATTTCTTTAGGGAGATTATTATATACTTATTCTTATTGTGGTCATATGGGGGCTTTTGTTACTCTTCGCTTTTGAATATAAATATGGATGCTTACGTACCAATATACAAACTTCTAAAATATATAGAGATGGTAAAGTTAAAATGTTAATTTCTTAAAGTAAAGTCTGCAACTATCATATTTTTTTAATATTTGCGAGAATTCGTATACGTTTTTTTAGTAGGAACAAGTCCATCACATCGGTGCTGTTACCCCACAATATAATCCCATATTGCAGCCAGGACTGGGTAAACGCATTATAAGCATTAGTGGCCGTATTTAAGTCTATAGTTTTTTTTTATATTTCAGAGGGCATAAGAGAAACGAGGCAGTTTTGTAAAATTTTTTTCAATGTGTGTCTTTCAATTGATGTTTTCGTCAATGTTGATTCTATTGATTATATATGCTACGCTGGTGGCAAACAAGCATACGACCGGCCTTGTGGAAAGCAGATATCGTAGCCTATGGACGCGTGTGACTCCAGAATAGTCAAAAGTGAATCGCTGACACTTTGTTGATTTGAGGATTCATTGTGATAGTCTGTTTTTCAGACGGTCAAGAATCCGCTGTCGTAGCGCATTACAACACCGCAAGCATTGAGTTATTCTATCTTTACAAGGTATCATAATCGTCTATAAATATGAGAAAATACGACCATGTACTAACCGGCTCGTACTAATACCTTAAAAGCTCTCGACTTGCCAAGGTTGCTAGATAACATCTTACGCAACGCACCATACAATTTCAATATGGAAAATCTCTAAGTGATACTCTAGTTGATTCTTATTTGGCCTATAAACTGAAGTTTATGCATTCTTCCTGTTAATGCCCATCCCATACACAAACAAAGTTCTGTTTTTAAAATTTATTATCCTTTTATAAAATTGCATTATTATAGCCAGACATAAACACACCACAGGTATTCCATGCAACTAAGTAGATGCAACACCTACATAAACACGCAACTAATTACATAGAACAGATGAGAAATTGAAATAATCCATCCAGCAACAACTAAGATATCATCATAATTGTACTTACTTACTTTGAAGTTTTATATGCACCTCCACATTCAATAACAATGTTTCCCAAGCACATATTAAGGAATGCAAAGAACGAACGTTGCAAGTTTGCGACTCTTAAACCGTTTAAGAGCTGAGCTTCATTATCAAACACTCGACTCACTCGTCAGGGTTAAAGGCATCCAGCACACCATCCGCCGCATGCGTAAACCATCCTACCCTATCAGTAACATTCAGTACCCTTCCAGAGACCGGGGAGGGAAGACGTCCCGTCGACGTCCCATCCCACTTAAGTTCGCGAACCATATAACTGGATATGATTAAATAACTTTCAAGAATGTTATATCAGTTATCGTTGAAAAAAGTGACAAATGTAACTACAGTGACGTGGCTTACTATGTTTTTGGTCGCGCTAGATAGTAGGCCGGTATTCAAATGAAGAAAGTAAAGTAAACCATAAAAAGTCAGTGTCTTATATAAACATCTTGCCCATGAATAAATGAGACGATGAGGTTTGAGAGCAAGATTAGTTCCAATTCGTTTTATATGGAAAACTAATTCGCAATGTCGCATAAAAATATGATAAAATGCAAGGCCGTTCATAGCGGATTCGGATTTGATATCCGATTTTAACGTTACTTCAAGAACAGAGTTAACGTTTTCAAAGGTCAAATTGTTTTTGAACTGATAGGTGGTACCTTATTTTTTTTTCTTTTTGGCAGTTTAAAAAATCAATTGTGTTTAATGCGGCGTAAACTGGCGCAGACAAATTGAGTTAACTTTGCGAATATTCGCAATTTGCCTTGCGGGTGAGTGAGTGTTTGCGCGACTGCTGTATACAGCCTTGCCTTTCAACGAGCATCAACAAAATTAATGTGTCGATATGTTAATGGTGGAAGCTACGAAAGGACGTGTGACGCAAAAATATTGGTAAAAAATGTAACCTTTCGGCATAAGGTATAATATATTGCAAATTAGTGACACAAAACATTGGTTGGTTTATTGAATGAGCGAGCGAAGCGAACGAAGTTCTCTTCGCCTTGGGCCAAAATTCTTTCGTATGTCCGTCCAGCTGTTCTCTTTTATAAATCGCGTTTGAAACCGATTCTTGTGAAATTTTATGAGCAGAAACGATAATTACATAGTTTTTTTAGTCGACTCAGTTTTCGGAAATACACAGACTTGCGAGTTCTCCAGCTCACAGAGCCACTTGTAAATTATTTTTAAATAATCCTTGTTTTTTCCTAATAATCCTTAACATTTACTAAAGTAGGTATGATCCTGCAACGTTCTCGTAACTATAGAGATGTCGATTAAAATACAAGTGTTTCTTATATAACTCGCACGATACGAGTATTAAGCCAAAGTCCGTAATTATTTTAACCAAAAGAATATAGGCTATATTGACGGCCGAATGTACGGATTCCTTCTAATAATCGACGTTCTTCCAATTTCGATACGGAACACAAAAAAATGGTTTTGACAGACTGGTAGACGGATACCGAAGCGATTAAGGGTGTGTTCCACCAACTTCCGATTACAGACCGATCAACGTCAACGGGGTCGGTGCGGTACCATTATATACAAATCCGTCCTCCCTCAAATGTCGTACCTACTTAGGGTGGGTTGCACCAAACCGTCTGTAATGTGTTACTACATTAAGTACATACCGCACCGCTCCCACGCATATTGAAATACAATTGCGTAAATATAATACTGGCTGACCACCGTAATCTCTCGGTAAAAAAGAAAATACCGTATGTTTTTATTTGCCTAAGTGTTGCATTTTTCAGAATTTAGTTAGTAGTATGATGTTTTGATAAGTAGAATACAATAAGTTCAGGTACTCAATAACATGGTTAAGGTCTTCTTCTCACTGACGATCGTAGGCACTTACTATATCACGTATAACGGCCGTACCCTTATTGTTTCCAACCAACCACACATCCCCTCAAACAATCAGCCTACTTCACTAATTGCGGACTTAACTAATTACGTGATAAACTTTTGCGTTGTAATTGTTCTCTACCACATCAAGGATTAAAACGTGGAGTTTGAATCCTCCCTACAAAGAGCGGTTTAGTACCTACGACAGGCTGAAGAATGCCATTAAGTAATCGTCCCAACATTTGACACCCTTAATGATGATTTGACACCTATGAGGCACACCTATTGAGGTCACATAGGTGTTGTGAATTAAGATTGAGTGTCACTTTGGCACTCTTTGGGGGCTCTTTTGTCGGCTGAGAATTATTCAACTTATTTTTTAGTGTTCCATTACTCCTATTTAGGGATGTTGTATGGTGGTTCTTCTCCTGCCTTCCACATCGCATTTTCCGAACCAAGTTTGTCTCGCTATGTGATGCTTTAATAAGAGCCCTACCAGATTTTTATCCGTTCTTCTGTTAGTACTAGTGTCACTGCTGTCTGAAACCAGCCCCGCTTTTCTGTACTTAACTTGCTTTAACATTATCTCACCGTTCACCCACAAACATGTCTTAACGCCGCGATTGCCAGTAACTGAGCGTATATAGAGGTCTTGTTTTGCGCGTGACGGGTGAGGTGAGGCTCATTAACACGTTCCGAATGCTGTTCAGGGGTTTGCTTATTTAATTGGAAGAAATCACTCGCTATGTCAGCGGACATTGCATATTTTTATAGCGAAGGTCTCAAGACTTTCCACTACATCCTGATAACCCTGCCGTTGTGTGGACCCCGATAGTAGCCTAATTATACACCATGGGCCTGGGATGGGCCCGTGGGCGTGGGATTTTACTATAAATTTTTGCCCCTAATGACCTATAAGGAATGCGTGGTTAAAATCTTTCGGGTTACTCGGGCCCACGGTGTATAATAGCCCTACCACGTACCTACTGCTCAGCCCTACCAAAACAAACTTTCCATAATTTTTGCTTTCGATTTCGTCCCAACTAGACGTGGGTATTCAAAGGATTGAGGATATTGATTATAAATGTACGTTTTCTATTCGCACAGACAGTGTGTCCCTAGTCCAGGGAAGGCGTGGCACATGGTTTTAATATTTCACTCGTAATTTCAAATTAGCCGCTCGCGCTGTGTCCATTGAATATGCACAAACGTTTGCATCAACGCGAAATAACTAAATAATTTGGAAATGCGACTTTTCCCGCAGTTATTTACATTGACACCTGTGTCAAAGAGGTGTTCTTTTTTTTGGCTATTTAACAGCGGTTCTGTTTTTAAAGTAAAAGTTGTTTTTAAAGTTATCGACGTTCTTCAAAGCAGAAGTTCTAGGAATTTCATAAGAAAAAAAAAATATAGTGTATTTTCCTACTTTCTGTAATTGGATTCAATAATCCACTTTAAAATAATAATCGACTTTAAAAATGTTTTAAGCGACTTTTAAAGTCGAGTTAGATGCTTTTGGATGGCATGACAACTTTTAACAGCCAAGATGTCAACTTGCGGTTCTAAGTTAAATGTCCAGACACGTAACTAAGTAACTTACTATTCGAACGAGTGTTAGAGCAAATTGTCATTTTCCCATGCAAAAAATTACATTTAGATCTAGCTGATGTACGTAAAAAGAGTTACGTAATCGACTACCTGGACTTGATTCTGACGACTGCTGGCATTTTGGCTATGCTAACTGTGTAAAGCATTGCACAACGGTTATACTAACTGTGTAAAGCATTAATCAGCAGTTAACCTGAATAATTTAGGCGTAGCGTAATAGTAGTTTATGCAACTGATACATAATCAGTGGCCTCAAAATACTAGTGTGGTTTTAATAGTATAATATAATAGGATCACACGAGTGTTTTAAATTAAGGCCAAATTATGTACAGTTTCATAAACTACTTTATCTACACACATATCATTAGTACTCTAAGATGGTTCAGAAGCCGTAGGAAAATGACCTGCATTGCTACTATAGTGCTACCTGTAAAATATCTTTGTTGCAATAGTGGCTGCATTTACGATATATCCGGCGGAGTGTGCATATCGTTCTCGGAGTCACTACTACTCATATTTTCACCTTAAATGTGAGTTACAAACAACTTTTCACAATTTCACATTCGTAACAACAAAAACCAACAAAGAAATGACAACAGTAATAGCGGCAATTCGATCCTACGTCAAGTGTTTTTTTAAATCATAGACAAACGAATGACGTCCCTATTCTCATGTCACTCGAGATCAAATATCGTGCGGTTTATATTAAAAGAACATACTGAATTGACGTTTCGCATCGATAACTGTTTTAATATCTATGAATACTAGAATAGAGACCCATATGAGTTTTGACAGCTGTTCCAAATTTAAACTCATAACCTTACAAAAATCTGTACTGTAATAACATTACAGTACAGATTTTACCTACTACCACACACAAGAAAGTTCTCATAGTAAAATCGGTTGTAATAATGCTGGTTATTTCCTAGGGTTTCTGAACGCATTTTGGAGCACTAATGATATGTGCGTAGATAAACATTATAACGTAATTAAACAATAAGTTGGCATTCTGATATATTAAAATATGGAGATTTATTTGGCAAACGTGTTTTAATTTCAGGTTCAGGACAAGGGGATAAGTGTACCGTTTAAATTTGGTTCTTGACAGTGAGGATACCCGAGGCAATAATTGGATTGTTGGCTTGTTCCAGCTTGATGTGAATTTCACCAAACTGGCCGTAAGGATTTAATTAATCTGCAGTATAACAATCCGCATATTGCTACGAGAATTGCACATTGAAAAGTACTGGCTGTTAACACAAAGTAGTGCTTCAGCATTGAAGAACCAATATGGAATAGCTTTATGATAGTAATCTAACCGGGAAACTCATCCCGTATACTACGTTTGAATCAGTTTACTGGGTAACATGGGTACCGATCGGAGCCGACTCGCACCCTTAAAATTAAAATACCACTTCTATCGTACCGTGAAACATGCCTACTTTGCCCGCTTTTTTCGGAAAAACAAATATCTCATATTTTTTATATAGTAGGATGATATTTTTTTTGCTTAACGAATCCTTCGTAGTAGCACGCATGTGCTCATGACGAGAAATATTTTTTTAATCTACACCTATTCCAAATTTCTATCGATTTTGATTGCGAGTAAAGTTATCTGGACTTTTGCCAACATTGACCATGTCGAATTATTGACGCTACTATATTTCTTAAAAATTTTGAGACAAGCCTAAGTTCAAACTTTTGGGCAGACATGGCGTTCCATTTTAACATCTTGGTCTTAACTACGAAAAGTGATACACAGTACAGATGGGCAAAGTTACCTAGGTATTTTCAACTTTGCCATACAAGTCCATACACCTCACATTCCACAATTTGCTGCAAGCTCCTGGCTAAAGTTAAAGACATGTATGACTCAAAGTAAAGTCATAAATATAATCTACTTTCTACTAAAAATAGTAAGGTCGCCATAAATATGTTGTGTTGGTTCATTACCAGATTTGTTTAAAATTAGCTTTTTGGGCAATGTTTTGCCCGGTGTTGGTGTTTCACGGTACCCTTTTTTGTTAGTTTGCCTGGTTTACGTTAAACTGTATGACGTGTTGGTTGAATCCGAGTTTCAGTTCTGCAAAATAAGTATAATGTAAATCTAAGTAATTGGGACCGACCACGTATGAGGTCCAACCTGAAATCTACCGATCCCGCTCCGCCAAGTCAGAAAGTCGCTTTCTTTTTCCACATTTGTCATGTCAATGGCTTCCCGTTTCATTCATCTGCCATGTTTTTCTAGTAGTCACCCACTAAAGCTAATTAACTTGTCGCCTTTCCTTGACTCCTTTCCAATATCAACACAAACGCCAATGGCACAATAATTATTGCGCAAAATAATAAAATTTTCCACACATAACATATACCTGGCGTTCAACAATTTAGTAGGTAATATAATTAATTCTCAGTAACGCAGCGTTACTTAACGACAGATTACCAACGCGTCAACAATAATTACCAAGGCTTAGCCATAAACGACGTATGAGCTCGTATATTAAATTGAAGATGCCATTTATTATCTCCCGTCTTTTCTAACAAGAAAATGGTGTGCTATAATATTGAAAACGTTACAAAAGGCGACTGGGAGGTTCCTCGCTTTATACGTAATTTTATTTGAAAAATCGATGTCCAATTATATAATTCACAAGTACGTTTGATTAACTAATTCAAAACCAACTCTGAAACTGGAAATCTTTTACGACTAAACCTAACCTAACCTCTAAACAACGACATTACAAGAAGTCCTGAAAAGTTACAGTTTCATTGTCTGCTCGTATGAACAAATACCGTGAAATTTGAAATTTACAATCGGTATGAATAATCGTTGAATAGTGCCCTAAAATATAAAGAAAGGGCTTAATCTCACCGTGAAAGAGTCAATTTAAACCCACCATCCCCCAACCCATATTATTATGTTTAAATAAAAAAAACAAGGTGGACTGATGACCTGGTAAAGGTCGCGGGAGTCCGCTGGATGCGGGTGGCGCAGGACCGGGCATTGTGGCACTCTTTGGGGGAGGCCTATGTCCAGCAGTGGACGTCATTCGGCTGATATGATCATGATGATGAAAAGAAACCGTGATACTAGAGTATAAAACTCATTACACAACGTAGGTACAAATTGTACAAATAAAAAAAAAACTACATAATTGTTCAAAAATCTACGCTGTTGTAACAAAAACGATCGATCAAAAAATGCAGTGACTTGAGTAAATTACTGAATTACCTAATCATCTCTTATCGCGCTTTTTCTATTCTGTTGCATGTACGATCATATCAGATATAAGTAAGATTGAACTGAGTTTACATGGCGGTTACTATGTTTTTCCAACTTAATATAGACTGACATATTATTTGATTATTGTCATTTGTGTCCTTCTAGTCAGAGATAAAATAGAGACAAGATGTATTTCATATCATAACAAACTGTAAGTATGTTACTTTCTTTCTTTGTTAGTTTTTTTTAAATATATATTTCATGTAAATAAGTATTATGGTCTTATAATGGGTATTAAATTGCACTCATATACTTATATGAACAAATAAAAATAAAAAACAAAATTAGGCTAGGCTGGAGGCTTAAAGGCCCGCGGATAAAAAGGCCCAACATGCCTAACTGCGAAGCGAAACTAGAAGTCCGTTTGGAATGCGAGTTGCCGGGGAATGAAAGGGCTGTGAGGGGGGTACGCACACCGCCGCGCGCAGTGGGCTCCCGAGCACGTGGGCGCGTGTACGTGACCTCGTCTCCAGAAACGTCCCAAATTTTGTTTTTTCACTCTTAATTTTTGGTCTAGGTACTGCTTTAAAGCTAGGATGATGAATAGTTAAAAACTAATTTGATAAATATATGGGTTTGAGATTAAAAATTGAGTGATAAGACTAAAGGTTAAAATTAAAATACCCGCTGTGCCATAGTGATACAGGCAAAAAATTAAAATAGGACGAACAATTGTTATCTTTTTGAAAGAAAAATATAATAGAGTTGATTTAACATGCATTTTTCCATTAATCTTGCTTACATAACTACACATAACCATATAAAGACTGTACACGATAAAATCCGGCCATGTATGTTATGGTAAATCTTTTGAATCTTGTAAATCTTTGGAGCAGCTCTTCATTAAAATAGTTTTGTGGTTATCAAACTACATAATAAACATCCAAACATTATATAAAGTTAGGTCATCTATGACTTAGAGAATTTTATATTCCACGGTACCTATATTTACTTGCACACGGTATTCTGACAAGCTTTACCAATTTTCCTGGTATTTATTTTCTCGTGCTTTGAATTTTATAAGCTTAAATATACCTCATTACATTTTATTTTTACAATAGTTAACATTTTTACAATTACATTTAGATCAAGATAGATCTGAGGTGTTTTAATTTTGGTCAATTTGGCTTTTTGACAAATTATTGCCTCCCATACAAAAACAACTTTCAGTGCTTGGACTAGAAAGCCTCTCCGACTACCTAAGATGGAAAATAGTTTCAAAACGTACTTTTTTGGTAAGATAACAGTCTAATGAGCATATTAATGATTATGAAAATATAATTACCTTTGTGGCATTGTAGTAGGAAGTGAGTATAGATTATCAAAAAATATGCTCAAACATTTAAAGGTGGAGTATTTTCGACAAACACTCACAGAAGCTAATACATTGTAATTTGAATTTATTTGAATTATATTTGCCAGTAGTTACAGATTATTAAAATAAAATAAGTGCTTGAATATGTGCATTCGGTGAAAATGTATACCATATCATGCATGGCCGGATTTTATCGTGTACAGTCTTTAAGTACCCGGTCATTTGTGCCCCGTTGTAGGGGTGGGGTATAAAGGTCCACTCGACTTGTCTTCCTATATCGTCAATATCGCGCATAATGTTATAGACTGGCTGCAAATATCTAGTCATTAAGGCTGTGCATTGGAAATTATTGCGTACTTTGAAACGCCGTTCTGACTAGATTAAGAAACAATAAGGTCTGATTTTCAGATATATGATTCTTAACTATACGATTGTTTATCTGATTTTATCGATACATGATTGCTTTAAATTTCCTCGATAGAAAAAAAATCCAAAGTTGGGTTGTTATTTTCCTTTTTTTACTCAGGCTACTCAAACGATACATTATTTTACGACACAATCAAGTTAATACTATAGTATTTTATCTCATCTAAAATCTTACTTTATGACATTTAAATAAAACGTCTCTAAGTTAGGTATTTATCGTGTCCAAAAAAGCCATTCCCTATTTGGGAATGGCTTTTTTGTTGTTACATCTCTTTTCCTCGTGCGCGCAAGGCATCAGCGTGTCTCTGTCTAGGGTGCGTGTTCTACTCAAATCAAGGCATCGCCTTAAAATATGAAAGACCAATGCTATCTATTTCCATAAATATATTTTCCAAAACTTTTGTACGTAGCTAGATATAAAGTTAAATACGAAAAATGGCCCTTCTTGTCCCGCTCTACCCTACACTAAAAAATATTTCTCCAATGGGTTGGCTAAAAAATTACTGGTCAGACTACAAATCCCTAATAAAAAATCATAGTAAACATTGCATTCAATTGTTTAAAGAACCAATTATATACTAATCGAAAGTATGGGATACAATGGGACCCGTCATATCTAAGTCGGAAACTAATTTCTGTTGCTATAAATTATAATATACAAGTAATCGAAAAAAAAAGCAATTATAGATTTTAATTTGTATTAAGCAGTAACGCTGCTGACAAAATTATAAATTTTAAATTAAAGGAAAAATTAATGCTCCGAGCCGGATTCGAACCGGCGACCTGATTGAAAGATTTAGTGGCCGAGCGCGAGGCAGATTGTTCCGATAGCTCGGTTGGTTAGTAGCGACGGGCCATGAATGACTTGTGGTCGCCGGTTCAAATACGGCTCGGAGCATTAAATTTTTCAATGTTTCCTTTAATTTTAAATTTATAATTTTAGATTTTGTATGAAAAACGTTCTACTCGCTATATTTTATTTCCATTTAAATTTCTGGCACCATTAACTACCAAGATATGGCGGATCTCATTGTGTATACAAACTTTTGGATTAAGATCAGAATACATTACGAGTACCTGTAATGTAAGGGGTATACATGCACTTATATATTTCTTTATAAACTCTTCTTTATGTCTATCGTAAAGCTATAGTTCAATGATACATATTAATAGGCCAATCGTAACATGGACAAATCTATGTTATATGCAAGAATACCTCGGAATACGCAAATTACTCTTACCACGCGACCAAAGCCTTTGTAATATTTGTTAGTACTAAAGTGGAATGACAGCGTGAACATTACAGACGGTATTCGGACAATTACATTACTTAATTACCAAACATTACATATACAAGAATAGTATTTGGTTGATTCAATCACATCATAATATGTAAATTTTAGTTTATAATTGCAAATGTGTATATAATATATATGTACCAGTGTGTAACCGCCATACGATAAATAAAACATATTAACTATTCTTGAAAAAAAAAAAAAAATGTCAATCATGTTAGGTGTTAGGTACTTTATTATAGCTGTAATTCGATTTGTATGAGAACATTTAACTGAATTTAGTTCGTAGTATTTCATGTCTTATGAGTTTTGTTAATTTTGCGGGAGTTAGATGATATGATAAAAATGATTGTAATTTAATCATGTAGTCCGAAATATTTTTTGTATGGAAAGTTCATGCTGCCGTTCCCCCTTAAACAGAATAAGAAACCGTTACGTGCCAAAGTCTAGCAATTCAGCAGTAAATTCTGAACGCATAAAGTGAATTTCCTTTTCTTTATTAAATACGCAATTTAAAATTCCTCTCTCATTTTGTTTCGTTTCTTTGAACTATGAAGGGTAACTGCTGTCTTCTGCAATCTAAAAAAATACGAGACACAAATCGGTAAGCTCTCACAAATTTCAAAATTGATAACACCGCGATTTTTCCTTGGCTCTTTTAGGGACCATTAGGAAGTTGTCAATATCGTGAAAAATAGATAAGCTAATACTTAACAAACAAGCCTTCTCAATTGGTTTTTGACTCTGTTCTTATATTGGGGATTAGTTTATTCCTAGTACTTATGTGGTATAAAATATATAATGGTAATTAAAATTAAAACTTTGCGGCGTATTTCATAGTAATAAACTACTAGATTTCTTTGGAAAGGAAACTGCAGCTGAATTGCTGGGAAAATAGCCAGTGATGTCTATTACCAGAACATTTTTTTCTTTTTTTCAAAAGATGGATCACGTTATCGTTACAACATTGATTGATTATATATATTCATATTATATCATTATATACATTCCAGTATAAAGCACACATTACAAGTAACAGTATAGTTTAACTCACAAATATCGAGTTTGCAAACAAAGTAAAATACACTATAAGTTAAACACGGGGGTACACATGACTCGAACAAAAAATTAGGGCTTAAGGGCCAATTTTTGAATAAGCTATCGAACGATACTTCACACTATGGGTAACGAGAAAAAATAATTACAACCCCACAGGGGACGCAAATTTTTTTTTTTTTTAAATATTTTCTGTTTTGTCAGCGTGATTGATTTATACATATAGGTACCCATGCCGAATAACAGTTTTCTAGTTGTAAGGGTTACTGAGCTAAGCCGAAGACGGACGGACAAAGCGAAACTATAAGGGTTCCTTGTTGACTACGCAACCCTAAAAAGTAGATATAATTAAAAAAAAAACATGTAATAAGAATGTTTTTATCAAATTTATACAAAGCGCGAGAAAATTTAAGTGTTGAAGTGGCATCGGTTACCGTAATAGCTTTTTTCCACGATCATATCAGTTACGTAGTGTATAATTATTTGTAAAAATGATACGGAACCCTTCATAATAACGTTTATTCGCACTTGACCATTTTTCCTTACGTTAATTTTATTCTCGCGGGGAGGAATTTTCGCTCGTTTGAGACGAATTGATATTTTTCATAGTCTCTTACCATAAGGATAGTCATTTATAACCCAGGGACGGCAATTTATTGTCCACATTTATCATTCTATAGGTTATTCGAATCTCTTTCCGTGACACTGGGAATCGGTGTAATGTTAACTGAATTAATTATGATTAGTTACTTTATAAGTAGGTACGTCTAAAAGTACCGATGTATTTTCAGCATGGGTGTCTTTATGTTGATAGGTATTTACAGTGCGCACGACATCAGTTTGCGTCTTTGATGGTAGCTACTACTATAGTAGTGCCCCAAAGGTGTCAGAAATTTACGAACGGGAGGCGACTTGATGCAAAGTTCACAGAAGCAAACTTATGTGAACACATGTGCAAGAAATTCAAAGGTGTACTTGCACTGAGTCAATGCGGACTGCTTCCCATTCCCCTTTTATCCACGGGAAAGGTGGATCAGCATGGGTATATACGGTACTTATAAAAATTTACAACGAAATAAGATAGGCAAACATCCATAGACCCTTGGGCCCAAGCGTTACATCAATGATTTTATGACGTTTTTTAGATCAACACATAAGATATTTTCAGTATACAAATTACAGGCCTGGCTCATGAAGCAGCTGAGATATGGACGGTTATCTATGTCAATCAAAGTAGATAAACAACGACGATAATTATATACACGCATGTTACATTTAGCGAAGCATAAAATAATCATGATGTTGATTTCAAGCATGTGAAACATGAGATAATGACATTAATAAAAAATCAAATGGGCTGCATATAATTATAATGGTTCAGTATGCATGGGTCTGTAAAACAATCAACAACTTAGGGAGCGACCACACCGGTGCTTAACGCTGCGTATACGCGTTGACGTGTCGTATGCGTCACGTATTCTTGCTGCGTTTTACGGTACGCTAGCGTATTTTGAGCAGCGGTGTGGTCGCACCTTTAGAAAGGAGGTGAACGATACGAAGCGAATGCAACATTGACATTTACCCTCCACTTGTTTGTAAATGTTCTACGACATATTAAGGTAACAGAATCCAACAATATTACTCATTTTTTACAAGCTTTTATTTACTTTCACCTGTCCCGTTGTCTGTCTGTCTGTCTGTTATCAAATCTTGCAAGTTAAATTTGACCCACTTCCCGGTGACCGATTGAGCTGAAATTTTGGGTATAAGTATAGTTTGGATGACAATCCAATATTATGGTACCATCGAGCTGATCTGATGATGGAGACAGAAGGTGGCCATGGGAATTCAGTACTTAACCGACGTAACCCCGTTGAGTTTGGGCTCGTTAGAATCGTCTCAATTAGTAGTTGATGATGGTATACAAAAAGTACAGTCGGCAATAAAAGCTTGTACCAAAAATGAAATTTTTGACAGAAGCTTGTTTATCATTTATATCCCACGAGAAAAAAAACTGATACTTCACAAAAAGTAGTTAGAAAATACATCGCTAATGTGTTGTTTTAGTTAGATTCCAGCCCCCCTATTCTGTACCTTGTTTTTTTTTTTTAAGATCACCTCAACGCTCACCCGAAAATATATCTTGACACCGCGATGCGTAGGTAGTAACTAAGCGTAGGTAGAGGTCTAGTTTAGTGACGGGCGACTGGCGATGGCGGGGTGAGACGCATTAGCGCGTAGCGAATAACAGTCCTGTGACGGCTAGGCTCACTTTTGCCTATCTCCTTTATCACAGTGAGTTCGTATTTTATAATTCTTTAGACAAGCCATTCGTTGCTAATAGTGACATTGGTAGATATTGATGCTCATTACAAGTACCTAGTCCTAGTTTTCACATTCGTCATTCCTTGAATACAAGAGTTTCGATGGGTTTCGATGTCTATCCATGGCAGGAGATTTATTTCTACTCTCACTTTGCCAATCCTAGTTTTTCTTCGAATGTGAGGCCAATGCCATGTCTCGTTCACTTATATTATTTTTAAATGATAAACTACATGACGTTGATTTATATGTTTAGAACAAGTATCACAACTGTTTTATTTTTATTTTTTGCATGTTACTGAAATATGTCAGGATCGTATTTTCTTGTGTCAGTAATTGGCAAAAATATCATAACCATTATCTTCTTTTTTATCTAACAAAGATGTCTTTGAATCTTTTGTAGTAAAGCAAATAATCAAAATATATTTCTATGTATAAGAAGCTTAGTCATATTTTTTAGCAGTAAGGTATACTTACTAAGAATACAAAAACCTGGAAAAATATCATGAATCTAAATAAACACAAGCCAAATCTCCTTCTCAAGATAAGCAAAGCGGCTCAGTCTTATTTGAAATGTAAGATCAAGAATCTCTATTTAGAATAACATATTTAATTTCTCTCCAATTGCTATTTACAAGGAAGTGAAACGATTTAACTCGGAAAATGTTCGACGCCCACTCGTTCCAGGCTCGTGGAATGTGGCACGCCTTGCACTCCTAGATATAAATTCAAATGCGAGTCACGATAGCAACTTATGTCCATTTCTCACTATTATCGTGTTGGGATGTAAAAATCCTTTTCTAGGGTTCAAAACGAGCATTAAACATGTAAAAAATTCATGATTTGATAACAGACAAGTCTCAGTACATATATAGCCTTTAAAAAAAATAAGATTTATTGTTGTCATAATCTATAGCAATTCAAATAAACATATAAAACTTTATTTACTAAAGTATACATATACAAAATGATATTAAACTAATTATAATAAATTACAATTAGAAAAATGTGTCAAAATTTTGCCCTTTAGGCAGGGTGCCCATCACACAGGCAGCATTCCCGCGCTGAATAGCAATCGCTATTCTTTGGGCGAGAAAGCTGCCTGCCCGAGGGTCACCCGTAGCCTCCCTTAACCGCTTACTGATCTCCTTGTGGAGCTTACGCGCGTTTCTTCCCCAAGGTCCGAGTGTCTCGACGCCAAATGCGACAAAATCGTATTGGGCGCCGAGACAGCTATACTTCCCGACCTTGGATCTCTCTCGGGCACCCGCCGCTGCCCCGGCTTGCTTGGACGTGCCCGGCAAGTAGGACGCTGCCAGCGTATCAGCACAGGTAGCGTCCCACACCAGTGCACGGCCCATCCGCCAGGGGATTAAAGACATCCCTTCCGGACGCTTGCCATCATCTCGTACAATGCGAGGCTCAAGAGCGCAGGGGACGCAGGCGCTGGCAAGCGCCCTTCTCAGGATGTCATTGAGCGCAGCGTGACGGGACAAGCGGCCGGCGCCCGAGGAGCAGGCGAGTCCATGGTGACCGAAGCGATCTACCGCGGCTCCACAGGAGATGCAGTTGTGGTCCACGCACACATCAACTCCGACGCGGAGAGCAACTGCAATTCGGAGTGTGCCTGGGTCAATGAAGCTACCTAAGTTAGGTGAGGGGTAGGCGTGAAGCCATTGCCCCGACTCTGGTCTGGCTGCTGCCAACAGCCTGGCTCGGTCCCGGCCAGACGAAGAGTCGATCAACGACTTTATGGTAGCGGCGGAAGCTAACGAGTCCCAAGCCCTTTGTAATTTTGGTCTTGATGGCAAAGTTGGGTTCGGTCCTGCTAGCCAGGCGTTCCTAGCATCAACCAAGCACGCGATCTCACAGTTTGCAGTCGTTGAGACTTTAAGAATTTTACCTGCGAGATCTTGCGTGCTGTGAGTTGATGATAAGAAAGCCGGCAAAGCTACGCTCGAGATTTTTCGAGTTCCCAAACCGCCATATCTTATGGGTAGACATGCCCGAGACCAAGCCTGTTCGCTGAATTTAACATTAAGAATTGATTCTAGTATGGACTTCAATAGGGTATCAGTAGAAAGGACTAGATTGGGAAATTTCAAAATAGGGCAACAACGGAGAAGGTACGTAAATTTAGGAACGAGATGTTTATATACGAGATATTTTAGAATGAATAAGGCTGAGTGAGAGCTTATTTTGACTAAACGTTCAGAGTTATTTTGGAATTTTGAGATTGATTTATCTAAAACAGACGGAATAGCCTCGTCAAAAATGGGTGATCCAAGGAGATACAGGCTGTCTTTAGACAAAATTTTAAGGTTTGGAGCTATGTTTTTAAAACCTACTATAATTTGAGAAGCCACAAAAGGATCCGTTTTTTCGGAAATGTAAAGTTCACATTTATCGAAATTTAGTGTCAGTCCAATATCATCAAATTTTTGTATAATTTTGGATAAATCTGCCAGGACGGATTGAGACTTACCGCCAAAAGTGCCATCGTCTAGGTACCATACGTTTAGGTCGGAAGAAAGACTGTGGATGATTGGGTTGATGGCGAGACTAAACAGGGCTGGACCCAGGGGATCCCCCTGCTGGCAGCCTACGGCTGAAAGGATTTCGTTGTCTTTGTGAAGTAACTTGGATGGGGCATGGTAACATTGTAATAAAAAGTTATATATTTCTGGTATATGGTTTCGTGTCTCATTCAGCAAAGTGTCCCTATTAACAGAGTTAAAAGCGTTTTTAACGTCTATTAGTTTAGTATAGCCTTTTAGTTTAGTGTAATTTTCATTCGTACATTATTCTGCCACCATAGTATATATAATATAAATTAAGGCTATTTATGTTTTAAGTATAACAACATATTTCCTCTATGTTTATTTATGTAACGATAGAAAAGTCTAAATACAAACATTTGATAGGTATCTCTCAACTTAGATTGAATATATGGAAGGGCGTTCCGTAACATCGTTTTATTAGCGTGCTAGAACAAGTTTGCAACTGTAGAGTTTAGTAGAGTAGATTAGATTATAATAGTAATCACAATTAATAGGTGTTACAATTACTTAGAAATAGAAATAGAAATAGAAATAGAAAACGTTTATTCGTGACACATACAAAATAATAACAAAAGTGAACACAGAAACAAAAACAACAGGTATGCCACGAAAAGGCCCCGACTCAGCATGGTGCAGGCCTGTTGGCCAGCGCTGGTCTTCCGTCGAAGCCTTTAAGTGAGTGGGTGGGAGGGCAACACAAACAGTATACATCGCAAACATGAAAACGGAAATAAAATATATATATATATATATATATATAAAAAACAAAAAATATATATATAAACATAGAATCAAAAAGACGATCGGTTGACAGTTGCGCGACATCAGCTGTGAACGCGACCATAACTCGCTCTGTCAATGTCACAGCCATAGACAGCGCGAGCCGGGCGACGCCAGGAACAGCAATGTCAACCGAATGCACAGTGTGAGTTTGATCATAGTAACATACAAATACAAGCTTAAAACTAATACATTATGGCGTTAAACTATACGGCAACAAGCACAGCGGATGGGACATTACATGATGGTGAGTTAATTTCTCAGGCTACTAACATTTCTTGAGTGGCATTGGCGAGTGTTTTTAAGCCTTTACACTAGAAATAATGTAATAATTAATTACTCCCTTACAGACACACTATAACATAATACAATAGAAAAACGAGCACAGATGAACAATATATACAAGTGTTATTATATATACTATGCAAATATGCATGGCAATGCGGAAGGGACGAAAAACACGACAGTAAGTTTGTTAAGACCAATATGAGTTTGTTCAGAAATAAGCAATTGTAATATTAGGTAATTATAATGTAGTAGTCTAACTAAATTATATTGTATTCAAAATTTAGGAATGTATAATTAGGGAATAACCTGTAGCCAATAAGTAAGTAAGTAAGTAAATGAGTAAAAATTGCATGCTTCTTCAAGCAAAATGACCCCACTACATTTTTGCAAATAAATATTCTTATTCTTATTCTTAAGCATACAAACAGTTAGTCCGCGGTCTTAAATATAACTGGTTTCTAGTATCAGAGCTTCCTCACTTTTTTGATGTTTCAGCATGAACATTTTGAGCTGAAATTTGAAACTATAAATGTTTTGCAGGTTCCTGACAGGAGGGGGGATGTTATTCCAGCATTTAGAGGCGACATAACGGAAGCTACCCCTAAATGCTGCACTAGCATGCCTTGGTGTTAACAGTTGAGTCGCACACCGCCGACCACCACGGGACCTGCTGACAGACAACTTCTCAAAGAGATATGCTGGAGCCTTATGTTTGATTACTCCAAAGAGTAATGAAGCTAAGTGAAGTTTGCGTCTGTGGTGTATCTTCAGAATGTTGTGCTTATTAAGGAATGGGGTCACATGAGCACGCAGGGGTACATTAAAACAAAAACGTGCACACGCATTCTGAACACGCTGAATAAGTTTTTTAGTTTTAGCAAGGATACGAGGTCCATACACTACATCAACATAATTTAGCTTGGACAATACCAGCGCCTCCACTAATCTAATTCGTAACGTCTCATTAATGAATGGCCTAATTCTATACAGCACCTTAAGCTTGTAGAAACAACCCCGAACAGCATTGGCAACATGCTTCTCAAAGCGGAGCCCAACATCCATTATGAGACCTAAGTTCCGTGCCTCTGACACCTGTTCTATGGGCTCATCTGCTAGTGTAACCTTAATGGAGGGACTAATACTACCCAGACGTTGTTTGCTACCAAAAATGAGATATTTGGATTTACTTGGGTTAAGCAAAAGGCAGTTTTCTGCCGCCCAGGAAGCTATACTATGGAGATCTGCATTAAGTTTTATTATAGCATCGTCAATCTCACATGGTTTACATGAAATGTAAACCTGTAGATCGTCCGCATAGATGTGGTACTTACAATGGGTGATGCGTAACCCAATGTCAGCAGTGTAAAGGATGAACAGAATTGGACCAATAACTGATCCCTGTGGTACACCTCTGGATAGGCTAATTGGCTCTGAGCAGCAATAGGAACCATCACTGAGCCCGATCTTTACGTACTGACTTCGGTAATTAAGGTAACTGTCAAACCATTTTCGAGTATTGCTGTCAAATCCATAGAAAGCTAACTTAGAAATTAGGAGGTTAATATTTAGGCAATCGAAAGCCCTAGAAAAATCTAGGAGCACTAACAAGGTGCACATACCATTATCATGAGACTGCAAGATGTTGTCGGTGACATCGAGCAGGGCAGTTGCAGTGCCTCTTCCCTTTCTGAAGCCCGACTGCACATCCGGCAAAATCCCACTCTTCTCAAGATAATTTGTAAGTTGGAAGCATACTGCTTTTTCAATTATCTTAGAGATGCATGGTAAGATGCTGATAGGTCTTAAGTCCTTAAGCTCAGTTGGGTTAGAGTTTTTTGGTAAGGGATGAACTATGGCCATCTTCCATTTATCTGGAAAAGTGGATGTTAAGATAGAGATATTAATTATGTCTGTGAGTAAGTCAATTGTATGTGGGAATGTCATAATAAGCATGTTCAAATTAATACCATCACTTCCCTCTGCATTGGATTTTAAATTTCTAATAATTTTTAACATGTGGTCTGAACTAATGGGTACTAAACTGAAAACAGACTTGCAATGCCTATGGTGCTCAAAGTAAGTTAGATGTGATATTTTGACTTCGTTACTACCAGGCAAGCTAAGGAAGTGTTTATTTATTAAAGATGGATCATTAAAGGAAGTAGGCAGTTCGGAGTTGTTTTTAGGCAGTATAGTAGATTTAAGATTTTTCCAGAGTGATTTAGAATCGTGAATTTTATTATTAATGTTATGACTAAAATAGGCTGATTTTTCACTGTAAATAGCTTTAGTTACTGTTGATTTTAGCTGTTTATAATAGTTTTTTTTGCTTTCAGTCTGGCACTTATGGTACTCCGCCGCTGCCATGTCTCGCAGCCGCATCATAGTCTTGACAGTGTCAGTGATCCACGGGTACGTGGACCTCCTGATAACAACTGTTTTGAGGGGCGCATGAGAGTCAAATATGGAAAGTACTTGTTGTTCGAATGCTGCAGCCATGGAATTTACGTCCCCCAATTTCGACATTACATCCCATCTCACACACTGCAAGTCCACATCAAGATCATCATGGTTTACATTTCTTAGAGGCCTGTAAGTGAGACGGAAGGGCTTAGGTTTGATCAGCTTGAACTGGAACTCGCAGGCTACAAGGCAGTGGCCATAGAGTGAACTCACATGATCTACATTTATATTCTTTGCTTGTAAGTCTGTACATACTACGTCAAGCAACGTCTGGCTGGTGGCAGTGAAGTGGGTTGGAAGAGAAACTAACTGCGTCAAGTGAAAACTAGTCAAAAAAGTGTGTAATTTTGTAATTTTAATGTCAGTGCTATTAAGTAAATTAATGTTAAAATCGCCAAGCAGAATTAAATGATCAAAATCAGGAATTGAACTAATGGTGTCAGAGATAGCATCGAAAAATAGGTCCGTGTCTGCCCGTGGGGGACGGTAAGCCGTGCCAATGACCAACTTTTTATTATTGAGGGTCAGGGTGATCCACATCTGTTCAATGGAACTGTGCAACGGGTCGACCGGGTGAGACCAAGTTCGAGCATTGACACCGCGTTTTACATAAAACCCAACGCCACCCCCACGTTTGCCTTGTGGCCTAGGTGTATGGCGTAACCTGTAACCCGCAAGTGCCGGTGCTCGACCCTCCTCCCCCTCTCGTAGCCATGTTTCATTGATGGCCAGGACCTCAACATCATGCCGAGTGACAGCCGCTATTAGGTCATCGTGCTGTGTGCCTAGGGACCCTGCATTAAACAATCCAACCTTCAGTGACTTCGTAGCCATTAAAATGGTTTAAAACTAAAATTGCCGATAAAAAAGCTGTTTGTACGTGTAAATATCTACATGAATAATTAATTGTCCCATGTTGTTTTAATAATTTATAATTTCTGTCCGCCAAGTAAATAAAGTTTAATAAGAAATAAAGGTAACATAAATTTAAAATTAACAGGCCGCCAAGATGTACGAAATCGGTAAATAAAGCATGCGCAGAACTTAAGACTAGCACTAAAAATAGAAGTGAATGAGAGTGAAGAGGAGTGACGAGTGCTACGACCTCAAACCGAGCCGGCTCCAAAAACCCGCGAAATGTCTGCTTCCGACCGGAAGTAAAACACTTGCTTGCCGTCGGTCTGCCGCGCATGCACACGGCCTCTCCTGGTCCACGAGTATTTCCACTGCGCCTTGCGGCATTCCTCGCGCAGGCGGTGGAATAAGAGGCGGTTCATGCGCGTGAGCCGTTCGTTGACGTAAATACGTCGCGGCGTACCCGGCAAATCGGCGTCAGCAGATGTGAAGGAGCGGCGCACCCGGGCCGCCCGCAGCAGCTCGTCCCGCAGCTGGCGCCGCGCCAGCCTCACGACGATGCGGCGCGGACGGCTCGCAGCCCCATCAACCTCGGCACCCGCCCCGCCCCGGTCGAACGCGCCGACACGCTCGGCGAACACGACGTCACGCTGCTCCAGGGTCACACCTAGCTTGGCAGCGAGGACCACGACAGTATGGACGACGTTCTCCCCTTTAGCCTCAGGAACATGCCCTATGTCTAGGTCGGAGAGTAACGCGTCCTGGTCGCGGTCATTCAGTTCGAGTTGCAGCCGCTCCACTGTCTGCTGCAACACGAGCACCTCACTGCCCTGAGGCGCTGCGACTGTCTCCGCCGCCTTCCTCTCAACCGCATCCAGTCTCTGTTCGATACTATCAATGCGCGCGGTCAGCATCGTCATGGAGGCCCGGATTTCTTCTCGGAATTGTCGCTGCTCCGCCATGTACATATTGAGATCACGACGTAGGGCAGTGATCTCTGCATCATCGTTTGACCGGGGCGCAGGCCCGGCAGATACAGGCGCCGCTGGGGCCATTCCCTCACCCAGGCCTTTAACCGGGGTCGAACTGTTGTCCGTCTTCCGCTGTTTCGCCTTACATTCGGGACAGGCCCAGTCATCAGGGACGACGCCGGCGATGCCAACACACTCCTTGTGGTAATACCGGCGGCATTTGTTGCAAGAGGCGGCACCTGCCGGCGAGAGGAACTTTTTGCAAGCCACACACTTGTTCATTTTATCGATCGCTGAGCAGGGGCTATCCGAGAGTTCCAAATGTTCAGGCTAAGTTCGATAGATGGCGCTGTTTATAGAAGCTTCGAAATTAAAATCCTAAACAGGATTTATTTAGTTACTAACGATTTATACACTTTAATGAAAATAATTTATTGTTAAATGTTAGTTGCAAATAATAAATTGTTTTATAAAAAGGTCTACATTTGTTTTACCTAACACTAGCACGACCTACCCTCACACGTAAAAAACTAACTTGATTGTACACAATTATACAGTACAAAAAACGCACAATCACGGGCGCGCTGAGCGCTGCCAACACTCACACCGCCGAAGGATTCATTCTCATGCATTCTGAACACGAGTTGATTTAATAACAATATAATTTTTAAATGAATGTTCGTATAGCCGAGTAGATCCAAAATCGCGATAGATATTGAAAAAAAGAGTGCAATGGTCAAACAAAACTAAATAAACTATGTTTGAATAAAAAAGCGGACCCGTGTGGTGTCGGGTTAGAATTTCACCACCCCCTTTTCTTCCCGTGGATGTCGTAAAAGTCGACTAAGGGAGCAGGGTTGAAGTGCGTTGTGGGCGATGGGCTAGCTATCACTGCAATAACACGTTTCGTCAATCTTTTATACCCACATTTATGCTAAAAGTGGCGCTAGAACATAAATTTCATGTGCTCTGCCTGTATGTATAAAAAGATGATTCAATCTTGGAAAATAAAGTGAAACTATTTATTATAACCATACTTTTTTAGTCGGATTGAGAATCTCGTAACGTGTTTCCAGGTACCTGTAGATGAAAGACAAATTAAATTAATCCTCATGGGCAATGTTATACAAAAAATAAGTGCAAGTGACTCGTGAAATGCCAGTGTCAAAACATAAAACCTCAACCAGCTAGACGGGTAAAGAATGGCGTGTGACAGTGCAAGCTAGCGTGATGGTGCCCGAGTCAGTATGACAACGTTGATGGCGCTGTTCGGGCTAGTATGGCTGCTACGCGTGCGCGGTTCTCTCTGCGGCTGCGCGGCGTGCAGGCGTGCGCGCGAGGCGCGCACGCCCAGCCCTGACGAGTGCGCGCCATTCGACGTCATCACCCTCCAGCAGTACACGCGTGACGTCACCGTGCAGACTGATTTCGACGATGAAGACGATCTGGATAAGATCGAGCTGCAGATCACGGAGGAATGTGAGTATCTTTAGCCTGATATTATCACAATAGGTGCCCACGCGGATCCGCTTGCGTGTTTCAAAGAGCGCAGGCAAAGCCGCGGCATAAAATATAGCCTGTCCATTTAGAAAGTTCATTATTATACACAGGTGATAGGAATCTGGAATTGGATACAATTGGTTCTGGAGATTACCACAAATTTAAGGAGTTGCAAACCTGCAACCTCAAAAGACTTTTCCTCTTTATTATATTCTAGTAGTAGTCTTTAGTATAGACCTAGGCTAGATTTGACCAAACAGGAATAGAATATAACCTGAGTAATTGCTAGAATCAAACGTTACTTTGCGGAATTCCATGACAAGTCACAAGAATAGTATGCCTTTGTAAATACAATATTTATTCAGCAAATTTGGAATAAATCATTTGAATGGCAACTTAACTTAACTTAAATTATCTTTCTTAAACGTCAAAATTGCTGCTAAGCTCGGAATGAATGTAAAACGTGTCGCTAGCAAAATCCTTGCCTGGCTTCTAAGGGACCATATCGAACTCACACTAAACATTAGAAGGGCAAACAACATCATCTTCTGACACGATTTAAACCTTTATAAATGACACTCTAAGTGCGAGATTATCGTGTACTCTAATTTTGTAAAGTGACACAACGTTGCCGTGACAACATGGCGAGTGATCGTCGGCAATGTTGTGCCTTGCCCCCTAGTGGATTCCCTAGGATTAATTAACATCACAAATACATGTCTTCCTCTCATCCTATGCAGACTGCGTTTTTTTTTCACCCGCCCGACGCGCGTTCTCTTACTAGGGTGACTGCTATAGTTATTGGCCACTCCACAGTAATTGGCCACTCTTTTGGCGAGACAGAAAGAAACAAGGTAGAAAACTGAAACGAAAGCAGGAGAAACACAGGTAATATTTTTGTCTCAAACGAGTGCACGCGTCTATTATCTTGTTTCTTTCTGTCTCGCCAAGAAAGGCCAACAACTATAGCAGTCACCCTACCATCTGCTAGATAGAAGGGAAACGCGCGTCGACGATTTGTCATTTTCTACGCGCAGCGCATGGAGTGAGCAAATATAAGCGCGTCAAATACCAAACCGATTTCAATTTGAAACTTTTTGCCAAATATAACACCTGGCTTTATGTTTCTCGCAGACTTTATAACTTCTGTGAACGAGCTCTGTTTAATTAACTTGAAGTTCAGAGTTAATGCTGTTAAAAGTACAGTTCGTGAAAATTTTATTACATGGGAGAAGATTGGGAAGTTTGACAGTTCCATATGGACATGACAGATGCCAGCGCCATACCTAAAGTTCACCGGTTTGTTAAATAATAAATAGATAAAAAAATACCTTTTCTCCTTATTTTTTTTAATTCTACGTATTCCCATTACTGTATATTTAATTACAAAATCCAAGTCAAATTATACATTAACATCCACGTATGTTTTCATCCTTAACAGGATAAATACTGTTTAATCTAAACGGTATAATGGAAACATTAATACTATTAGTTCACCTAATTACGCTCACAAAATCTACATTGATGCAAAATCAGTAATTGCATCTGTATTCATGTTCAAGAGGTCTATCTCACTTAACATATTAATATGATATTCATGTAGCATTTGTCGTCAGCGCGGCAATCACACAATCCTGTGCGAGAAAAGTTCTCTTTCTATGTGTTCTAATTAGAAAAAACAAGCGTTGTCAATCTTGTGCTAGTGGTGTACTTATCACTCTAATTTAATCATTTTATGACGGGTCGACCCTTTTTTTACAAATATCTGTGAAATAACCTATAATGGCGCGCAACAGTTTTTTTTTCGTGAAGTTTGCGCAGTGCGCGCGCATTAGATGAAATCCCTAAACAGCCAATACAAAATAAAATAAATATTTTCGTTTTAAAATGTTATCGTTATTAATTCATGTAAAATGTTATCAGACGTTAGTAGTTTTACTAAATTAAACGTTTCTTTATCATATTCAAAAAGAAATAGTCAGTTAATTAACTAAAAGGATTTAATTTGTTTAGTCGAGTAAGAATCCATTTGCCGAGAATTAAAAAAAAGCTGTACATTCTGTACAACCCGGTTAATTTAAGAAAGTACCGTGTGCATGCATACATCTTGCTGCAAGGTGCCAACGTGACTTAATCGGGATATAACCATAACACACAAGTGTCGTAATGTTATAAAACACGAGTGTTTAATATCCAGGATCATGAGTCTAAAAGCGACACAATAAGAGGTACGTTACGAGCAATTGTGTTGAAAATGTAATTCTATTGGCTTGCATAGGCTGTAAATAGTTACAGACAAACGATCATCTGGAATCACACTCCTGGGATAAAAAATAAGCCAAATGAACCCCGACTTTCGCCATAATAATGTCTGACGCTACGCAAGGTATGAATTCATCGTTGAATTTTAACATAAAACGATCAAAGTTTTAACCGCGCGTATGGTTGCGTAACAAAACATTATATGAACGAAAGAAACAAAATAAATATATCCGATAGCACTGCTAACTTTTAGCGTTGTTTGACTAACAGGCTTGATTTTCATAAGTCAGTATATAATATGTGTTTCATCAATTTTATTGGTTAATAGTTTCAATCCATTAATCATATACCTAATATAAATACTTAATCGATTAGCTTTTAAAATTTTATGGTACGTTCAAACCACGATAAAAATGTAGTTTTACATGTGGCGCAGTTGATTTTTATACTTACATAAAAAAATGTACCGGCCGTATGAATTTTAGTTTTTTAATGATTATCAGTCGTTTAATTTTAACGATAAACACAAAAAAGTCATCTCACCTCACCCCGTTTCCCACTCTCCGCTCACATTTATCTGCCCCCCTCAATCCTTTAGTACCCCATTTTACAGTAAATTACTCGAGAAGATGGGCGAAGATCGACAGGTGAATAGAGTGTACCTAGGTACTTGGGCCGACCGACCGGGCGACGACCTGTCGGTCATACCAAATATCGCTAGAAAGATATGATGGAAGCGGATCTGCGCGAATCGGAGCCGGAGCTAGCTGGCAAGATATTGCGCAGGATCGAGCAAAGTGGCATGCTCTTGTGTTGGAGGCCAAGACTAATTTTGGGTTGTCGTGCCAACTTAGTAGTAGTAGCAGCAGGTCAGTAAAACCAAGACTGTCTCAGTTCGCACGTATTTGACGACCGCGCCGAAAAAAGCGATTTTATTACCGTAGAATACTACTTTGCCCTCTTTTTTCGGAGAAACACGAACGTCTCGTAATTTTTCTACGATAAGACCTACCGAATCCTTCGTAATAATCCGCATGTGTTCACGAGGAGCAATGATGTTTAAATAAATAAATACGATACAATGCGTCGAAAAGCGAGCTCGTGCAATTTAAAGCGGGTACCTAATAAAAGTTATCGAATGCAGCCGGTCATGCTTTGTGGGACTCCGTTAAGAGAGTGGACAAATTTAAGTACCTGGGCCACTGGGTCACAGACTCTCTGTCTGACGTCGATGACATCGAGCGGGAGCGTCGAGCGTTGTGTGTCCGCTGTAATATGTTATCACGAGGAGGATGAGGTTTGCACGTGGTAGTAAAGAAAGTGAAGTGAAGTGGTGGAAGTAAAATTGAGACTATTTAATGCTTTTTGTCAAACTTTCTATACGTGCGGTCTGTGGGCTAACTTTACGCAGCGGGCGTACGGCGCACTGCGCGTCCATTATAATGGCGCATTTAGGATGCTGTTTAGGTTGCCGCTGTATTGTAGCGCGTCAGCGATGTTTGCTGAGGCGAAAACAGACTGCTTTTTTTGCCATCATGAGGAAGCAATGCGCGTCAGTTCTCACCGGCAGCCGAGGCAGCTCGAACAGTATCCTAAGTACGCTGGCTCAGCGGTGGGACTCGCTCCTGGTCGAGAGGCACGTGCACCTACACGCATCTGTCGCCGTACCGCCGCGAAAGTCCTAAATGTTATGTAATTTTTTGCTGCGTCTCTTTAAGTGTGGTTCTAACACTAGATATATAAGTTACTGTATTACCTAACCCCATGGAGTCTTAAATAAATAATAATAATAATAGTTTCATAATCCACCCATATCTGATGAGATATCCATATTACCCACAATAGCCCCAACGCCTCTTGGAGCCGGTTCACGAGTATCTACCGATGTACCCTAGAATGGGTTCTAGCAGGTGTATTACATATCACATCACAAACTTCCTCCCAAAGGGCCTCTACGTGTAGGAACTATATCCCCACGCACGCCTTCCAAATAACCGGGGTTCGCCCCGTGAATTTCAATCGGAGATACATAATAGTAATAATCAATATTTAAGGACCATCTTACACAAATCGATCTAGTCCCAAACTAAGCAAAGCTTGTACTATGGGTAGTAGACGACGATATACATACTTATATAGATAAATAAATACTTAAATACATAGAAAACATCTATAACTCAGGAACATGCATGGTCATCACACAAATAAATGCCCTTACTGGGATTGGAACCCGGGACCTCCGGCTTCGTAGACAGGGTCACTACACTACCATCTACCATCCGGAGGTCGTCTCATTTTCATCGATTTTGATCGCGGGGAAAGTTAACTGGACTTTTAGCCAACATTGCCCATGTCGGTTATTGACGTGACTATAGCTCCTATGATTTGAGATAAGACTCCGTCCAAGATTTTGGGCAAACATGGCGTTCCATTTGAACATCATTGGTGTTTATACGTAAAGTTTTGATACAATATAGGTAGGCAATGTTATCTGTCAAGTCGCTTCAAGCAGTGAAAAATTGTTAGGTTGTCAATTTTCGGTTTTGTTACATTAAACATATATTTTAATAGAACACATAGTTTCCAAGGTTCTATTGGGAGACTATTCAAATGTATTTGACCTACATCAACATATAAAAGCATAACGAAAGAAAAAGTACATTATACTTATGTATTTACTTCAATATGATACGTTTAACTCAAAGACTCAACTTCCATTTCGTTACACAGTCGGTTAAATTGTCAGAAGGCGACCACCCTACGCGGTTTTCGGAGGTCGGCAAGCTTACTCATTGGCTTAAACATTACGATATTACTTTGCCCATCCACATAATTTTCATTCTAAAAAGCCTCTTTAGCTCAAATTAAGGAAATACCCTATAATATATACTTTCCTGTCAGCAATAGGACTTCTTCTAAAGGTTTCCCATTTCTAGTAATACACATTTTTGCCCGTACAAACACACCTCTCATTCCACAATTTCCTGCAAGCTCCTGGCTGAACTTACAGACCTGTTTGACTCAAAATACAGTTCTAGTTTCTATTAAAAATAGTAAAGTTGTCTTAAATATCTCGTGGTTTCTTTAATTAACAGAGATTTCTATAAAATTTGACTTTTGGGCAAATATGTGGAACACCAGGGAGTGGCAAAGTAGATTCTACGGTATATCTTGGTCATTCAAGTACCAATTTTTACTCTAAAGAAAGTTGCAGTGTCCTTAATCTGCTATGCCTTAAGTTTGACTGGTAGAGAATAGTGTACGGCATTAAGTCCGCCTTTTGTGTACTATAAGTGTTTTTTTTTAACCTCCTGACCTGAGTACTACATGAAAATGAATGTTTCTGATTTCATAAGCATCGTTGCTTCACGCCTCTTTACTCGTAAACCCAGCAATGTATATCAAATTGTCATAGTCAGCTGACAATTGACAAGTTGATCAAAAAAGGTCCTGCTATTGCAAGCCCATTTAAGCTACATTAACTTTTAATTAACGTATTAATTAAAATTCTGAACACAAAGCAGCCATACTACAATGTGACTTGACTGACAACTGGTCACGGTCAATGACCTGCCCTGGTTTTTAAAAGCCATACCAATGAACTCCAAACATGTGCATTAGTTTTACACGTTTTAGGACATTAACAAAAAAATACTTTTGTCATTTATTTATTTTATCTTAATTTTCTGCTCCTGTCGAATACTCAATGCACAAAAGAAACCTACCTACCAGTAAATCGTGCAACCTGAATAACATATCACTGGCTGATTAAACTATTAAACTATGAATCAAAGTTTTTAGGGTTCCGTACCTCAAAAGGAAAAAACAGAACCCTAATAGGATCACTTTTTTGTTCGTCCGTCCGTCCGTCTGTCAAGACCCTTTTTCTCAGGGACGCGTGGTGGTATCAAGCTAAAATTTATACCAAATACTCAGGTCTACTGTCCCTTGGAGCTGTGAAAAAATCAAATTTCTAAGCCAACGCAATCAAAAGATACAACCGTTTATGCCGCACATTTCCGCAAATTTTCGAAACTCGCAAGGGAATCAAAACGTCTGGGTACCTACTTCCCGTAAACTCAGAATCTTGAAATTTGGTACGAAGCAACGTCTTATAGCACAGATAAAGGAAAAATTGCGAAAACCGTAAATTTTTAGCTTCATCATATGTTAAAAATATTTTTAATAATTTTAAAGTTATTATCTACTTATAGGTTTGTAAGGAACCCTCGGTACGCTGGTCAAACTCGCACTTGGCCGGGTTTTTTTTATTTTATAGTCAAAGGTAGAAAGTCAATGGTAGGTACCTTTTAACCCAGTGGTTAACAACAAACAAAGTATTTTCAACTTAGCATGATTTCCACCAAACAGCTCGCATCACATCGGATCGGAAAGGATACGAACGGATGCGGCGACAGCCGATCGCGTCCGGCAGGATGTCGACGCATACGATAAGCTCTGTACTGTCGCTTGGAATCGTCAAAAAAAATTATATTTCCGCCAATTTGTTAGGGTCGCCGTCATCGAAATCGATGAGGAGGACTATGATATATATTATTTCGTTAAACATATCAGCAAAACTGGTATCTCATAACTGGATATTGCATTGCTTTCTCGCATTAAATGGAAGGAAAGAAAAATATTATTCCGCTTCCCCCGTTGACAAAGAACCTTTCAGTTCTTTTTTTACTGCAATTGATAAAATATATTGGCTGGACGTTGCTGAATTTATTGGTTAAATTGATTTATTCTGCACTTTCATGATATTGATTTTGCTTGCAATTAAAAAGTTTCGTATCCGTAGAGTACAGAGGTCATTTTTGGGTCAATGTATCCATTTCTTCAACAAGTTACCTGACGACGTTTTAAAATTACCCCTCCCAGCTCTTAAAAAATATTTAAAAAAGACATTGATGTCAAAAGCTTATTATAGAGTTGAAGACTATATGACTGACAGAAATGCATGGCCCAGACCGGAATCAAAATAGCCCTTGACGTCGTGTTGTTTGACTTTTGTTTAATTTTAAGGTATTTGACTGGTTCTCCTGCGGAACTACGCTGGTGACTAAGATTATTTTGTTAAAAATTGCTTACTGTTAAGTTTGTTCCGGCGTTTCCTCTTGACAATGGTCTTATATTTGGAAACGCTAGTAGAGTCAGACCTGTAAAAGTGCCATTGCGGCCCACTTGCAAAATAAATATTTTATCTTTATCTTATCTTGGAACCAATTTGAAGCCTAAAATGTTTCATAAATGGTACAAGGAATACTTAGAAACTGCAAAAGTTTCCATAGTGGAGAATGACTGTAAATCAAAAAATAATATAACGTTACAAAACCTGTTCTAGCATGATATGACAAATTATACTAAAGTGTCACTTTTATTTCAACAATTTATGAGTCTAAATTAAATTATCGTTTCAACACGGGGACACAGAAAAGAAATGACAAATCAATATGACAAAGCGAAATAATAATACACGATGTCATAACTATCTCTGTATGTACTGGAAACTTCAAAGAATTACACATTTTTACCTAAGTATCAAGTGAAAAACAAACAAAGTTAAAATTTAAAAATAACGAAATGGGAATTAGTCTTTCCAAAAAATTAAGGTGAAGTAATAGGAACTTATTTCAACCCTCGACAGACAAGAGAGGTGCTAGAGTTGTTTTGCGTGTTTGTCTGACAAATATAAGCGAGATTTGACGACCGCTTTAGCCTAGTTGGTAGCGACCCTGCCTACGAAGCAAGAGGTCCTGCGTTCGAATCCCGCTAAGGGCATTTATTTGTGTGATGAGCACGAATATTTGTTCCTGAGTCATGGATGTTTTCTATGTATTTAAGTATTTATTTATCTATATAAGTATGTTTATCGTCGTGTAGTACCCATAGTACAAGCTTTGCTTAGTTTGGGACTAGGTCGATTTGTGTAAGATTGTCCCCTAATATTTATTTATTTATTTATTTATTAACCGAACATCTGACTTGCATTCCGAGGTTATCTTGCGAGGGCATGCAGTCTCAAGAACCCGTATTGTATAGATATTTAATCAGTTTAATTTGACACACGCAATAAAGACTTTAACTGTTTGTATGGCATGTCACTTACTTGTGACACATTTAGAGTATATACTTCTAATACACTATAATAGTCAGATCTGACTTAATTTATTGTATATATTGTTTTGGAACTTCATCAGTTTTTTTGCTGTTGACTGTAGCTATACCCTTTGTTTTCACATTGATTGACAAAAACATTTTTACAATGTAGAAATTGAATGCTTGAAATAAAATTCATGAAAATAAAGAAGGAAATTGTCGCATCTCATTTTTCCTTTATTAATAAAGAAACGGAAACACGCCGCTTGATTCCAGCATTCCACGACATTATTGACGTTTGAGGTCCTGCCATCCTGAATCTACGTGCAATTAATTACTGTGCCATAATTTGGCTGACATGACTAATAAATCAATTGTGTCCTATCGTCAATCCTTTAAATTGCTAAAATGGGAGAGGTCAAGTCATCGGAAAATGAGATGGCTAAGTTAGTAATTCAGGCGCTCAACGAAAGTTTAATTGGTCTTCCTACCAGGCCCCTATTTCACGTACTCGACAATTGTCACCTGACAACGACAATTCTCCGTACATTGCTGGATCCACAAGTAACCTAGCAACCACCTTGACTTCTAGAACAAGCAATGCGTGGCGAATTGTCAGTGTCAGGTGACAATTGTCAAGTTGGTGAAATAGGGGCAGGTTCTCATAATTACTATTCATTTTTAAGTTAGACGATTTTAACTCATATATTAATAATATATTATAATATACATATTCGTATGGCAAGTCCTTCCGCCCCACGGGAACACTATGAATGCTGCAATTTTTGTGGTAGGAGCTAGTAGGTTGAAGGTATACTTAGTAGTCAGCAGTTCGGTCACTAGTATTTGACTGAATAGAAAAATCTATGTTGTTATGTACGGCCAATGGATGCTTTCTACTTTAAAATGCCCTACCACTTTTTGCACTATTTATATTCCACATGATGTTTATTTGCATCCATCAGCTTTTAAGTACGAATATTATTCGTACTCATCCAAAAAATATTATTTTCGGGACTATATACTGCCCTTTCTCTCTCACCCATGAAAAGAGGGACAGGCACAAGCCCAGCAGTGAGAGTATACTTAAAAGCTGATATTTTCTGAATCTTAAAAAGTTGGTGCCCTTGACTGTACCTACTGTATTCACTGAAAGTGTCATATATATGTTCCTATACTACAACCTTATTGTTGCAGAAATAAAGTCTGTCTACATATTTTTGAGACTTTATGGTGTATACATATTGGTGCCCTTGACTGTACCTACTTATTAATTTATAGAAGCAAAATGTAACATGATTTATTCATGAAACACATAAGATAAAACACATTAATACATAAATTATAATATTGATAATACTATAGAATAATAACATTAAAACAAGACTTTTTTAGATTCTTTATTTTTCATTTATTTAGGTTACTTAATCTTGATTTATCAACTTATCAGCCTAATGTTTTGATCCGTGTAATATATATGACGAAACGTAGAGATTTATATATTGGTAGAACATAATATAGTACGTAAGTACAGGTCGATTCACAAGAGCTGGCGCGTAATGTCTATAAAATTAATGACAGCTTTCGTGAAGCGATAGTGTACTATAGATATTGCGATCCATATAGCAGATATGAGAATAAAATGGTCTCTTTAAAAAAAAATCTTTTGTTCATTGTCAAGTAGATCTCAAAAACGGAAAAAAAACTTGAGGAAATTCTGCACATTATACATCACGATATTATCCTTATTTCTTTCTATACCTTTTATACAACACTGCAGTTGAAAGTGAGTATAAAATAAGTCAGGAGTATTTCAACCTCCGAGCTTTTATTAGTCGCCTAAACACGGAATGGCTAGCGCATCCGGTGATTGAGGTCAATATGTATTTTTAGGTATAGCATCGGGGAATGTTACAACCAGTATAATATTGGTGGCAAATTCTAGCAAAAACTACTGAACCGATTTAGATGGCACTTTCTAATATTGTAGTTTAGACCTCAGAATAGGACAAAGCGTGCCCTTTTTTTAGCTATAATTACTTCAGAAGGTGATATAATGTTTGAAAAATTGTATGGGAATTAAATTATTTTTTAAGATGGAGACTTGAAACTTCGTAAAAAGGTTCTTTAACAAAATACAAGAAAAGTAATTTCAGCATTTCTAAAATATCATACCCTAAGGGGGTCAAAACTGGGTTGCAGTATGGAAAGTATATATTTTTTCGAGCTAGGAACTTGAAACTTCGTAAAGTGGTTCCATACTAAAACACAAGAAAACGATTTCAGCGTTTTGAAAACTCATCTTCTAAACGGATTAAAACTTGCTTGAAAGTTTGTATGTAGAAATCCAGAGTGAAGAACTCCATAATAGATGGCCGGTGGTAGCGCTTCTTATCCGATACTATTAAACGAGCAATATTTGTATATAATGTATATTTATGTGTATATTTGTAATACATTATGGATTATGGAATCCAGGACAAATTATTTCGAATTTTTTGAATTTGAATTTGTAATCATGTTCTGATAAAATTTTAGGGGTATACGGGGCCGAGATACCGATCTAGCTTGGTCTTATTTTCGAGAAAATTCGTAGTTTCCGTATTTTCTCCCAAATAGCTGGCTTACTCTTCGACGACGACCAATGTTATGGTTGCGAGTTTGAACCCCAGGTGGATGGTGGTATGGTAGAACTTTGTTTGGGTCGGCGATAATGAAGGTTCCGCCTACAATAATAATTTAATAGCAATCATTTTTCTAAGACGGTAACAAGTTCTACGCGGACGAAGTCACGGGCAACAACTAGTACCTAATAAACGTAAATATAAAAGTGTTGTCGCCACGGGGTTTTGGCCGACCATCCTGGCAACACCACGGCTAACGTGCATTCGGAGCTGTCAAATTACACAGCACACCACAAAGAGGCAGAAAGAAACACGCGCGGCGGGAGCGCTCACGTGTCTTCTAGCAGCCGACTGAAGAAGAACTAACGACGAGATATTGCAGCCCAGCGGTTTAAGTATAAGCACGCGTCATAGTTATGAATATGTTTAATTAATAAAATGAAGTACAGTTATAGTGTTTTAGGTTACATTCATATTAAGTGTAATATAAGATGTTTCAGGTCTTTCAACGTAATGTATGTATGTATAATAAATAAAATGTATTAATGTTGCTTGTTTGTTTCTCTTAAAAGTAAATCGTGCAAAACATATCTTCGATAACACACTGCCTACTTCGATTACTAAGTATTATGAACCTATTATTATTTCATGAATATTTATCGGTGTCGACTTGCCGAGTAGTCGTCTTTATTATATTTATTATTATTTAATCTGGATTTGTAAACGACGAACAAACAAAAAAATTGTTTGTAAATATTTACATTACAACTTCATCTTGTTAAATTCTCAGGTAAACCGTACCTAAGAGATTCAACTCTATTCTAAAGAAGTCCAGTGTCGGCTGTAGTGTGAGTAGGTTCGATACTCCAATAGTGGATACTCCTTGAGTGGGTAACAACGCAATCACAAGTACCTATTGGACTATCGAAGCTAGATTAATAAATATTTTTATTTATTTATTTTTGTAATCTGCCACAGTTACTTATTTAAATAGGTAACACCACAGGGGTTCATCCACACACAATTGCTAATTATTTCGAAATAACAGTTAATACCGCTTTTTAAGTAAGTTATACCTGTGTAAGGAGGCACCGCTCTTAATTAATCAGTAGGTACCAATACAATTTTTAATTATAATAATTGACGAAATAAGACATTAAGTTAACATAGAATCAATATAAATAAATGAACAGCTCAATAGTAGTATAACGATCTTTGACATTTTCTGTGTCAATTTAACAAAGAACTCAGTATAAGTATTACAATAAGGGAATTCTTTGGTAATACATAAACTATCTGATAAGCCATTAATTAGTCAAAATACATAATTCAACTGCTAGCAGAAAAATAGTTAGGTTAAGTTAGAGCTGCGATCCTTACAGGACCGAACAGCTACCAGAAACGTAGGTTACGTTATGTTAGAATTGCGATGCTTACAGAACCGAAAAGAATGTAATGTTAGATTAAAAGAGCGGATCATTTATGTTAATTTGAGAAGATTATTTCAGGCAAACAAGCTGATAAATCAAAATAATTGATTCTCTAACACCGTTAAATGGGAACTGGAGATAAAGTTGAAAAGTTCTGCGTCTTTTGGCAGCCTCGACTAACGTAAGAAAAACTACTCAACGGATTTAAGAAAAAAAATCCCGTGTTGTAGCTTAGTAGTAAAGATTAAAAAAAACCTTTAATCCATTATTTAAAAAAATAGGTTTAGTCGTACGTCTGTTGATGATACTCAAAATATTTATATAAAAAAACGGTAATTTCACTTTAGATTTAGCAATTTAAACCTTTTACGCTTAAACTCGGAACGGAATTACATGAACATTGGCATAGAGATAATTTGAGACCCTTGGAAGGATAAAGGATAGTTTTTATATCGGAAATCATCCCTTAAGATGGTAGACGTTAGTTTGGGACAGTGATAAATAAGCTTGCGCCTAAAATAATTTAATAGCAATAATTTTTCTCAAGTTTTTTTCTACGCGAAGTCGCGGGCAACGGCTAGTATTTTATAAGTCTATGTTTATCCGACTACAGCGTAATTGAACTCAGTATTTACAAGGCAAGAATTCATAGAAACAAACACACTCAACTTAATTTGAAACCCTCCCCACGCAATTTATATTTGAGTAGACGAATTGAATCGGGAGATTGCCTTAACTACTTGGCAACTTAATATCCCTTGCAGACTTCGTTTTAAGACTTTAAAATACCTAGCTGTATCCTTTGTAAAATTAAACACAATGTGTTTTCAACGCACGCTCTTTCCTGGTAGCTATACCTACAGAGTTTCAGATTATATACATACTCAAATTATGATACATAGGTATTCATCTAGCCTATCACATGTATTTCAAACTGAAACGATGTAAACCTGATACTGACTAGGTTTTATCTAGCAAAAGTGCACACGTAGTACAGAAATCATATTGCTAGATATAATGACGGTGACAATTTTTTTTTTGTATTTTCACCACACAACCCAATACGGCAGTGTTATGTTTTTTGAATGCATTGTATACACGCTGTATTTGTATACTTCTTTGGCACGCTATGCAGCTTAAACTGCTTTATGGATTTTTACATTTGAGGTGTTGTTAGATTCCTCTTAGTCTTAGTAGTAGTCTTAGTAGTAATAAATAGGTATGTCAATCCCACGATTGACATACCTATTTATTTTTAATTTATAGATTTTATTGCTTCAAATAGGAACTGAATAAATACGTTAATTATTTATTTTATTTTAATATTGATTAAGAAAGAAATTCGGTTTACTACAAGCTTTAGAAAAATCAAACTCTTATGATTTTTTAACTCGTATGTGTTGGTGAACTTTATTGTGAATACCACATATCATAATACATATCATGTTAATGACTTAGTAAGTTTGTCTGTTATGAGTAATCTCTGGAACTACTCAGCCAATTTTAAAGACTGACAGACAAAAATAAACGTGGGTATTATATCTGAATCGTTTTGATATTTCCCGTTTATGAAACCAATGAATACTTATACAATTAGTGAAAGGGCATTGTGCAAACTTGTATGAAAAAAAAATTGTCGTAATATTTTTTTGCGTTTGCCAAGGATGTTTTTTGAATACTCTTACATAAAAAAATAAACGCGTTTAACAATATCGGAGCCCAGATATTTTTTTAGGTATATGTTTTGATTGGTACTTTTTAATTTGACCTGTGGAAATATCTCGGCTCCGATGCATTTTAGAGTATTAAATTCTATAACAAAATATGTTTGTTTTGAATAGACCTATCACCTTCCACCAGTTTTACGAGTGGCATCCAAAAAAATTACAACTTCTTTACCCAATGCCCTTTGCCCTATTTAGGTAATATAAATCTTGTAAAATGAATAGAAACCTAATTTTTCTGTTTGTTCGCAGCAAACGTTGGCAACTTCGAAGGCGGGAGGGAGCCGACAGCACAAAGCCCGGAAAGCGCCCGTCGCGGGCCAGGAAGCTACCAGGTTTCATTTTACAATATTATCACGACTCAACAGCACTTTTGTTCAAGGCGCTACAAAATTTTATTTGTAACTCCAGGGAGAGGCTCTTTGTAACTCTTTTTTATAATTCCACGAAGGTTGCCTCGTTTTCTATCGTTATCATGACAAAAAACTGGTTTTTTATACGGCTGGAACAAGTAATTTTACCTAGCTAAAAGAGAGGGATTCTAACAAAGAATAGCCAATTGCACAGCTGCATTTATCAAAACCCGGTAATCAAAGAAACTAACAAAAAAACTAACAGTTACGATTTTATTATACTCAACAGTATATCCTACTAATATTATAAATGCGAAAGTTTGGATGTTTGGATGTTAGATGTTTGGATGTTTGTTACTCAATCACGCCTAAACGGCTTAACCGATTTGGATGGAATTTTGCACGAAGATAGTTTATAGCCTGGATTGAAATATAGGATAGTTTTTATCCCGGGCCCACGCAGACGAAGTCGCGGGCGGAAGCTAGTTTAGAAATAAGGATGAAACATGTATAGTTATACTTACAGTAGAAATTAGAACGAATAAAATAATAATAAAACTATGCCTAACAATAACAAAGTGTGACCCTATGTTGCTGGCAGAGTTTCCTCGCTGAACCGCAACGCTAATGCAATGAGCGAGGCAGCTGCCCGCTCGTCCATCCCCTGAAATAATTCTAATAAAACGTTACGTATATTTATTACACGCTCTCCCTTCTCCGCATTTGGGTACGCTTCTGGATAATGACTCATTGCGGGTGGCCGTGGCTCTTTGCATGGGCTGTGATTTTTGTGAACCTCTCGAATGCATCTGCGGCGCTATGGTGGAGAGCAGCGGTCATCATGCACTGAGTTGTTGCCGTTGCGCAGGACGGTTCCCACGTCACCACGCCCTTAATAATGTTGTTCGGAGGGCGCTTGTGTTGGCGAATGTGCCGTGTATGCTGGAACCCCCAGGCCTTAGCCGATCTGACGGCAATAAGCTTGACGGTTTGACCTTGGTGCCCTGGCAGAATGGCAAGTGTCTGCTCTGGGACGCGACATGTGGCAGCACTTTTGCTGCTTCTCACATTAGTCGAACCTCGCTGGCACCTGGAGCAGCGGCTGAGCTGGCGGCAATGCGGAAGAGGGACAAATACTCGGTCCTATCCAATTATTTATTTGTTCCGCTTGCGGTGGAGACGACTGGGTGTCCCCGCTTTGGGTCATTTCTGGTAAAAAGGTTAGCCATAGCTGTGCAGCACGGCAATGCGGCTAGCGTGATGTGAACCTTTGCACCTGGAGTGGCGTGGGGCGGGTTATTTGATACTTACTCGTAGTTTTAGTTTAGATTAGTAGTGAATTTTAGGTTTAGGTTTCTAATTTTAATGTAAGTATTGATTTGTAATGATATTTCGATTGTTTATGAATAGGTATGAATGTAAGTAATTTAACTTTTATATATTATTTTATTTACGTATATTATTTTTGACTAGAAGGACATTTAGCTGATTTCAATTAACTTGCATTACTCGTACTTTGTGATATGATATAATGTATTCCATGACTATAGGTCAGCAGCCTTTTCATTGATAGGTACCTAGTTTTAGAAAATGTATTCATTTCATTCATTTATTCATTCATTGTTGTCACATATGGCACATACATATAATGACATATAAAACATGGAGACAGATTACCATCTGTCTTAATCTAAGTCGGTTCCACATGGACACCCTGCAAGGACACCACAATATACTTAAGTCTAGGTATACAAAGATAAAAATTATTATATTACATTAATTAATTATTAGATTAGTAGGTCATATTTAGTATCGCCTATAAAATACAGTTGGATGGAAGTCAAGTAATAACGAAATAATGGCATTCGGTCAATATTATTATTATTATACATTTATTTGAGGTTATTATCTGCCAAATATTCTTCAATAGTATAATAGGATTTTTGAATTAAGATATCTTTTAGCTTCCTAATAAAAACATCGTCTTTTGGCTCATCGTGTAACTGTGAAGGTATTTTGTTGTAAATTTTAATACATCTGCAATAAGGGCTATTTTTAAATATGGCTAACTTGGATATTGGTAGAACTAATTTATGCTTTGTTCGCGTATTAAATTTACACACATCTTTCTTGTACGTAAATAAGCCAATATGTTTCCGAACAAAAGTGGCCACTTCTAAAATGTAGACTGAGGTAAATGTGAGTATCTTATGCAGGATAAAAAATGGTTTGCAACTGGTTCTGTACTTGGCATTTACAAGGATACGTATACATTTTTTTTGCAAAACGAATAACTCGCTTGCGTTAGTACTCGCTCCCCACAGCACTACTCCGTACCGAAGCCATGCATGTGCGTATGCATAATAGGCAGTTAAGGCCGTGTTGAAGTCAGAGTTTGTCTTGAGCACTGCAAGAGCGTAAATAAACCGAGATAATTTCGTTTTAATTTTTTGTATATGAGCCTTCCAATTTACGCTACTGTCTACTGTTATACCCAGGAGATTGAAGTGATCTACCTGGTCTATTTTTATATTGTTCAAGATTAAGTTTATATCTAGAGCGTCCTTTTGAAAAGGTTTAAATTGGATCACTTTGGTCTTTTTTATGTTAATTTAAGATTATGTGCGGTAAGCCATTGTATAATAGAATCTAGATATCGCGAGAGTCGCATATTGCACTCGTTGCTATTTTCACAGCTGAGCAAGACAGACACGTCGTCGGCGAACATAACACACGTTGTGTCAAGTATCTTCGGCAGGTCATTTATATAAGCGACAAAGAGCACACAGCCAATTACACTACCTTGTGGTATAGATGACGTCACGCGTCGCGTTTCCGATTTAACGCATTGCAACTCACCCGTGCATTCATCATAGAAATCAATTTGCACGTATTGCTCCCGGTTCTCTAAGTATGATTTGCACCACTTGTGAGCATTTCCTCTTATGCCCATACCATACAACTTGGTCAAAAGAATTTCGTGGGACACTCTGTCGTAGGCCAACTCCGTATTTTTTGTGGTCATTTATTTGTGTAAGTACAGCATAGTAGGTAGTGTGCATTGTATAATAACTAATAACTATAACTAAACAGTAGTTATCCAACGAGCGAGCGAAGCGAACGAAGTTCTATGCTTCAGCTTGGGCTGAAAATCGTTTGTATGTTCAGATGTCGCACTTTCCCGCTGTTCTCCTCTACAAGTCGCATTTCTCAACTGATTCTCGTGAAATATTGTGAGCAGGTTCGTTATCTATATACCTATATATATTTTGTTGATACACTTTCTAAATTCAGATTTAGAAAGTGTATCATTTAGTGTAAGATTTAGATATTGTTTTTATAAAAATAAGGGCTCGCGAATTCGAACAGCTTACAGAGCCACTAGTTTATACTTGGGCAGTAAACTATCGAAAAATTAATGCTTTTTTACCATATTTACATCAATATTCTGATGTATTTGAATTCATCGGTACAATCAAAAGCACAATAATGATAATCACAGTAGTGTAAATAATATTAATGCAATTATCTACGGTTCAATTGATTAACGCATTGACACGATGTTCACTTGCAGTGATTGCTCTGACAAGCTTAACACAAACAACACACGACATTGTGCATTGCATCAAACGTGTGTCGGTTCAATTACTGTTACTTACTACATGATAATTGATAACATAATTGAGTTCAAAGTCTAGGTCAAATTATGAAATGTCGACGTCGTTAGACTTTGACTGCAAGAGTAATGATACTATAATGGCAAGGCAAATTTTGCGGGCTTGAGGTTTTTATTGGCACGGGGTTCAATGCAAAAGTAGGAACTTTATTCTTAAATTTAGATTAGATGCCCCTACAAATGTCAATTAACTTCCACCAGTTCGAAATAATAACAAAGGCTTATTCATGAGATATATATATTTTTTCAAACGTGGATATATTATTGGTACTTGTATAAAATTAGAATATGACAATGTAATATAATATGTCAGAAACCTTATTTTTTTGTAAAATTACTCCTTTAGGAAGCTACCACTGCCGAATTTCCCTACCCAAAATGTAATCATTTACCTATTATATGCTCTTGAAATAAGTATTTTACAACGGGTTAAAATAGTCAGTACCTACATTCGGTTGTTTTATTTTTATAATATCTAACGCACTCCCATCTTAAAGGCCGGCAACATACTCACGTACAACACCTCTGGTGTTGCAGGTGTCCATGGGCGGCGGTAATCGCTTACCATCAGGTGATCCGTCTGCTCGTTTGCCTCCTATAAAAATCATCAGGTGTCTGACACTGCGAAACAACAACGTATTTATACGTATAGCTAGCAAAAACTTAGGAGTCTCACTGAAATTACTTTACAGTATAGCTATTTATTCACAGTCGTGTGATTATTTATTTATTTAGATATGTACTAGTATACATATTTCGTATTATTACAAAGAATTAAGGTGTAAAAGTGTAAGCATAATATGTATCTGTGATGTTGACTTTACCTAAAACCATAGATAGGCACAGCTTGTTTGTTTACCACGGTAAAACACTTGCCTTCACGTCTACCATCCGTTTTATGTTTTTTGTGTGTAATTATTTTAGTCTCACAGCCCTGCTCTGGGGATATTTTCTGGTCATTCCTTTTCTATTCTGTTATGTATGTTACTTTTTAGTGGTGCGTAGTTTTTGATATAAATGGAGCGAAACAGGCAGACTTCCTATTAAGTTAAAGTAATAAACTGCAGCTTTTGTTGGAGTTGAGTTTATTTTCCTAACAACTAGATGTATACGATGCTTGGGTTAAGGGTTCATAAAATAGAAATCATTTTTATAGTGAAGAAATCAATACTTAACATAAACCAATAAAGTTTAGATGTGTTACTCGATCACGCTTAAACGGCTCAACCGATTTGAATGTGCACGAAGATATAGGTTATAGCTTTGATTTAAATATAGGATAGTTTTTATCTCGGGTCCACGCAGATGGCGTCACGGGCGGAAGCTAGTCTGAAACAAAACTAACTATAGGTAGTTGCATACTGCAACAACAACTACAAACAATTCCCTAAATGTCGTGTTTCAAATTAGTTGAATGAATAATCAGGATTATAAACGCTTGTCATAAATAGTCAGGGTGTACGTAAGAACAATAATCATAAGATTCATAAGTTGCTTCTGAAATTCATACAGAATAAAAAATGCTATTTTACAAAGCAATAAAACATTTTCAACTCAACGCTTAGTCTGTGGATGACTTTCATTAATTTGACATCTCTCCAGTGAAACGCACGAGTAACATTTCCTATTCGAATAGGGTTGTCAACCGAGCGTGCGAATGTACGTGACGTGAGCCTTGGGCTGGGTGACTTGTTACACGTTATCATTTCAACAACTTTAATATAATACTCGTATACGTCTTGTTGTTATATCAAAAGGTATTTTGTGTAATCGTTCGCCATTAGAACTGGGCAAGTGTGGGGACCTCCGTGCAGCGGGCCTAGCATGGTTGCAATTTTATCACTTATCGCTGTGGATAAGACGTCCGTTACGTTCTGACAAGTATGCGAGTGCGAGAGTGACGGATGTCTTATCCACAACGATAAGTGATAAAATGGCAACCATGCTACGCCCGCTGAAGTATGCGTCCATAAGAGTCCAGTGGTAGTATGGGCGCAAATACGCCTCTGCTGGTTGATTGCGTAACGATTCGTACGTACGTCAGGTCTAATAGAGGTGTAGACTCAAAATTATTGGGTACTTCAAAAGGAAGAAGGCAAAAAAATATGCCAAATGATGAAAATCCCATTCAAATATCTCAAAAAATTACGAAGCTACAACCGTTTTAAGAGTCCGCAGTAAGCTCGATCCTCCATACAAACGTAGTTACGCTCTCATTTTAAAACTACGTATTGGATTGTAACGAAACTTTGCATGTACAATGACCTGAGGTATATGTATGTCTGTAATTAGTTTAAGTAGCTTCAACCGTTTATATAAATAGAATTATAGCAATGGTGTGGTCTAGAATAAGAGGTGATCTATACAAAACAGTAGTTTACTTTAACAATGCAATCATTTAAACGAAACTATGGCCTTTGAAAAAGCCTTACGTTAGCTAAAATACGAACTTTTTGTTTGCACGCTCTTAATGTTACTTGTTGTGAGAAAACGCTAGCAGATCGTAATGTCACGATCGGCGAGCGTCATAGTAAACCTTTTCACAACCTTTCAAAAATATCTACTTATGCTTGTATATACTTATACTGCGTGGAACGGAACGATGGACTTTCCCGCAAGAGGGGGATTATTGAGCGCTAGTACGTCACATTTTTCAGATTAACTATTTTTTTTGACGCGTTTTTTTTTACCTTTGTATGGAGCGTTAGCCGACTGGAGCGACGAGCTCCATACAAATGTTAAAAAAAAATCGCGTCAAAAAAAATAGTTTATCTGGAAAATGTGACGTACTAGCGCTCAATAATCCCCCTCTTGCGGGAAAGTCCATCGTTCCGTTCCACATTGTATACTAATTTTAATACTACTTTAATACTACTTTTTAATACTACTTATGCTCTATACAGGGTGTATCAAAAATGGGGTGTAAACCGATCAAGGGCATGTTCGGTAGCATATTGCGATTCCAAAAATACATTTGTTATTTTTTTATTTGCGATTTTTTTTGTTTACATTGAAATGTTTGTTTTGTTTACTTTACAAGTATGACATGTGTGTGTGTGTGTCAAAAAACATACTCACGACATTTGTTTTCATAACACAGCTATGCGCACAGCGGTTGAAAAAGAAATAAACCCTCTCACCCTTCACCCTCGCGGGGGAATGTTGTCATACACAAGCAATGTCAACAAAAACAAAGATTGTATAGTAAACAAAAACAAAAATATCAATGTAAACAAAAAAAAAACAAACAAATGCATAATATTTGGAATCGCAATGCGCTAGCGAATATGCCCTTGCTTAGTTCACACCCCATTTTTTATACAACCTGTATACATATATTGGAGAATTACGCTGTAAAAGGTAACCCCATATTTGTATTAGTTGTATTTTAATGTAGTATGAATTGTTATGCCAAATTCTTAACTTTTTTTTTGGGTTGCCTTATTTTGGTATAAATTAAAATGTATATTGACATTTATAAGTAATTTTTATTTTTTATTTTTATTCAAGTTTTTATTTGACGATCATAAAATATCAAGTCGTGTGCATTGGCCAAGGGTAATTTATATTGTACAAGCTGATATGCCCGCCGCTTCGCCCGCGTGGTTATAGGAAAATGTAACATATTGAATTTTCCCGTGGTAATTAGATGTTTTCCCGCTGGAAAAAGTAGCCTAAATATGTCACTCTCCAGCTTCTAAACTATCTCCATACAAAAATGGGGTTATGAATAACCATGATCGAAAGAAGCCCAAACAACAGCGATATTATATTTCACGAATTTACATAAACAAACCAGGGTCACACGAAGGTGCTAGCTACTTACCACATTATGTACATTTGTCAGCATGGGCAACACTAGTGCACGCGACTAGCGCGACAAACGAGAAAAAACGCGACTCTCATATTAAAATATTCTTTTGTCCTCGCGCGCACTTGTGCTAGCCGTGATGGCGCGTGGAGATAAGTGCACGCGGCAATGTTGGAGCGCAGAAAATGAATTATAAGATTTATGTCCAGATTTATGTATGTAACAGAACGAAATGCAAACATAGCGTAGATGAGAAACAATGTAATCTATCTATACCTTATACATCTATCACGATGGCACACGACCGGTCACGTAGGCACTCTTTGGGGGAGGCCTATGTCCAGCAGTGGACGTCTTTCGACTGATATTATGATGATGATGATGAAGTCGGATTTCGTTGGTAATGTGGTATAGAAATACATGTTTGATAGCAACAAGATACGTGTCATAATAATTTTCTCCATCCATACTTGTACGGGTATTATAGTGAAATAAATTCAATAATTTGCTATTTTTTATTTTACTGTTCATTAGTAGTCTAACGGTGACTATCATTATACAACTCAATCTATCGTAAGTCAAACGCATTTCGCGCCTTTGCTCGCTTGCCGCTCGCACTTTTACTGCAACAAATGTAAAAATTTCAACGCATACCCTGTAAATTACAATAAACAACCTTCCCGCAGCCGTCGGATTCCGATAAGGAATCTGTTTGGGAGACATCGGACGTGACGCTCGAGAGGGGTGCCGGCGGTTTGGGGCTCAGCATAGCGGGCGGGGAGGCCGGCGGAGACGTGAGCGTCACGCGCCTCGCGGACAACGGGGCGGCCAAGAAGGACGGACGGCTGCAGATAGGGGACGTGCTGTTACAGGTAAGAAGGCTTTATTTATTAAGAGTGTGTACATTATAATAGGCATGGTGCCTCATGTTCAAATCGATAACGTAGTGATGCTAAATATTCGTAATAAAGTATAAATTATAAATATAATTAAAACCGTAAAAAGATATGAACCTTGAAATTTTAGAGAAAATATGCATTTTTTTTAGTGTCCAAGTGTAAATTTAAAGTTACCAGAGAATCCTTACGCTTTTATAGAAACAAAATAATTGTATTACAACTATGTACTTAAACGCAGTATTTCGCGACCTAAACAATAATTTACCTGATTTTCTACTACTACTAGGTACTAACAAATGTCGTTGTGACGTCATACCTATCTGTCAATCAGTATGAAGCGTTTTGCGCTGCCGCCAGCGAGGTCAATCTTTGTCTCAATTTTTTGGGTATTTATGTTCTTTAATTGTAGTTGCTCTCATACAAATATTTGTTCCTCTCCAAAAACTGGTTCGAATGACATCATGAAAAAAATTTAGTCGCCATGCCTATTGTGCATAATTAACAATACAAGTTGCAGAGTGTTCTCAAAATAATAGAAAAGTACTCAGACGTTTTCGGGAACTTTCACGGGAATTTAACAAGTTTAAGAATGTATTTTATAACATACACTAAAGTATATACAAGCTGTTTTATTGTTTTTAAATATTACAATAATACATATATTACAATACAAAATACTTAACTCTAATTTTAATGGCAAAAGTCCCCACAATACTGGTTCCATTTTCAGATGATAATTAACATTAATTTTATCATGGATGTATCATTAGGTAATTACATCTGAAACCTATTATAATTGAGTTTGGCAATTACAACAGTTAATAATGTAATAATATTACATATTATGCAGAGGCGGCTCGTGACAAAATTGTATGGGTGTTCACTTGAAATAAAACAGTAAAAATACATAGCGTTAGCAGATTCCGGGATTCAGGGATTCCGAAGACTCATCGTGCACAATCTATTAACCTTCGTAAAATATGCCTGTTTTCATCAACACGGTCATTGAACTCGCGTATCGCAGAATCTAGTGCCTTGCGAATATCTTGTCGTCCGATAGACGCTATAATAACTGCAGTTCATGTAAGAAACTAGCTGTTGCCCGCGACTTCGTCCGCGTAGAACTTGTAACCGTCTTAGAAAAATGTTTGCTATTAAATGATTGTAGGCGGAATCTTAATTATCGCTGCCCTTAACAAAGTTCTACCATCTTAAGGGATGATTTAAACTATCCTATATCCTCAAATTAGGGTCTCAAATTATCTGTACGGAAAATTTCACCAGTGCGATGAGTTCATTAGTTTAAATTGAAAACTGTTTTTACACATATAGATATCTTAAAAATCATCAACAGACGTTTCAGCTTAAATTGTATATTTTTCATAATGTATTAAAGAAAGCTACATTACTGAAAATAGTTTTGAAAGCAAACGTAATCTAATGCTAAAAGACGTAGAACTTTCCATCTCCATCCGCCGTCCCTATTTAACGGTGTTAGAGAATATTATTATTCTGACTAACCAAAAAAAAATTAAATTAACAAAACAATCCGCATCTACTTACTACTACTACTTACCTACCTTTCGGTTCTGGGAGCATCCCAGTTCTAACCTAACCTAACCTACATTTTTGGTAGCTGTTCGGTTCTGTTAGGGTCGCGGTTCTAACTTAACCTAACCTACTTTTCTGCTAGCAGTCGGATTATGTATGACCTATACATATTTTCAACCCTTTTTAACCTCCGTAGAGGATGCATTTTAAGAAACGCTGTAATTAGTTTCCTAGTTTTTTTACTTTAAAATTGTCTTGTTTTCCATACAAACAATCAACTCCTTTTAGCCCATTAAGGGGATGAATGTGTCCCCCTTATGGAATCAATTTAAAATAGTCTAAAACAGAAGTTACAAATCCCTTACTTTAAAAAGGTTTTGTGCTTCATACAAACTTTGAACCCCCTTTATCACCTATAGGGAATGAATCTCAAAAAACTCTGAAATCAGTTTTGTAGTCTTTTAACATACAGGCTAAGACCGAAGTTAAAAATCTCTCACTATAACATTTTCTTGGTTTCCATATAATAGACATTGAATCCCGTTTACCACCCGCACCCTTAGGGGTGGAATTTTTCCAAAACGCTGAAAGAACTTTTATTTATTCTGATAAGAAATCTTTACACAACGCTTTAAGTCTCCAGCTCAAAAATGAGTGTTTCTCATCCAAAGCTTGCACCCCTTTTAACCCTCTTAGGGATATAATTTTCTAAAACGCTGGAAGTAATTGTTTGTATTATAATAAGTAATCTTTCTACAAAGTTTAAAATCTCTAGCTCAATAAAAGTGTTTCCCATACAAACATTGCAACCCTTTTTAACCCCCTTGGGGGTGGATGTTTCCAAAACGATTAACGTTCTTGTTTGTATTCAAATACGTAATCTGACTACAAAGTTTCAAGTTTCTAGCTCAAACGGAAAAGTTTCCATCATACAACTTTTGCACCCCTACTTTAACCCCCTTAGGGGTAGAATTTTCTAAAACGCTGTTTTTTTGTATTCATATAAGTAATCTTTCTACAAAGTTTCAAGTTTCTAGCTGAAAAAATAAAGTTCCCTCCATACAAACTGTGCACCCCTATTTAACCCCTTTAGGGGTAGAATTTTCTAAAACGCTGAAAACTTTTTTTTGTATTCTAATAAATAATCTCCCTACAAAGTTTCAAGTTCATAATAATATGTTTCACCCATACAAACATTGCACCCTTATTTAACCCCCTAAGGGGTGGAATTTTCTAAAACGCTGAAAGAACCTTTTGTGTTTTTTAATAAGTAATCTTTCTACTACTAAGAAAATAAAGTTTTCCCCATACAAACCTTGCACTCCTTTTTAACCCCCTTAGGGGTGGAATTTTCTAAAACGCTGGAAGTATTTTATTTATATTCTAATAAGTAATCTGTACAAACGACTGTGTGTCTTTAGCTACAAAATCCAGTGTTCCCCGTACAAAACCATCAACCTTTTTTAAACCCCGTAGGGATAGAATTTTCTAAAACGCTGAAATTACTTTTTTGTATTTTAATAAGTTATCTTTCTACAAAGTTTCAAGTCTCTAGCTCAAAAAATAAAGTTCCCTCCATACAAACCTTGCATCCCTTTTTAACCGCCTTAGGGGTGAAAATTGCTGAAACCACGAAATTACTTTTTTTGTTTTCTAATAAATAATTTTTCTAGAAAGTTTCAAGTCTCTAGTTCTAAAAATAACATTTTCCCCATACAAACATTGCACCACTTTTTAACCTCCTTAGGGGTGGAATTTTCTGGAACGCTGAAAGTACTTTTCGTGTTCTTCAATAAGTAATCTTTCTACAAAGTTTCAAGTCTCTAGCTCAAAAAATAAATTTCCCTCCCTACAAACCTTGCACCCCTATTTAATCCCTTTAGGGGTGGAATTTTCTAAAACGCTGAAAGCACTTTTTGTGTTTTTCAATAAGTAATCTTTCTACAAAGTTTCAAGTCTCTATATAAAAAAGAAAAGTTTCCCCCATACAAACTTTGCACCCCTATTTAACCCCCTTAGGGATGGAATTTCCAAAAATCCCGTCTTATCCATTGCATACGTAATAAAAGTAAGCTGTGGACCAAATTTGAAGTCTCTAGTTCCAGTAGTTTCGGCTGTGCGTTGATGGTAGATCAGGACTTCTTCTTTTATCTTCTTTTTCTTGTATTTAGATAAATGGTACCTACCGAGATTGTGAATGTTATTTTCATCTTGATTGAAAGATGAGCTAGGTCGTTAACGCCCGTTTTAGCCCAAGCATCGACACGGAAAACAAAATAGTTTGTAACTCTCATCACCACCACAGAAATAGGGTGTTTTCACACTTCACATATTATTCGGATTTAAACACACGCGTATATGTTTTGGTTTTCGTCGTACATGTTTGCGTAAGGTCAAGTTCAGGCCGTCGCGGTCCCTTGTGCCTTTAACTCAAGCCGAATTTGTAACGTTTTTTTCACATTTTTTATGAACGCCACATTATAATTGTCCATTTTAACACTCACAAGTAATAACTGATAAGTACAGGCTATTTCAACACGTATTCAATGATTATTAATTAGAAAATACCCGAATTTGCATTCGCGCGCATGCATTTAAGTTGACTAGTGTTTGTTTATATAGGAGTGGCAACGTCACACGCAATCGCTGTCGCGCGTTCGGGCGGTAAAATTAACCGGCAACGTCGCGTGAGCGGCGCTCCGAATTTGGCTATTTTGTCATAGAAAATCTTCTGTTTCACGCGCAGGACTGTGGCAAAATTTCTCTTTCACTCTTATTGGTTTTCGTATTAGGTACTGTACTGAATTAGGTAGGTACTGTACTATAGTGTACTAAATCTTGTTTCATAGAAGCGCAATCGTGAGCGCTCCGCCTCGCGCGTTACCTATGAAATGATACAGTACAGATGTATGGGATGATGGGTATATGGTATGGTCTTGTAATGTGTAAAGGTAATTATTTTATTGGTACAGTCGTTTTTTAAGAATATAAATACTGAGATTAATGAGTATAATTTTGTTATAAGTATTTATGGGAGTTCACTGCACCAGCGCGCTCCTTAGGGCTAGCCGCCTCTGGTAATATGTATGCAGAGAGTTCTTGATATGTTTTCAGTGTTTGTAAAAATTAAGTTCTCAGTTTCGGAACGTTGGAAACCCCTAAGACTTAGATCACATTCGTTTTTTCTAGGTTCAGTTTCAGACCTTTAGCAATAAACCATCTCTTGACATCTAAGAGAAGATAATTCACTTTGAACTGTAGTTCCGTGAAACTAGCGCCAGACACAACAAAAACACTATCATATCATCTGCATAGGCAACTAGTTTACCATGCGATGTGCAGGCGGATAAATCATTTACAAGTGTAATAAATAATTACCAATTATTGATCCTTGAGGAACAGAGGTGGACTCAAGAGATGGTAGTCTGCTTTTCCTTTATTGCCATTAATGTCTACTTGACACAATTGCACTCTGTTTTCTAAAAATTATTCAAATACTCCTAAGAAACTCCCTCTAAAGCGTTCTAAGAATAAGTTTGTGATCTACCTAGTCAAACGCTTTCGACAGACGCATAGTACTACTGCAACCTTTTATCGCAATTCTAGCTTATTGATAATTGCATTTATTCGTTCTCGTGTTGCATCCACCGTTGACTTATTGGATTGATAAGCATATTATAGCAAGACCCAACTCGAAAATCTTAGACGGTGCTGGTATGATTGAAATTGGTCGGTAGTTTTTAAGATCCGCTTTTGATCTTTTGCCCTTATATTGGGCACGACTTTAATTTTTTTCAGGGTTTGCGGATACGAGCCATTTTTTAGGCATAGTTTAATTACATGGCACAGTACATCAACAAGCAACGGCAGAAGCTGACGCAAGATGCTCGTAGGAACTTCGTATATGTCCTTCGTAAACTTAGGTTTGATTTGTCCAATTAGTTAATAAATCCAATCCAATTGAGAATGGCGCTAATACTGCGCAATCCACTACCGCAGGAGTATATGCTTCAAGTAGGTTCAGCGACAACCGCATGTTAGGTGGTCTCTACGCCAGTTTTACAGAATTAACAAAAAAGTTATTGATGTCATTGGCTAGTTCATCCGGTTGAGAGGTCTTAAAAGATACACTTTTTTCTCTCAGTGCATTTGTTTGTTTTGAGATACTGTGATAACTGAGGTAGATAAATTTAAGATAAGTTTAAGTTACATAATATATAAACTACCTACCTAGCTTACACAAACCTAAAGGAAATTCGTCTGCCAACAAACCACTCTTGTGGTGGTTTAGCAGAAGAATATTTGTATTTTTATCACAGTTTATCACAGCCTACTGATATAATTATTTGCTTATTCTGCCTGTACTTATTTCTCAACTGCAGAAGTCGGAAAGTCGATACTACTGAATATTTTCTTACATTTAAATAAATATATAAATAAATATTAGGGGACAATCTTACACAAATCGACCTAGTCCCAAACTAAGCAAAGCTTCTACTATGGGTACTAGACTCATCATCATTGGCCTTTACATCTATGAAAAGATGATTTAAACAGCGTCCATATTAGAGGAGCGGCACTTACGTACGTGGCTTGTAAGGCCGATACGGGACGATAAACATAATTATATAGATAATTAAATAATTTAATACATAGAAAACATCCATGACTCAGGAACAAAATTACACCGACATCAACATTTTTGGTTTCGCATCACAATACTAAACGATGCTGGTTATTACGGCAGAATTTATTATAAAAATTACTTGTATTTCCATATAATTCATTTATGCCTTGCAACGATGGTATTACTAGATTTTATTTTGCAATATATGTATATTGAGAAGCTGAGCACCTAGGTACACTGGTCTTCTTCGTGTCGAGGTTCCTCAAAAAAGAGATGCCCAATGGACAACGGTGTGGACAGCTCTGGCAGTCGCGTCTCTCAGGTCGTGTAGTAAGTAAGTTAGGAGAATTTCGTTTCGAGCAAGTTCTAGTGTTCCTTTTCTCTTGGCCCCTGGGTTGCATCGATTTCCCAAAATCAGTATTTCCTTGGAACATTGCATTCCGTGTGTGGTTTGAGTAAGGCTCCAGTTTTCCGGAAAATATTTTTTTAAATCTATGCCTCAGATCTGTCTAAAATTTAATTGTACACAGTTAACGAATGAATTGGCTTCGTTTTTAGTATCCTCACTGCCACCCCATATAATGGTTTCTTATGGAGCTTATTTTCCTTTATTGGAAAGAAACCGGGAAGGTTACCGACCCACTTTATTTCTCTAGCCAGTCTTGTCACGTATGTTGCGACCGAAATGCTGTGACCCAATTTGAATGAAATGTTCAAATATACTTTATTTAATTAAAAAGGTAAAATAGTAGATTGTATGACAAGGGTCTAAAATCAGCCATATTACAGAGATATTTAGAAAGCCATATTATGAGATGGTTATTTTGCCGAACGAAGTGAGAGGAGATAGTTGGAGGGGTAATATGGCTTTTATACCAGATTTATATACTCTACTTTTGACTTCGAATGGGAGAAAATAGTAAAAATAAATTATCCTATTATTCATCAAAAATCAATAATATATACCAAGGCAAAAAGATTGTTCAATTTGGCGCCATTCAATATTAATAAACTGCTTTGATACAGATACAAAATATTGACACCACGAATAAACGCCTCTGACCTTTTAATAGCCGCGTCCAAACACTCCAAACGGCCGAGTGCGGTGGACAGGGAGGCATATGATAAAGCGAGATAGACTACTAGTCTATCCCACTCTATATTAGACGGTCAGAGGCGTTTATTTTTTAAATAGGGAATAATAACACCTCATGTTGGAAATTAATTCTGTTTCCTGATTGGTCGAATTTAATATCTAGCTGTATTTTGATTAGTTGATGGCAAATATAAATGTTTTTTTAAGAGTTGTGATTGGTGGGTGTAAAACAGTGAATAGGTCAAATTAAAATGTTTTATAAATTCCCTAGGGGCTAAATGTACTGCTTTGCCCCGCTTGCTAAGCCTAATATGACGACCCTTTTCACCATGAAAAGTGAAAAGATATTTAAAACTTAAACGCTACTTATATTGAAGTCAAAGGAATAATAAAATTTAAAATTAGTTATTGTAGGTACATATCTGTTGTCGTAAAGAAGGCTTTACATGATATTTCGTAGAAAAATATGCCTATGAACGTCATTGAGCGCTATGTTGAGGATTAAAGGCGAAAAAGTAAACACAATATCAAGTAAAGTGGCAATATAAAACAATATATTTTCTTCGATAGTAGCCATTCAAGAGGTTAATAACTTTGTTATTGAGCCGACGGATAAACATGGTAGTTAGAAGATGAATGAAACTATTAAAACTACTCGGGCAAGGTCACATATTGATATTTGCTTAACTTCTTCTACGAGGAGTGGGGTATTCGAGTTCACTCGAGGGAAATAATGAAACCCTCTTGTAGCTGGACTAATGTAGTAGGTTTGATGATATTACACACGGAATAAAGAATCCATTGGAAGTGGCATTCAACCGATTTTCATAGAGAACCACTGTCGCCGCACGCACAAAACCACACTTCAATAATACACGAACACGCAATTGCAATACGCTTTCGATTTGTTAAAACGTGCTGTGACAATATGTTGTTAACGGTAGCAAATTTTATATGCAAAATCTACTTTAACTAGTACTATTTACGGTCTCATTTAGAGTGTTAAGTAAATATTTCTTATTTATGCGTTGGAAGACTTGCAAGAGGCGTGGTCGTTCGGCTACTCGACGCAAGATGGCGGTGTTTTCAAAACTACGGAGATGCGACCGCTTGAAACCGAAAAGTCGCATGTACTGCAAAATGTGTATGATGATACGACTATTTGGCTGTAACGGAATAGGGATGTGGGTATGGTATGAGTTTGATTATCGATATTTTTATGATATTCATACGGTAAATATTAAGCTAAGACTTAGTTATATTACAAATTGTTTCTAATAAAATCTTGTTTATTATATAGGTAATTAGTAGTAGGTAACATTTATACTAAATTACTTTTGTTATAAATGTAGTAGCAATTAAACACAGATTTCTAATAAACAAAGAATATCATTTGTTTAATTTAATACAAGCACATCTCAAATACTACCTGTATAGAATTAACCAGCAGTCGGCAGTGTAGATACACTGCCGACGTTGTGCGAGTGTCTAGTGAGTATTTACCGTCAAATTTGTTCGTTGTGCGGGATAACAGCAAATCGTCTTGACAGCTAGGGACTTCCTATATCGATAAACTCATTTATCGATACTAGTTCTAAATACTAGTGACCGCCCCCAACATTGTGTGTTTTTTGTAACTTAAAAAAAAACAACTTTTTACAAAAACTTCGGGTACGAAACAATGGAAAAAATCAATTTGTTACAAAAAGGTGAAGAAGTCACATTACAACCGAAAAATAATCGAAATGCGGTTGATCACTTTATGAAATTTTGTTATGCTCCCATAACCTCCACAGAAATTGAAAAGTCTTTTAGCCACCTGAAATGGATTTTTCAGCCAAGACGGAGAAGCTTAACGCCTGAAAATATGAAAAAAAAATCTGGTGGTGTACTTTAACAATAATAGATGGGACGGTCATGAAGAAATAAATTGTGATAAGTAAAAATTTAAGAATTTTCTAAAAATGAAGGAGAAATTTGAGTAGTTACTTTATTACATTATATTCTTTTAATAAAAAACATTTAATAAGCAAACCTTTGTGTGATCACTAGTATTTAGAACTAGTATCGATAAATGAGTTTATCGATATAGGAAGTCCCTAGCTGTCAAGACGATTTGCCCAACGGAATCCTAGGTCTGGTAATTACGCTACATATAATACTCTGCCTGGGAATTGAATCTTCATGAATGAAGCGATTTCCCTTTGGCGAAAGTCAAATATCAGTTGCATCAAAATGTTTCGAACAAATGGTGTTCAATCGTTGCGGAAACCAATCCTTCCTCCCCATGGCATCAATCCATTTTTCCTTTGTATTTGTGTCTTTAGGAAAAGTATAAGATTATAATAGTTATTTTTTGTGTATGAAACAATATTCAGATACATATTACCAGAGCCCGGAATTCTTTTGAGCTGTCATAGGGACTTCTCGTTTATCGACTTCCGATTATACAATATGCATATCAATAAAAACAGAATACAATTTGTAAAATATGATTACGAGTAGATGTAACCACACGCAGTCTTATCGCGAATGAGCGATCTCTTCGAGATAACCTTTGGATACCAACTTTTAGGAAATTATTAAATATAAATTAAAATAAATTTTTTTCTTCTTTCTTATAAATAATAAGGATGGTCTTTGTCCTGATTAAAAGGCATAGGTAAGCAATCCATAAATTGTAAAATTAAAAAGCAATAAAAGGAATAAGCAATAAATAATAAAATATTATTATTTTAATTTCTATTTATAATACTACAATACTTCCGATTATACAATAATACATATTTATAAACGGAAGTCGATCAACGAGAAGTCCCTATCACAGCTCAAAAGTGCTACGAGAATTCCGGGCTCTGCATATTACTCATAAAATATAATATTTTTCATTTTGGTTTATCGATAACAATTATCGACCTTAGCCACAGCATTTGAGTAGCGAACCTTCGGGAAATTTGCTGTGCATTCACGATCTGAGTAGCGAAATAATACACAGGATTATGAAGAAGAGAAATAGAATTGATATTTCCTTGACTACATGCGCAAATTGTGTAAGAAATTGAAAATTAAATATTTTTATACGTATTCTAAATTATTACTTAACGATGATAAGAAATACCTCCATGAGACAAGTTTTTTATGTGCTATTATTGGAGCAGCTTTCAATAACGCAATACGGCATTTTCCTAAAATAAACAAATATTCACTCATGTCATACGCTGCGTGCGGTCGCTGGGTGACTGACAATAATCTGTGCAAGAAGTATGCTTATTATTGCTCATGTTCGGCGACACGGCAACGCCCACTCACCACTTCCAATGGATTCTTTATTTCGTGATATTACATAGCAGCGCAAAGCGTAGCGTAGTACTTATAGTGTTGAAACGACACATTGTCGCTGCCGTCAGTTGTTTTCGTTTGACAAAAGTGCCGTCTAACTGGACTGGAGTCGATGGAACGCTTCGCAGGTAATTAAACTCAATACAATAATTTATGCAACTTAGAAATTTTAAAGAAAGATACTGATGTATTTTTCTCTGTATATTCTGGTATGTATAGTCGTTGTTTGATAAAAAGGCAATTACCTAAGCGTAAAAATTTTAGACTATAAGTTTCAAATTTTTTTATTGAGGTAAATTCACGCTATAAAGATGCAATACGATTTTATTTTAATAACGAAGCCGATACGGATAGTAAAATATATTTAGTATCATACCGATCTACTATGCTAAAAAGGATAAATCCCGCTAACAAAATACTTGTAAAAAAAGGTTAAGTTATTAGTGCCACTAAATGTAGTCGTATTAGATGCCAAGTTATCATCAGGGTATTACTTAAATGGCCTACTGAAAAAAAAAAGTAAAAAATAATAAAAACTACCTAGGAATAATATAAAATATATCGTGCAAGAGGCCGTCAGAAACGGAAGGCCGAATAAACACATTAAAGATGCTAAAGAAGAAGATAAATGTTGATAATAGTTCCCAACACCCAGGACGCCTATAATGTAGTTATGTGTGCCGTGTGATACGTAACATTTCATAGACGTGTTCGCAATATTGCAACCATGGCGGGTGGAAAATTATATAGGAAACTTTTACACTAACTTTTTTATCGGCCAGTTAAAAACTCGTAGTTACGAACGACATGCTTTCCAAACTTTTCCTTTTATTGCGTGACTTATGGTAATATTAAATTTAATAGCCTCGTTGTACTAAAGGAATGGTCCATGAGCGGCATTTAGAGTTCCGCAGTTAACAATGAACCGTTATTTCGCTATACCTGTCTGTCTGTCCGTCCGTCGGCAGGCATGAGTATATAAATTAATTACGCGGACAAAAAAATTAAATAAAAAGTAAAAAAAAAACATTTTTTTAATAAGTTCCTTACACGTTGAAGTAGTCATTTTAATCTCAGTAAATATGTGGTGTGGGTTATCGTTGGTTAGCAATTCAGGGATGCGTTTGCTTTGAAGCCCTAATTTTTATTAGAGTCATGTGTCCGGCCCTCTGCCAGCTTAATGGGAATGAATTTGCTTCTTTCTTTAGTATAAGTATCCTGGAAAGTTTACGAAGCCTTATATAGGCATAACTAGGTAACGAGCAATAGTCGACCAACCTAATAAATGCACTTTCGTAAAAATTTGGGTAACGCAACCGCAACGTTTAGTAGGCGCACGCGTGTCGATGTAACAAAGGTCAAATACAGACAGGCAACTACGGAACCCTACACTGCGCGTGGTCCGATACGCACTTGGCCGCAATATGAAACATTGCATATTTTAACATTTCAATCTTTAAACCGACTTGTGTCATGTTTTACGATTAAAATATTCGTGGAATACACAAATAGATACAACTTTGAAATAATTGTTCTATATTCGATTTCTATAATAAATCTTGACGTGAAAATGTTAAAATAATGTTCACATTGTTCGTAAAATGAACACGGAATTTCTAATGTAATCCAGAGAATTTGTGTAGCGTTGTAGAAAATATTCAAAATCCTATAATATTTTCTTCTCAGAACTAACAAAGGTTTTAACTATCTGTTAAAACTAATAGAAAGCATCCCTTTTCGTCCATTTTGGGTGAACCGTAACTTTTGTGAAATGAGAAGGCTAGACAGAAACCTTCATTTAGTTGCAAATTTTGAGCATGAAATTCTTTATTTTCAAGTTTGTGGTATGAATTTGTTTAAATTTTCGCTTCTGTTGCAGGTTAATGACGTTTCGGTGGAAAAAGCTCCGCACTCCGTGGCCGTCGACGCTCTTCAGAAGGCTGGAAACGTCGTCAGATTAGTAAGTGGACTTATTCATAAGTTCATAAATAAATATCCCTTATAGGCTCAGCTCTACTAGACGTTTCGTTGAAAATACAAAACAAAGTGTTGTTGTACTTTCCTTACTTTAGCTGTATTTTTAAATATGTGTGCTGCTAGCTGATTTTCCTTACAAGTCACAATTAAATTTGCTTCACACTCTCAGCTAGGAGTTAGTTGTACGGAAACACGCCGCCGCAGCAGCCTTAGTCTGTTAGACCAATGTCTCATATTGCATAACCTGTAGCAGTTCGCAGGATGTCTCAGGCTATGCATGTCATGCATAATTTATCGATATCGATAGCGTGCAGGCATGTGCCAACTGTGATGTTTCGATGCGGCATGATTATAAACTCGCTCCTTAATTACTAAGGATCCAAAGACGATATCAGATAAAAAATTGATATGATAAAGATAAATGTATTTCACCTCACTGTAGCGAGGAAAGTGCAACATGCAAAATCATTTTATTTAATGTAAGTAATTTTTTTTTATTTTTTATTTAGCAGTAATAATAACGTTAAGTAGAATTTTGGTCAAGTGCGAGTTGGATTTTAGTTTTCCCATACAATTTGAGACCCAGCGCCTGATGAAAGCAACAAGCATTTTTTTTTAAGTTCCTTAATATTTATTTTATTGTTTTTTTAGTTTTTTTTGTTATACCGGCAACGGAAATACATCATCTGTGATATTTTTGTATGATGAGCGTTGTACGTTTTGTTATCTGTTCAAAGCTACTTAAACACGCTCCAAGGTCAAATTACTTTCCCCACTAGCGGATAAAATGCGTTTTTGCCCACTGGTTTTAAAGGATAAAAGGCGGCTTTCCGAGGCAGTGAGGGGAAAAATATATTTAACACGATAAACTATGGGCTTGAAATGCCATTAAATATCATCCCGTGGCTCTGCTGCATATTTGTTGTTTTGAATCGGAATTTATAAATGAATTGATAAACGAAATATCATCCTGATATGTAAACACGTGGCAGCGAGTCCAACCAAGTTCAATTAATTAATTATGTGTGTTATTTCACTCGTCACCTAATTAATAGTTTTAAATACATTATTAATATTAACCCGATAAAAGATATAAACATTTTCGTGCATAACCCATTTTGTATATACGTAGATTAAGTTTTATTACCTATGTTTGTTTTTATTAACAATTAGTTTTTTACGTATACCTACAAAATGTGTTACCAACGTAAAGTAATATTAGAATAAGTATTCGAAATGCTTGCGCTAACGCGACATCGTGTTACGCAAAAATTGTCATATCCAAAAAAGCTCTAATGGCCCTGCCTAATGAATGTTCGTAATTTGCGGTCCTATTTGTTTGATAAATAGCTATTTTTTATATTTGGTTATACCAATGCTCTGCTTAGTTATGTACGCACATCCAGACAAAAAAATGCTACAGAGCATAGCGTAAACATGGTGGAATTATTTACAGATACAATGACTTGACGACGTACCAAACTTTACTTGAATAGTTCGTAAACATACTGTATTTTTCGCTGCATCCATTTATTTTTCTGTTTTTACACAAAGTACCTTAGTATAAAATAAATAAGGCTACATATTTAAGGAAAAAAACTGCATAAATCGAATGTAATACATAAGGCAGTTGCTAGATAAGACAAGATGAGCCAGATATTGTGAGAAGATCAAACAAAATCTTGTTCATTTTGTTTTATCTTTTTTTTATAATGCGGCTGTCGTTTTACCTTAGTCTAAAAGTCGTAGTCCTCAATGCAACACGCTTATTAGATTTGTCTGCACGTTTATTTTCGTCCGCCGCTTCCGATTTCACCCATATTAGTATGATTGATTCGCGCACCGAGCTAGCTTGAAAGAGTGCGCGAAAAGGGACGAGTCTCTATTCATTCCGTTCATATTAGATTTTCTAAAAAAAAACGTAATATTACCGTTACACTACCGTGCAAAACGCCTACTTTGCCACCAGGGGGAACTTTGCCCAAAAAAGCAAATTCTAAACAAATCTGGTAGTGAACGAAAACACTACATATTTATGGCAAACTTACAATTGTTAGTAGAAACTAGATTATATGTATGACTTTACTTTGAATCATACATGTCTTTAACTTCAGCCAAGAGCTTGCAGCGAATTGTGGAATGTGAGGTTAATAAGTCCTAGGTGCCATTCCAAATAAATATGCTTAATCTAGCCCTGCATGCATATAGGTACTATTAAACTTTGTAAACTGATTAATATTTTGCCTTATGGCTGTTTCGCATATTTACAGACCCGGAAATGACAATATATTTCATTTTAAAAAATTGGGTTTGCATGAGTCACTTGGGTGTAAGCTACATATGGCTCGAATACATTTCTTTTGACCTTCAAAAACTAAATCTTTGTCGGTAGAACTGCCCCAAAATATTATGGCGTACCTTAAAATGTAGAATTGACATAGGCATGATAGGATGTCAAGACGGCAGATTGATTTACTACAATTCTAACAATGTCTATTTGGATACAGACGAGCGTATTTTGCAAAATGCTTCCTTTTTGATTCAAGATTACAACGTAACTATTATACAAAAACTGAGAACGTACTCATCATAATCATAATCATTTTTTAAACTAGGGGCTAAAAAAGTATTTCAATTTTTCATTTTCTTTTTCTAAACCTAAACTATATGAGTTTTCTTGGGAGTCGTTTTCAAAATTTGCAGTGTGAAGTGTCGTGTCCGTTCTTAATTTCGCAGTAAACAAGAATCATTTGGTACATGAATGATTACAATTCAATTCACCATATTTTGTACGAGAGGCTGACATGATTGAAAATCATAGATTCATTTGAAAAATATATAAAATACCTTCTAAGTTTTCTTAAGTTTTTTGGTGAAAACAGGATTACATTAAGTATATTTTTTTGCCGCAAATTGTACTTTATCCTTATATTTTACCCTAAAAATTATATTATAGCAAATTGTAACTTAATGGTAACCCATAAAAAATAATGATAAATAGGACCTACAATGGCGATTTTTTTTTAAAGACGTATAAATCAACGCCGCGCGCTTCGTCTCCGCCGAAATTTTGATTTAAGAAATGGTTATTTTAGTACGTTATCAGTTTTTGTATAAATACGAATAGTTACGTCGTAATCTTTAAGGAAAAAGAAAGCATTTTGCAAAATACGCCCGTCTGTAGGAGTAAGGACTCTTAAGCCCGCTTAAACTTATCCCCGGATAAACGCTCCAAAAGTCACTAAAATCGTGTGTGTGTGTGTGTCCCTCTAACTTTCGAACCGTGGAATAAAAAAACATGGACATACTTAGTGCTTTATAAATACTTTCAACGAAAATTATTTTGATTAAGATCGGTTCAAAGGTTTTTTGAGTTATTTGCTGAAAAACTGCCTTCCTTAACGAAAATAACGTAAACGTAACGTAAGTTTATTTTAAAATTTTAACTTAAGGTATAAGATAGTGCTTCCTAATGTGGGTTAGCAAGTAGAAGGTACGGAATCCTTCATTGTACATGGTCCGACACGCACTGGCCGGTTTGTTTTTACTGTACATTTTACCACTAGCGAGTTCGTCGAGCTCGGCGGCCGAGGGTGGTGACACTGTGGCGAGGGGCGCGGGGCCTGGGGCTCGGCATCGCGGGCGGAGCGGACGACGCAGCGGGCGGCGGAGGCGTTTTCGTATCGCACATCGCGGTCGGCGGTGCGGCCCACCATGATAGCAGACTGAGGCTAGGGGATAAGATATTGGCTGTAAGGGATGAGGATGTAAGTATAAAGGTCACAGCTCACTAGACCCACCCGGCACACGCACCGCACCGCCTCGCCATACTACGTTACGTTAGCGTCTCCAGTCGCTAACGTAACGTAGTATGGAGTCGCTAACGTAACGTAGTATGGCGAGGCGGTGCGGTGCGTGTGCCGGGTGGGTCTAGTGAGCTGTGACCCTAATTCAGCAGCAGAGTCGCAGTTTCACAACTAAAAATTCCGTTTCAATTTGAATTCAAATTCATTGCAATAAAAACGCGTACCATGGCGCACAAGTGACTATACATTTACATAAGTCGCAGCGATTCGCATATAATATTGTGACAATACCTCAAAAATGCATTACAAACTTGGCCACCCGTATTAAAACGGTATTTTTTGGAATCAGGTTGACAATGACGGCTTACGCTAACGAGTATCGAGTTTTCTATCTGTGCATCCAAATATAAAATTCATGTAGAATGAATTTTTAATCTCCTTTAAATTTCAATGTCCATATGATAACATGAATGATAAATGATGTCCCTGTCTAGGGTATAGAAACGTCACTAATAGGGGCGACCCACGCGCAAGCAGTGACAGCCCTGCGGAGCACAGGCGAGCAGGTGACACTGGTCGTGTTACCCGCTGCGTCCTTCCCGCCCGTCGCCAGAACAGCTGCGCTCTATTCTAGTAAGCACACCCTTACAGCAAGTTAATACCAACCGTCTGAGGCTCTAGTATAATAAGTTTTACCGAAACAAAACCTTACGACCGCGTTTGCGTTTAGCTGTCAAATCCCATACAAATTAAGGGTAAAACGCAAACGCGATCGTAAAGTTTTGTTTCGGTAAAACTTATACTAGAGCCTCTGTAATTCTAAGCGAAATTGAACACTAGGTATTACATACTACAATTTTTAATACTGCTAAATTACAAAATATTAACAGCATTTTATTAGTTTATTGTTAAAACACATAAAAAAAATATAAAATACATAAGGTACATTAGAACTAGATGTAAAATTAAAACTAAAACCAACTGAAAACCTATTTACATTTACACATTCACCCAAAATAAACCGATTAAAACATATACAATAAGTTAGTAGTTACACATTACTGGTTAGTTTATTCATAAAGCTACTTTAAAAATGTATACGTGAACTGACAGTAATTTTAATTATTAATCTAAATACATTCTATTGTTAAAAATTTCAACGCAAAATAATTGGTAATTGTATGAAATTTATAGAGATTAAATATTATATTTAAAATATAATACTTCCATCTCTTTAAATTAGATTCAAGTGGCTTATCGGTTCTTGTAAGTAGCAGCACAAGCTAAATATTTATTTGATGAATATGTTGATGCTAAGAAGGTTTTGAAGTAATAATTGATGAAACAATATCCAAGTTAAATAGGTCATAAAAAAACGAACAGATACCGGTTTTTAATAATAATTTCGCCTTAATAAATAGTTTCAAAAAATTTAATTTATTGGGTTTCATGCAATACAATAACAGTACTTGTGTATGTATAAAACTGATGTCACAAACATTTCATCATCATAATATCATCCGAAAGACGTCCACTGCTGAACATAGGCCTCCCCCAAAGAGTGCCACAATGACTGGTCCTGCGCCATCCGCATCCAGCGGACTCTCGCGACCTTTACCAGGTCATCAGTCCACCTTGTGGGGGGGCCTACCCACGCTGCGCCTTCCGGTAGGTGGTCGCCACTCGAGAACCTTTCCGCCCTAACGGCCATCGGTTCTACGTGCAATGTGCCCCGCCCACTGCCGGTTAAATTTTAGCGATTCGGAGGGCTATATCGGTTACCTTGGTTCTGCTGCGGATAGCCTCAAACATTTACAATCCTGAATATTTATCGAATCATGGCAAATAACAAATTAGATAAGCTGACCTTAATATTCCGATCTCCATGTCATTGAATTAAAACACTATTTAGAGTGCACGTTAAATTTATACCTGTCAATCTGTGATACATATATGTTTAGTTCAAGGTTCTTCCGCGGGATCAGTAACATAATACTTATTAACTTATTATGTATAATTTGTTCGCCAAGTACTTCATTTCTGACTTACAAAACTTTTTCATATTGTTTTTGATTCCTGCGAATATGACATATGTGATTTTTGTTGAAGCATAAAAGTAATAGGGGCGTTAAAACGACTAATATATAATTTAAGTGAGCTATTTTTGTGGCAACTAGATGATGTGATTGAGTAAATAAAATAATATTAACATGAAATTAAATATGTACAAAAGCATCAAGTTAAATATACCTACTTAGATAGTAATTTTACATCAACTAAATGAAATTAAAATTAGTTAAGGCATTTTTCATAAAGGTTTCATGTATGTACTGTCGCGAAGCGGGATTATTGAGCCACTTACCACTGATCTTAATTTAGTCGTGGTTTTTTACTCGTGTAAGTATAGGTAAGGCTGCGAATTTTGACCAATTTAGACGTTAAAAATCTATAATGCTGATAAAAAATACTGGTAGCACCGAGAGGTTTCAATACAATGTTATTATATTATATACGCGACAAAACCACAAAAAAGCCTTACATACGAATCAGTCAAATTTATTTTTTCTTCGATCTAGGCATATTACATGAACGGTCTATGAATGTCGATAAACCATTGGTTCGGAGAGAAAACCTTTGCCTCGAAAAGAATAGGCGGCGTAAAAAACTCGGTGAGGCATATTTTTTTCAAAACAGTACCTATACAATACATATATAAAACATGGATAATATGCACAGATTCGCATTACACCGCTAAATACGATACAGTGTCAAGTCAACAATCCCGCTTCGTAATCGATATAAGAAATCTTAAACTATCCAGCATCCTCCCAAGAATCGTTGACGATCATATAGGTATCACCGTAGAAATGGTAAGTACCTATCAAGACAAGTACGACATAGCCTGATTTATGTAAGCAAATGAAACATCTAGTCGTTGAATCTTCATTTTAACGCTATGAGCATGCAGACACTAACGGAATAAGGAATTTAATCTTCATTTGTCCGTACAGCCAAAACTCAAGCCACGTCGTGTTCCACGCTTCATGAACTTTTGGAAGAGGAGCCGAGTGAAATCCCGAGGTACTCTCCCGCTTTTGTTTCTGTGCACGTTTCATTTCGCTAGAATAGAAATAATATCACGTATCTTGACTTCGATCGTGAATTTGGCGAAACCGACAGTAACATCCGAGCAGACATGGTGGTCAACAATAACAATATCTGATAAATTTTAGTATAAAATACTGTAGGACTGTATGGAAATTTCGATGCCAAGACGTCCACCATGGCATGGATTGAGAATTGGGCCCCATAAATTAATTTACAAGCCGAAACGGCAATTTTTTTTTATTTGTCGCAATAACGTCTGTTCCCTGAGAATCGAGAAAACTATGCTAACATTACAGTCAAGTGTAAAAATATGGGTGCATACAACATACTCATAAATGTGTCCCATTCGGTACATATTTATGAGACGATTAAATCGATACATATTTTTGCAGTTGACTGTACTAACTATATAACTAGGTATTAATCACATATTTGCGGTGTCAGTAAGAAACGTGCTTGTGATTGACCATCAGGAGTGTAGAATACGGCACAGTCCTCTTATGCAATTAGACACTTCAAATCACCATAAGATTACCAAAACGCTCATGGCATAACTTTACTGCTACGTGTCTGATATTTTTAGTGCCTTATCCCGTCTCATAATCTGTGTGAAGTGTGTACAGTACGTTTTCACAGACTCTTGCTAGAAGTCAAGATACTGTTCATAATAGTTTTACTTTGATTTCACTCCACAGTATACGCTAACGTGTTGCCACCGCTTGGCACTAAGTCAAAAACTATAAAACGTTAACTCGCAACCCCTTTTGGCAAGAACATATCGCGTATGCCTGGTGTTACAACAAACGTCCAATGCGATTAAAATTACAGAAAATGCTTTGGCTTGGCACATGAAACTTGATTTGTTGAAGTAGGCTATGGTAGTTATAACTTGTTTTTATGTTCCATAAAATATATTATTTTCATCGCATTAAGAGTTTCCTTCGAATTATGTAAAGCTTTGGGGCAGTTACATAACCAACAGAACGTGATCATATTTTTTATATTTAGGGCGCGTTGTATCAACTAAATTTACTGACTGGTTTGGTTAACTAGAACTATCAAACTTCCCGTATTAACAAATTTTAACTCTTCAGTACGTACGACGTGGTGTCTCAGCGTGTATCACTATTTTCGAGTTTTGTGCATTTTTTTTGTTGATGTGTGCGTAAGCGTGTGCTTAACTTATTTGCGATGGTTAAATACTAGCTTCTTAGGTTGTTCGTAATGCTCCGTCTATCTGTTTTTCTTTGTAACTCAGTGTTGTTTTTATAAATGCCAGTTAAAGGCATAATATAATTTATCATCTGTTGTTTTGTTTTTGCTTCTGCAGCCAAAAAGTATCGCTATCTTTTGGCTTACATGCAAAACGTTTTATCTTGATTAGAAGATTTTTTGTGCCTTCCAAAAAGCTCTCACTGCGGTAAAGCTTAGCGTGAATTTGAGCTCACGTCTTAAAAGTAAAGAATTTATAAAGATCCTTTAGTTAGACTTTTTGACGGTAAATAATGTAACCGGCTTTACAGACTTTTAATTGGGTTACCCTTTCCAGATGCGTCCGAATGGTCCGCCTGGTCCGTTCCGGATCTCGGCTCGGCATGGACATAGTCGGAGGCCTCGGCGGTGAAGTGGACGCAGCCAGCGGGGTTGAAGAAGACGCTTGTGGTGTCTTCGTTTCTGGAGTGTCGGCGGGTGGGGCTGCGCACGGCATGCTCTATAGAGGAGACCGGATACTGAGTGTGGACGGACGGGACTTGACGAGGGCCACGCATGAACAGGCTGCAGCGGCTTTGAAGGTTAGTAGCATTGTTTACTTTTTCAAACATAACGAAGGTATAGTACCAACCTGGTGGGTGTAGTGGGAACGCGATAGGATACATTATATATTTTTTAATAAAATCCATTGTTATGAATTGTACCTATTTTTATGGAAATTACCTAGAACGATATTTTTGTTATCCCATACTACTACCTACTAGTGTCAATAGCATAATGTTGCATATACCTATCGTCTTAAGAAGTCAGTCTGACTCAAAATGTCGCATAAATTATTGATCTCATATCGGTAAGTAATTCAATAAATCAGGTCAGGTTGTCCTCCAATTTAATAACATTATTTTGTTACACGACATAACAATGTATCAGCCTATAATCCTACTGCTTAGTACAGTCCTCCTCTCATGGATGTATTACCTATAAGGCCTATTTTTGACAAATTTAACCTAATCCTCCGCCTTCATGAAACAAAACGTTTATAGCTCTAGTCACCTCCGCAGCAATACTCAGGCGCAGCGGTATCGATAGCTGCGCAATACCAGCCAGAGCAGTACGAGCGGCTGCGCGCCCGCATCCGCGCCATCAACGCGGCCGCCGTGTCGCCGCACGCGCACCGTCACGCCACGCACGTGCCCGTACATCCTGATCTACATGCTGTGTATCCAAGGTAACCAAAGCCATCAGGTTGTCACTCCTCTTTCTGCGTTCGTCTTTATGCTGCAAAAAATTGATTTATACACTAGCCTGGAAACACGGCTAAAACCAGTTACGGCTACAATAGGTAAACAATGGCATTGTATTAATACAAAGCCTTTATTAACGAAAAGAAAAAAGGCCTCAAAAGCTAGCAGCTGTTGCCAGAGCTCTCACACCATAATTATTTTTCTTCCTCGTGTTAAGGTAAACGTCCGAGTGCTCGACGCTTTACTAGTATAATATGGCATGGATGGGCACTCTATGTCACAGCAATATGGGTTAAATTCGAACTAAGAGGATTTTTCTTCAATCGAATTTAAGCCATGTCAATTTGACATATACTAGTACAGAGTCGAACACTCGGACGTTTACCTTAGGTATATAAGATGTCTTCACGCTGCACAGAACGTTTTATACACTAGTGCATTAAGAAAAAAATAATTATCTTCTAAGACAATTCCTGGTGCCAAGGAGCAGTGTATCAGTCAAGAGCCAACTTGATACAACGGAGGCATTAAATTTCCGCTCGGGGAAACGTGATCATATTGACCGACAAATCACAATTTGGCTCAAATATCGACCCAATCCACATGCAAGCTTATTGTATGCACTTGTGATACAATCTACTATTAAGGGTATATTATCTATAATAAAATCTACACTACAATCGAGCTCATTTTGTAATCGGATGTACTAATTGCAATCGATTTACCGGTTTATAGTCGAAGCTCATTAATGCACACACACTTGCTTCAGTAAGAATATCATAACATAACCGCACCACTTAGAATCGATTCTGAACAGCGATTAGAAGCAGCTGTATAATATCAGAATATAATTAGCATAGATATTAAGCTCTCGACACAAGTGAGGGATCAGTGCGGGTGACCTCGTGGGTGCTTTACTAAATGTTGTGTAAAACTTCAATAACAATTACATTAAAGCACCCTATTAGATTTTGAATAAAGATATTTTTAGAAACTGGAGTAATGTAGCCCTACAGAGCGTACAGTAATGTAACCCTAGAGTGGGAGTGCGGTACTGAAAGAAAAGGGGTTGATATTGGCTCGTGCACAATATTTATTAGCCTATAAATTAACAGCGTCCAATCGTGACGACCGCGATTCCGATACTGAAATTAAATCAATTGTTCCCGTCTGTGACAGACGGCATCAATTCTAAATTCAAATACTTTAACATGCCAGTTGAAGCTAGCACGACTGTAATAGTACATTACGTACCTAAGGCGGTGAATTCGTAAATGGCCCAGATCGCAGGTGTTTGTCGCAGGCCATAAATATGCGATCTGGGGCTTTACGAATTACCGCCCGTGGTAAGTACATTATCATTAGGTACGTAATGTACTATTACATTGGCACTGTCATACTTAGTTAGTCTAATCAAATAAAATTACTTTAAAAATTTAGACGTATAAGCTAGCAACACTGAAGCGATTTGACTAAAGCCTTTCACAAACTGGCACGGCCTGCGGTGGCGATCAATAGTAAACATCATAGTTATTGTCAATTAATAGCCACTGACCGCCACCGCAGGCCACGCCAGTGTGCTTCAGACTTAATGATGAGTGCATGGACTTTTGATCAGTGTTTCTTAGACTTTTTAAATATAACAAGAAATGGTCCCCTATACAGCGTGTGACATCCATTTGAACACATTTTAGGTAACGATAGCTTTAAGTAATCGAAAAAATATAAAAATTACCAATTATTGGGAATCAATGATTTCTCAAACAATTACAAAAGCTAAACCATAAAATGACCAGCCGTAAACGTCGCGAACTAAAGTGTCGGACAAACGAAAAAAAAGTTTGTCGAATAGTAAATTCCGAAATGAAAATAGGGCAAACAAGTTTAGTGATTCAGATAGGTAACCATATCGAATAAACATTTATTTTCTTATTCAAACCACACTCAAATAAATGTAAAATGACACTGTCTCAAAACTGAACTGTAACTATTAGGAATACTGTAAATTAGTACACAATTTGATCTAATTGTACAATTTTACATTTTGTTGACGTGAAAAACATTCGTTATATCAATAAATAAATTAAAAATTTAAATAAATACCTAAAATTAACAAGTGCGTTTGCGAATTAAGTCTCTGCAAGATATATATTTCAATAAAAAAACATTACATACCTGTGCAAGGATAAACTTTTTTGTAGGGCTTTTAATTAAGCCCCACGCTATTATGCTGCACCCTGGGCATGTCCACGACATTGCCCTTCGCGTTCTCTTAAGATCTTGTGCGGTTTAACAATTTTAAGGTTTAACAATTCGTAAATACTCTTTTTTTTATAATTTTATAATATCTATTCGACTCGCTGACAGATCATGCACCCAGTGAACGTAACTGAATATGGCGATTTTCGGCACCTTTGACATTTGTAGGTTCTTATTTCGGTTCTGAGTGTTATACTGCCATCTCTTTTTTGGCAGCTAAATAGTGTTTACTTTCTACGTACTTAATTCTACGTCGACACAAACGTCATTTGAAAAGTCCATATGTTTTCCTATCTCCATGAGTCTTAGGTACAGAGGCTCTAGTATAAGTTTTACCGAAACAAAACGTTACGATCGCGTTTGCGTTTTACCCTCAATTTGTATGGGATTTGACAGCTAAACGCGAACGCGGTCGTAACGTTTTGTTTCGGTAAAACTTATACTAGAGCCTCAGGTGTGTTCACATAACGTTCCGAACGCGCGTTAGCACAATTTAACTATAATTTTTCCATATATAAAAACTGACATCGAGATCTACCTGACGCGCCTACAACGCGTTACGTACGTACGTTCGTTATTTTTATTTTACAACCTAATCAATCACACACTTCGTACACTTTCTTTTATCGTCGGTTCCCTGCGACACAATTTTTATAGTAACAAACAAGCTAACAAAGTAGCCTTACTTGATTTATCAGCACATTCCATTGGGATTTACCGCTGAGCAGAGCATTAGCTCACTATTCATGCCATTCAGGAAGTCCGTTCAACTAACCGCGTATACATTATTAGAACTAAATGAGCACCTAGCATGCCCCATTTTCATGGAAAACGGAGTAAAACAACGATATATATATCTGAAAGGGCAGTTGGACATGCTGCACACGGATATTATTCAGCGGGCCTGTTGTTACATGCATTTTGTATCTCAATGTGCCAGTCATGCATAGTTAACACCTGCGGCCACGGATATTTGGCGTAGAAATGTTTGTCGATACGTTATTTTGTTTACTGATTTGGAACTAATAAACGTTAAGCTAATTGATAGTAGCTTTTAAGATTTGCATTCTATTGAATAATTATAACGATTTAATTTTTCCACATTTCTGACTAGCCATTACCTACGGTATAGATGTTACTGTAAAAGCCCAAAGTGCGGTGCCGGTAATCAGATAATCCTAGGAAGGACATGGGACGTTCGTTCTGGACTTTTGCCACTGGTCACTTTTTCATCACATTTGCGAAGAAATTACCTTAACACCCAATAAAAATTACAATATTTCAGTCGTTCGAAAAGTATGAACAGATCTGGAACTTTAGCCGAAACTCCAAGGCGGTTCCGGCAGGAATCATTATCTCACGAGGCGTTGAAGAACTTGTCGAGGATTACAATTAAACAAACCTATTTCCCCGCACATTTATTTTAATAGAATACGTCTAATTCATAAATTTTCCTTATCCCTTACAGGTAGCTGGTGAAGTAATTGGCTGTGAAATCGACCATTCTTTAGAAACTGGAAAGAAGAAATGACACAGTTACTAAGTATTAAATTCTCAATGGAACTGAGGCTCTAGTATAAGTTTTGCCGAAACAAAACTTTACGATCGCGTTTGCGTTTTACCCTCAATGTGTATGGGATTTGACAGCTAAACGCAAACGCGGTCGTACCTAACGTTTTGTTTCGGTAAAACTTATACTAGAGCCTCTGGTTTAATATTTTAAGACTACTTTTCTAAATTTGACCTTGTAAATACTGTTACTTAATTCACGTGTAAGATGTTGTGTTAAATATTAATTTAAGTAAATTACGCACTGTAATGAATATTAAACAATTTCACTGTAAGAAAAGAATTAGAAAATACGAACAATATTTTTAAGATATTACTTAATATAAAAAAGGAGATGTGTACAGATTTTATATCTGATTGAAAGAAAAATGTTTTATATTCTCTGACTTCAAGGAAAATAAGGAAAATGTATAATATCATATATAAATCGTTTAACGGGTATTTTATAGGAGAATGAAGGGTACTTATTATTCTGTTAACATTGTTAGTTAAAAAACATGTGTAGGGAGTTAGTAAAATACCAGAGAGCGTAATTCAGAATCGTTTTCACCGATGACGGCCTCTTTCGATAAATATTAAAAAACAAATCGACGTCAATGAGAACGTTTCGTAATTAGGCTGTCAATGCACATAAGTATATATGTATGACAGTAATAAAAGAATGTGAGTACTCCAAAGTTATCTCCCTAAGAATAAGTCAAATCAGTGTCACGAAAAAAGTGAGTGTGACCTTGGGGGTGAATGTCCACCAGAGATTTACTAAGCTTATGTTTTCATATATTTGCGAATCTATCGTGACAATGCGAAGACACGTCGCACATCTGTTGTAGCCCCCCCCCCATTTTAAGATTTGTTAAAAAATGATTGTTTATAAGCCGAGGTCATGTCGACAAAATGTATCGCTAACTAAAACACTATGTATGTATGTAAATTCTAATCAGTACACACCTAACTCTTTAGTTCCTCTGTTATCTCATTTCTTCAATGCATGGTGATCCTACAGTAGTGTATTTTTAATAACGTGGAAAATTTGAAATGCAAGTGTTTATTTGTGTCAAGCATAAACTCGTGACAAACGCGTAAATATGAATAAATACTGTATTAAATCATTTTGTAAATAAAATTAAATGATTGTCAAGTAATTTGTCAACTGTGATATTAAACTTAATGTTAGTATACTACGGTAAAAACTGAAATTGAATACATGACACTGATAACGTTATGTGGTTTTTATTGCTCTACTAACTGTAGGTACTTACCTATAAAAACAACTCTTACCCTATCCTATTTAATGTACCCACGAATAACGTATTTTCGCTTTCATTCAACGAGTAGGTAACTTAGTCTGTATATCTTCAGGTATAAATTGTTAAACTTCAAGAAAGGAAGATATCAATTTAAGAGTTATGTATGTAATAGTTTTGAAACTGCAATATATATTACAATAGCTTCCGCCCGCGACTTCGTCCACGTGGAACACTTTTAATATCGTAGCTCCTTACAAACTTTCGCTGAATAAAATTCCCGGAATAAAAAGTATCATATTTATACTCGTATGTTAATCCAGGTTATACACTATATGTATACCAAAATTCATATTAATCCGTTTAGCCGTTTTTGCGTTATTGAGGACCAAACTTTAGCATTCATAATATTAGTAGGATTTGCAAAAAATCCAGGGACATGACTCGATTGACAGACTCTAGGAGGCATTTTTAGATTAATGAATAAGGTTAATTTACGATTTTCGCTACGGTGGTAGAATTGTGCTGAAGTTTACAAACAAAGTGAAAATGTAAATCAATATAAAGAAGATTAGCCAATGGGTCGTCGTCGAAGAGTAAGGCTAAATCAGACCAAGCTAGATCGGTTTCTCGGCCCCGTAAACTTCTATACTGCATTATCAGAACATGACTACAAATTTAAATTCAAAAAATCAAAATCATTTATTTCGGACTCTGTAATCTATAATTTATTACAAATATACACATAGGTCTTTTATATACAAATATTGCTCGTTTAATAAAATAGTATCGGATAACACCGGTAGCGCTATCTATCTGGATATCTACATACAAACTTGCAAGCAAGTTTTAATCCGATTTGAAGATGAATCTTCAAAAACGCTGTAATCGTTTTTCTTGTATTTTAAGAAGTTTCAAGTCCCTAGCTCGAAAAGATATATACTTTCCATGCAAATTTGAACCCAGTTTTGACCCCTTAGGGTATGATATTTCAAAAACGCTGAAATTACTTTTCTTTTGTATTATTAAAGAATCTTTTTACAAAGTTTCAAGTCTCTATCCTAAAATATCATTTAATTCCCATACAATTTTTCAAACCTTATACTCGTATTGTAACTTAAACTACCTAGCGTCCTATCCCTAAAATGAAAACCACCTGTGCTTCTAAAATATATATTAACCTAAAGAAATATAAATGATATTAAAATTAACTCGATTTGTCCAATAGATCGTCTAGTGTCTACGTTATGTTCCGAGCAACCTAAATTCTTTTATGTGTAGCAAATTAGATTTTGACTCCTTCCTACCTAATCAACCCTACGTACACCTACTGCATCCTAGTTCAAGAAAATAGCCATGTAATAAATAAAATTTGTTTTTGGTTACTAAACCCCAACCAGATCCTACCGTGGCCGGTTAACGTAATGGTAGCTTTATCAATTTTCTCAACATGTAATATTTCTTAAATCAAAGCATTGATTTCTTTACATACCAAAACATCGCCTCAACTTATAATTATATCATCAAATCAGACAACAAAACAACCTAGCTAGCTAATAGTTTATTATTATTATTGTATGGAAGATTCTCTGTCATTAATACTATGCTACCATTTCCGTCTGGATGTGGGTCTGGCCATCTAGCTAATTAAATACCCATTTATTGTATTTTGTTTATAATAGGTATTCCTAACATTTTACCTGTACTTCGTACCTAATTTCTGATGAGAAGAAGCACTCAACAAACTCATCAGACCTAACAATTGAATATTATTTCATTCAAGGAAAATTATGTATTAAGGCATTATTCCACCCTTTACATAGAGACTAATGTATCCATTAGATTCCTATAAACTGCTATAGTGAAGATATTTGTGATACTGAGGTATACCGTCCATTAAATATGAAATATTGAACCTAAAGTTTAGGTACCCTAAATACTTCATGAGTATATTCCACTCATGATAATTCGATACCTTAGTATTAGACATAATGGACTGCTCCGCTTGCCATTAGCTTAGAATCATTTCATCTTTTTGAAACAATTCTGATATCCTTATCATAACTGGAAGTATAATACCTTGATGACAATATGCTACTATACAATTATTACACGTAATAATATACGGAACCCAATACTACTGATCCACACACAATAAGTAATTCCTATTAAGTTACTCATGATTGCAATTAAACCTTCAAATAAATGCTATTTGATTTGTAAACCTTCATTCTAATTATCCATCCCTATGAATAGTATTCCTAATACCCTATTACGGTGTTTGACTCTATTCCTAACCTACCACTAAATCCTAAACTACTCTATGCAGAACTCCCATCATTACTTTTATTAACGTTATGTGATGTGTATGTCCTAAGCTAGGGACCTAAGCTGTAAATCGTTCGGAAGGCTAGTCCGAGAATGCAACCTAGAGCCTGTGTAAGGTACATTTCACAACGTGTCCGTGGACTTAAGGGTTCTGTGAAATGCACGCCCTATTTTATAACATATAAATATATATTCAATAAAAGAACAAGCCTTAAGCACACACAAGACCTCAACGAGTGGATAACAATCCTAGCGATCGACTTATGGGAAATGGCGATCTTCTCGCTTCAGCCTGTGGCCAACCTTAAGACGAGTGAGAGGCCCATCAAAGTTAGGCTACACCATCTGTGTTGTTAAAAAGATGGTGCCAGGCTTCTCTCAAACCTGGCCTACTACTAACAGGATCCCGAAGTATATTTCCTTGTCACCGTCAGGGGAAATGCACTTCTTTAAGATGACCATGCAACTAGGACTTTGATCTGGTTCGAAATAATAATAAAATCATCTAAAATAAACCCAAAATTTAACAGAAAGTGAAATAGTTCATTACTACGCAACATAATTGCATAATACTGAACCTTAGAATAAACTCAGAATCGAATAAGTAGTGGAATAGTTCATTACTATGCAAAGCAATCGCACAATATTGAACCTTCCCGCCACAACAATAGTGTATCCACGAATGTTTACGTTACGAATTTAAGCTCGACCCAGAGTCAATGACAATCCGACAGTTCGTTAGAGAAAGAATGCCCCGTCTACTCGGTGTGCCGGTCTTATATAGACTAAAAAGGTGTGAATCGCTTGATTGGCTCGAAGCGCTCGATCTGCATCATTCGCTCGATGTGCTTGACGTAAACGAAATTATACCTTACAATCATTTACTTAAGGTTTGCTTTCAATCGTGCGCGTACGTATTTATTCCCTATTGGAATCAACTTTACTCATTGTGCGTAGTGTTTGCGCCAGCATCGTAGCGACAACACGTGTTTAATTTACTGAGAAATATGAAAATATTACGTTTTGTTCGTACAAACGTCGATGACACTATGTACTATTATATTCTATTCAGGTGTCCATATAATTTCGATTCATATCCAATGATGATGACGATTAATGTATTAATCTTTATTATATTGTATTATTGCTTCATTTAGCATTCATTAAAGACCATAATAGAGCCATAGGCATAATTCTAGTTACAGTATTACCCTCTGAAGAAAATAAATCTAAGAAAAGGCCGCGCTATGTCCTATTCTGAGGTCCAAACTACCTACAATATTAGAAAGTGCCATCAAATTCGGTTTAGTAGTTTTTGCTAGAATTTGCCACCAAAATTATACTGATTGTCATCGCCGCCACGCGGCGTCCACTTGACAACAAAAGATGGCGCTGTTGCGTATACACTACTTTATCCAATCGTTTAGTCTCAAATTTAGTCTGAGGGTCACTTTAACTCCATCAAACTGGTTTAAACGTTTCATATGGTTTCACGGAATTTAGACGACGAAAAAAAACTGGAGAATTACCTACTAAGGCAAGAATATGCATGCGCTATTGAAGTTTTTAATTTATGCAGCATAAATACAATTTCCTTCAGTTTCTCCTTATTATGTCTCTGACAACATCAACGAATTTTCACATTTATAATATCAGTGTGATAATAGTTGTGATGTGTGATGTAGGTACTTATGTATGACGACCGCTTTAGCCTAGTTGGTAGTGACCCTGCCTACGAAGCAAGAGGTCCCGGGTTTGAATCCCGGTAAGGGCATTTATTTGTGTGATGAGCACGAATATTTGTTCCTGAGTCATGGATGTTTTCTATGTATTTAAGTATTTATTTATCTATATAAGTATGTTTATCGTCGTCTAGTACCCATAGTACAAGCTTTGCTTAGTTTGGGACTAGGTCGATTTGTGTGAGATTGTCCCCTAATATTTAATTTAATATTTAATAATCTTTAGGGGTACCCAAATAAAATACAAAAAATAGTTTTTTTTTTAAATCAAGTCCAAATTGAAATTAACTCCGATGAATGAAAAAACATTTTTACTCGGCCAGGCGTCGGGCCAAATAAAATTAACTATGAAAATAGAAAATTCGACGCCGAATAGTGTTGTAAAAAATCATATTTTATTATTTTAAGTTACTACGGAATATATCAAAAACCATAAAATAACACTGCAAACAAAAATACACATCTATTTAATTAATTCGACTTATGCCATCATAGGACACTATTTAGGTCACATACAAGCTTTTATTTACTTTCACCTGTCCCGTTGTCTGTCTGTCTGTCTATCTGTAATCAAATCTTGCAAGTTAAATTTGACCCACTTCCCGGTGACCGATTGAGCTGAAATTTTGGGTATAAGTATAGTTTGGATGACAATTCAATATTATGGTACCATCCAGCTTATCTGATGATGCAGACAGAAGGTGACCATGGGAATTCACTTTACTTAACCGACGTAACCCCGTTGAGTTTGGGCTCGTTAGAATCGTCTCAATGAGTGGTTGAGGATGTATACAGAAAAGTACGTCGTACCGTAGTCGGCATTAAAAGCTTGTACCAAAAATGAAATTTTTGACAGAAGCTTGTTTTTAGGGCTGACAGAAAACTGAATAAGGCTGGATTTGGTCAAATTGTAATCAATTTTTAAAAATGACTAGGGTCATTTCGCCGGTTAGCGACCACCTAATTTTATGTGCCGGTTGGCTCCCACTTAGCTGAATTGGTGAACTGAAAGGATATATTCTCGGTTTTTTAGTAGATTTCCATTCTTAAACAACAACAAAGATGCATGTACAACTAATTGTCTCAATAGGGTCTGTAGAATTGATGTTATCTTCAATAGAAAAAACCTTCTCCTTCAGGTGGTCGCTAACCGAAGGTGGTCGCGTAACCAGCGTAATGACCCTACCTACTTAGTCTTGACACAAACTCTATTCTAACTTGGTCGAATGAAAACTAAATAACTTCATATCTTTCATAGTACTGAGTATAGTTACATTTCAAATAGCGCTGAGGAGTACAAGCGCGTTATAATGCACAGTTAATTCAAAACTGAAGCAACTACTAATTATAGAGCGTTGACTCAGAAAGCCAAGCGAACAATTTACTGCAAACCTTTGTGGGTTTCACGTTGCACTGAAGTTGCGAATGAGCCCACCGCTATCGTGTTCCGTTGCCGGTGTTGGTAACAAATAACAAGACGGCAGTAGTTATAGGTATGGATGGCATAGTGGTACAGCCCCGTCGCCGGTGCGTTATACCTAATAGTCCTGTATAGACCTTTATGACGAATCAAATTGGAGGATTGCATTGAAACACAAGCCTGAAGGGTTATTTACATGGCGCGCCAACTGGTATGCAAGTTTTGGTACATTGCAGGGTTTGATTGAATTCGTTGTATTTCGATAGCCCGCAGCCCCGCAATGTAATGAAGATCGCATATGAGTTGGAGCACTATCCAAATGGGTCTTTATTGAGATTACTATAAGGCTAGTTCAATTTGTGTATGATTGGCCTCTAATATTTATTTATATAAAAAGTTATAGCCTATCCGAGCTTACTTTAGAACGAAACTACACATACTAAGACTAACTCAGGGCCTACTCAGACTAATCTAACGACTGTTGGGTCACCCTAAATGTGACTCAATTAATGTTGCTTTCATCTGCGTCCTAACGAATGCTCATAATTTATTATAAGCTTAATTATGTATCATGTGACTAACTCTCACATTAATACTTAACCTAACCTAACTTTAATAACAATCTTATCTGAGCAGTCTGGCTGGGCTGCAAAAATGTCCAACTTAGTAGATTAGTTTAAATTACAGGGTTCTGTATTCGGTATTAAATTTTACTATGTAAGGTAAACCTACGATGAAAAATATGACATACTAATATACTGAAATAAATAGGTAATATTTGAAATATTAAAACACAAAAACCTATAAAGATAGTTGAAAAAAAAAACAGTTAACTTCTTATACAAATATTCTTTAATGCTCACCAAAATTAAACAATGGTAAACAAAATATGCGGTCTTATCGGTGAAAAACGGTCTCTTCCAGGCAACCTTTGGGTAGCAAATTCGATGTAAAGCGGTTCAACATTAATTGAGTAAGTATTTATATACTAAGTACCTAACTATAATAATGATCATACATTTAGTAGATATGTAAACCTGGAGACAATATGAATAAAAAAGTAAGTATCACGGAAAAAAATGTATCAATAGTCTATAGCAAATGAGCAGACACAAAGTAGGTACCAAAGTAATGTATTTTAAATACGTTTTTTTTAAGGGTTCGTCACGTCTTATGTCACTGGGAAAAGAATTCCGCAACCCAACACCTCGGAATATTTAACGAATTGTTAATTTACCTTCCCCAACTAATCTAAAAATAAACATCTTGTATAAAAGATCCGCTTGTGGCTTATTGTTAAAAGTGATAGCAAGCAGAGTAATAGGCTACATAGTACTCTGCCACTGTTTTTACTGAAATATGGTACTGAATATTTTTACGTTTTGCGAAAAAGAAAATAAAACGTTACAAGTTATGCTCTGTGCACAAAAAAAAAAACAGTGAGTTCAAAGGTAAGTCAGAATCAGTTATGAGTACAATCAATTATTCGCACGGGTGCTCATTAGTCCACTAAGTCACAGTACACGTATAACAATCAGTACTTCTTGAGGGGACTAACTATTACCAGGTTGGATGTTCGACTATAAGAGTAAAACAATTGAGAGAAAGGAGAGTTTTCTAACTGAGGTGTCATTTGAAAGCATATTAAACGTAATATAATTTATTTTCGGGACGTTATTACGTACCAATCAATAGATTTTAAATTATTAGAATAAATATGTTTTTTTTTACCGCGCACGTTTGCATGAGTACTGATAAAACACGCTTGTAACTCAATAAATAATAACTTTAGCGCAATTAAAGTTATGATAAAAAAGATAGGTCATTTTATAAGCTTTCCAAAAACATTGATTTTGTTGGGGTACATTAATAAATAACGAAGTAATTATAAATTTTGTTAATGTGCATAACCGATTAACTATTACCAGGCTCGCCTCTGCTAGCGATCGCTGTCGTCACGTCGCGCCTTTAGAAACTCTTTTTTTGTTTTCTGAGTAATTATACGAGTCAGACGGTCATGATATGCGTATCATGACCGTCTGACTCGTATAATTACCCTACCTATATAATTACCTAAAACAGTAAAATAAAGGTCACCTCAGGAACTTTATAGCCCGAGCCGAAGGCGAGGCGAGTGCTCTGAAGCCTTTGTTTTTCACTTCCCCCATTCACAATTTTACGCCTTATTTTGGGTGTCAAGTGAGATTTTTATTGCCATTTTACGCCTGGGTGATGTAAAATTAGACTAATTTCTAGTATTACATTGAGAATACTACTATAATATTGTAAATGCGAAAGTTTGGATGTTGATGATGAAGTGCGTCGTTAGATAAAACTTAATGTGAATAAATAAGTAAGTGACAATATTTATAAATACATACGGAAAATTAAATAAACAATATAACATGGTGATCATAATTATAAACGATTGCGTCAAAGTAATAGACAAAAATTGCCATTTTTAGGAATAATTAAACCATAAGTGCCTAATATATTGTGAATAACGACCTGACTGAACGTGCTTTGAAATAGGTACATACATTTAGTAGAAAACAAATAAATAGCCTATGGAACTTTTCTATAATGTGCATGACACATTGATGTAGGATAGTAAGATGCAGGATAAGTAATGACTCTCTCTCTCTCTCTCTCTCTCTCTCTGTGAGCTGTAGAGCTCGCGAGACTGTCTTGAAAAAAAAATCATCATTCGCTTGTCCTTATCCCATTTACTTGGAGTCGGCGCAGCATGTTTTTTCGTCCACACCTCTCTATTGCCCGTCAGTTGAGTCACACACATTCTTCCTATTCATATCGTCTCTCACGCAGTCCATCCACCTTTTTCTTAGTCTAACTCTTCTCTTAAGTATGAATGTGAAGGGTTGTAACCCTTCACATTCATACTTAATGCCCTTGTAGTAACATGACTATCATCCCTCCGCATAACATGTCCATACCACCGTAGGTGATTTGCTCACAGCTTTTCAGGTTTCATCCGTCAATTTCAATCGTCATTAAAGCCATTTCAAAAAAGAAAAAAAATTACTCGACAAAAAAGATATAATTAACGAACCTGCTAACAAAATTTCACGAGAATCGGTTGAGAAATGTGACCTGTAGAGGAGAACAGCGGGACAGCGGGACACCGGACCTATCTACAAACTAGAAGCATAGAACTTCGTCCACTTTGCTCCGATTTTCAATTAGTAATCACGTTCACGAAAACGGCTGTAACGATTTTAATTAAATTTGGAATAACATCGATCTAGCTGTCTCATGTTTGGGAAAAATCATTTTCTCCGTATTTTCTCTACTCTCACCAAAGCAGAGCTCGGTCCCCAGGGACTTTTATTGAAAACTCATGGAAGCACCTACAAGATGATATATCATGGATACTGCTTAGAGCAGGTTCGACTGTGGCAGAGTTCCATCAACGTCCACGATTCCCACTCACGCCGTCCTTAATTAGGTAGGTATTCGGACTTGGTCATGTTAGTCCAGAATGTAATTTGTGTCTCAAAGTAGGTCAGTAATTAGTAGTAGATGCTGAACTTTAAGGGAACTAAGTCTGCGCGATAAAGTTGTAATAATAATAACAATAATAAATAAACAATAAACATTTATTTCAACAAAAAATATTAATGCACATGATACAATATAAAAAAATATTTCTTACCTAATTCCCTTACTAATTTAACTACTTTAGTGCGTCGTTAGATAAAACTTAATTTGAATAAATAAGTAAGTGACAATATGTATAAATACATACGCAAAATTAAATAAACAATATGACATGGTCATCATAATTATTTACGATTGCGTCAAAGCAATAGACAAAATTTGGCATTTTGGCAAAGCAATTCTAAGGTTTTTCTAAATTGGAATTGTAACGTGCTTTGGCATTCTACTAGGGATTAAGATGCTACTTTACGCATACTTTATAAAGACGCCATTATTGTAGTAAATATTTCAAATTTACCGGACGTCATAAAAAAATCAAAGTCAGCTAAACATGATAGACAGACTACATTGATAAAATGTAGAGCACACTAAAAAGACGTGAAAGGGAGCTTATACTATGGCTCTGACAATGACAAATGATCCATACACACATGTTATTAAACGAAAAAGGTTTTATGGATGCAATATCCTCATACACTCATGCCACTCTGGAAATTCTGAGCTTTGCTAGTAGATGGCCACTGCTATGGAAAAAAACATTCACAAATGTAGGTTTGAAGAAAGTCGAAGTCAGTAGGATGTGCATTGTGATATCCTAAAAAACTGTCTCGTCAGCTGAAACGGTAAAATAATCATTTGGGTACATAAGGTATAACTGTAATCTGTATAGCGACATAATTAATGTCGCCAGCGAAAGGATTGCTCGGCGTTTATTTATTTATTAGATACAATGCTGGAACGGTGACTTTCCAAAAAAATCCCAAGTGTATTAGTTAATAGTATATAAATTAATGTTTTCACAAAATATGGGATTTCGGAAATCCGAATATCCGGTCGAAAATTTGCCAGCGGCTATAAGTTAAAAAAACCGGCCAAGTGCGAGTCGGACTCGCGTTGCAAGGGTTCCGTACATCACAAGATTTGAAACATTTTTTTTACTAACGGAGCGTTTTTGACTTTTCATAAAAATAAGCTAATTTGATTTTTGACAAATACCGTATTAAGTCCGACTCACGCTTGACTGCACATTTCTAATAGGTTTTCCTGTCATCTGTAGGTAAAGAACTATTTTGTGTATTTTTTAAAAATTTTAGACTCAGTAGTTTTGGAGATGAAGGGGGGGAATTGTCATTTTCTTAAATAATTTCTAAACTAATTATTTTAAAATTACAAAAAAATATATTTTGGATGCACACAATGAGCTCTTTCATTTGATATGTAACACGATAGTATATGCAAAACTTTATTTGTTAATTTTCTCATTTCCCCCCCAAAAGTGGCCCCCATGTTTAAAATTCATTTGTTTGCGTTACATGCTCCTCTTTGGGTCACAAACTTACATATGTGTACCAAATTTCAACGTAATTGGTTCAGTAGTTTCGGAAAAAATAGGCTGTGAAGGACGGACAGACAAACGCATGAGTGATCCTATAAGGGTTCCGTTTTTTCCTTTTGAGGTACGGAACCCTAAAAAGATTAAACCGTGGTGTAAAATTCAAACTATTAATACCGCATTCCTGATATATTTCCAGTAATAGGGTAAACAACCGCAAAGCAATCACCATTTTATGCACTAGGCACGATGATTTGATAACGTTACAAAAATAGTTATAACGTAAAAATAAAACGCTACTAATGAAACCTACGGTTTTAGTAGGCTTTATTACAATTCAAAATATATTAACATTCGTTTTCATTACAATATGACAACTAAGGGAATATATTTTTTACCAAGTACTTTGGCACAGTCTGATGAAGACGTTTTGTTCGGGCATTCGGTAAAAATGTTTAAAGAAACCTTGGCACTTACCCATATACTATTTTAAAAACAATCTACAGTTTTTTACTAATGTCAGATTAGCTAGTATTTTAAATGTTTTAACTAAATGACGAGGCAGTCTTACCTTTGTCAAAATAAAAAAAGAAGGGATCAATAAGATGTAACATACATGTTTACTTACTTAAATTCAATCAAATCAATTATTTTATCCTCAGTACTCACACTATCCGTCTCTCTCTTATTAGAAAACTTAGAAAGAGAAAGCGAGAAAAACCGTATAACGATTTCAAGTACCGCTCCTCTCCCGCTGACACATATGTGCGTCAGCATTAACTATGGATTTGCGAACAAATATTTTTTAGCCCGGGAGAGGAGGGATTTTAACTAACTAACTGTAATATGGCTCAGCGACCCAAAGCGACTCTTGGCCTCGAGTTTTCGCCACTTGTCCCGATCTTGTGCTATTTCTCGCCAGTGAATGGCTTGAAGATTACGCAGGTTTGATTCCGATACCTGGGACGTCCGTGGATGGCCCAGATATGCCTGTTTGGCGCCCGGATCTCCCTCCAACCTTTCAGCAGCGTGAGCCAGCGGAGACGTTCAAGTATTAGTGCCGATCAAATAATTTAGGTAGGTCCATAAAAATATTGAAAATATAGAGAACAGTTTCTTATTATGTTTGACGCACTTCTTTTTCGACTGTTAGAGAGTACCAAATCACGTTCGTTTATCATAAGAGCGAATAATTGGAAAGGCTTAATTATGAACGATGTCATTTACTACTGTCTATTTATACGTTTCCAATATCACATCTAAAGATACTTTTCGAGGTTCGTTTGTTTACCCTATGCTTACTTGTTATTTATATAAGGTTTGTGCCTGACAGTGTTTCTCCTGTATATCACTTAAAAGCTCAAACGTTGGCTTTGTTTGCCTTTTTTATCTCGGCTCAGTAAACCCACCCTGGTTTACATCGTTTCGCCTAAGACTTATGCTTCTCTACATTTATTATTATTCACTTTAGCACTTATAAGTTGGGTGAAGTTGAATCCACGGTAAACCCGTTTTGCCTTTTCTAAATTTATTCAATTGTTTTCCCTTCAACCAGTACTCTGAAGTATACATTTACATAAAAAAGGAAACATAAAAAATGATATTTCTTGCCATTGTTTAAAACATCGATCGCCTAGTATTGTAAGTTGTATTGAGATTCAACTTTTTTTTGTAAATTAGAAAAAAAATGTACATAAACGGTATAAAGAAACCCTTATAATGCACATTTATCACACTTGTCTTCGACTCAGCCATCGGCAAAGAATTGACCTGCTATCTGATATATTTTACCTCTCTAGGTTACTAACGGACTAACGAAATATTAAATGCAAACGAAACTAAGTATGTTTAACGTTACAATATCGGAAATGCATGTTGTATTGCAAGCATGTGAAATACCCAACACATTTCTGTTTCCAAAAAATATTCTATGGTGTGCAAAATATATTTCGAAGATTTCGATATCAATAGTTATAAAATTACTGTTAAGCCTAGCTAGCACGTCCGTTTTTATGTCGGACGCACTGCATTCGCTTGCACTTAGATATTTGCTAGTAAGGGGCAACTGCTTTATTTCCCACATAAATGCAATCATAGTAGTTACGCGTACACGCGTTACCCTGTGGTATTATTTAGCAACAAAAGTAGTTGTAAAATTCCACATTAAGTGCATTTTCGTCGATTTAACTAAAACAAACAATAGTTAAGAAGAAGCCGGTAATTTTACAGGTAGCCACTAAATAAAAAAAATTAAGACAGGTACCCGAGTGAATTTTAATCATAATGTTATTCTTTACGTTTACTTCGTCTGCGTTCCCAACTTGTCCACGTCCCAAACTAGTTCGTATTTACACTTCGTCCAGACTCCAGAGTCCTATCTCGACCTCATTCCCAATTCCCAAAAAAGTGAACTTAAAGGTTATTTAGCTTCGCATAGTGCTTCATCGATGACGTTAATGTTAATACTGACGGAAATCGTGGAACCTGTATATACTTGCCTGTCAATTAAAAGCTTTTCGTCTAAGCGCGTACCAACCTGGTAATTTGCTTAACAAATAAGGCCCGTAGGTAGGCTGTTCATTATTAATGAAGATCCCTTTGGTGCTGCGGTTCGGGCCGCATGTGTTCAGGGATAGCGGGATTGCAAGCCAGGTGAAAGTTGTAAAAAAGTTGTTCACTTTTAATAACTTGGAATTCTGGAGATTGGCTTCAACTAGTTCTTGGTTAAATACGTAAAAGAGCATTTCTAGAAAAAAAATACATATTTACCACGTCATTCCTTTTTGAATACCAAATGTATATGAACCTGATTGCTATTTTTGGTAATTTTGTTTCTGCAATGCTTATCCTTAAAAATGGTTAAAAAAAGGAATAATGAAAGCCAAATTAATGTGGTAACTTTAGGAATACAGTTTTCTAGAAATGCTCAAATAAGGTCGCCAATTCTAGTTAGATAATGTAGTTAAGTTACTGTTATAGATATAAATATGCACATAATTTCATTGAATTAATTATATTAATAAGCGAAGTCCCTTTTTTACCGACTCACGTTTCACCAAATGCATGCTTGTTTTGCCGACTTTTCATTTCATCTATAAAAAATACTCAGAAACGGTTAACTTTTTAGGAACAGCTAAAAGCTCACTCTGTAGAATCCATTAGGTAAGTATAGGTATGTTTTACAACAATCCTGAAAAGCGTTTCTGAAAAAAAAGGCCTGCATAAAATGAAAATTCTGCGAAACATACTATCGATAAAACGTTTGTCGGTAAAACAAGGACAAATCCTTTTGAATATTTTCTGTTTTCTATCTTTTGTGAATAATATTGGGTTCAAATGGATCAGAAACAAAACTACCAATCAATCCTATATTTTTTGCGATTTGCCTTGATTGCTGTATTTAATGGTAAGATAGAAATGAGAAAACATTTAAAACATTATTTATTATTTTACAACCACGTTGTCTGCTACGTTTAAGTGGCTAACGGTGGCTGATTTTTTTTCTTAACTTGAATTCGGATCGGTCAAGCCTACTAGTTCATTTTCCCGCTTAACCAGTTTTTGCTTCGCTAGCTTATAAGTACGGCCAGAATCAACATGGTGATGGAATCATTAGGTCACCCGGACTTCTCGCTCCCATTCTAGAGTGACTCGCATGTGCAAGTGAGAGGTCTGGCGTATCTAATGATGTATGACTCCATCGGCGCGTTGATTCTGGCCGTACTAAGTATAGTTATCTTTCTAGCTTAGTTTTCCATCCACCACCAGTGAACCTAAAGTTAATGTTTATTTCAGTTCGTGATAACTGAGACAGGAACGATCAATATAATTATTGTAATTGTATGATAGGTAATTTATCTAAAATGTAAATACATTCCATTCCGTTTTGACACATACGAAAGGCTTGGGACGGCATATAACCATTGAAGTCGATTTCAATGCGCGATCCAAATTAAAAGTGTATTGTTAAGTAACCACAATGTTTTTTCATTTGCGGTTTCATTAACTCGCTCATATTAGTCATCAGAAAATGCGTCATAAAAATGTACCTCTCTAACAGGACGGAATTTCTGTAGATTTTCATTGCATTTCTGGTTATTTGAGAGTGGTCCGTCTCCTGGTGGGTGAGAATTATACTCAATAATAAATCCCGTAGAATAATAAAACTGTATAATTATCCTGCGCTCAGAGCTTCTAACAATAGGTCTCCTTTGAGAGTCGTGGTGAGCCATAGCCTCTTCCTTACTATTGAGTTCCTATCGATCGGACAAGGAAACACTGCATTCTCACCCTTTTTCGCCATTTCTACAGTTCATTGATTTAGTTATGGCTTCCTTGAAAGTATTTCGTTTTCCTTCGCAAAAGTTGTAGAGAACTGATATGAATGTATATGCACGAATATAAATTGATAGGATCCACCGTACGTAGCAGAACCCTGTCGGGGTATCAAACCGCAACGTGTCTTATTCGTTTTCCACACTATTTTATTTTGATGGCCCCTCATTTGTTGGCCGTAAATCGGACAGAGAAAGATTGATATCGGTACGTGGATGACCATTACCGCAGTAGGTACATTTTAGAGGTACTGTCGCCCAAAAGGATATCGTGATAAAATGAGATAGTAGCCAGATGGTGGGCGGCTTATATAAGATACATTGTGTGTGATGATCGGATGCGAATTTTCTCTTTTGCAGTGTTGACGTACATTTGTTACAAACATAAGTCTCATACCTAATATCACGTAAATAATTGCTTGCAAATATATCGCAATTAATTCAAACAACTAAAATAACTTAACAAGTCGTTTTAATTGATAAGCTGACAAAGAAAACCATCTAATAGGTAACTACTTACATTTTCAATTGTTTCTAACAAGAGAGATCTTAAGATCTTAAGATCCATAAGACCCAGGAAGTATTTTAGTTGATGATGAGATTGTTTAGAGCGTGGCAGATACGTGAGCGCCTTATCCTGATAGATCAATATAATTGCAGGATCTAAATGACAAAAGCCGTCAAATCATTAGTCTACCTTCTTAACACAGCAGTACCTGGGCATTTTGGAAAATGAGTGTACCCAATAAGTGTAAGAATTAAAAAAAAAACATTGTTAGTTTTGTGACGCCAATTAAGTACTTTTCAGATTTTATGAAAATTTACTTTCTTTACACGTTACTTCAATGTCAAACAAGTCACTTTTCACATAATTTGTATGTTTAATTGTCGTCATAAAACTGACACGAGTATTTTTTTCTTCTACTCATGCTACGTGGCTACGTGACAAAAAAAGTTACGGTACACTAGTTTTTTTTTAATTTTTACCTGCGTTATGTAAGTGGGTATTTAGATACGAAGTACGATACCCATTCTGCGAGCAGTAACATCCTACTCTACCATTCATTCAGTAATGTCAGAATTAAAGTTACATAAACAACAAACATGTACCTATTGTAATAAATACGTCCATGTCAGGTGTTAAGCTTTATGGCATGCAACGAGAGGGCTAAAATTTCTCTGGATAACAGTACAGAGGACGCGTTGAGAATAATAACAAATACGAGTATTAAATGATATTATTTGTCACGTGCAATGTGTGAAGCGAAATGACTCGATAATGCCGTATTTACGCTGGGAAGCATTTTTTTACAATGTTTGATATGGGCTATAAATTCAATCAAGGAGAATGTTTGCTTTGAATATAAATCATTATGTTTAACACTCTTGAACCCGTCAGTTACCTTTGATCCTGTTAGAATTCAGTTCAAACTGAATAATTAAAAAAAACGAATATTTTACAAGAAAGGCATCAATTATAAAAGGTTAATATTATGGCATGGATAGCATTTCAAAATTAGCTTGCGAAACTAATCGATATCAAATCGGAATGCAAACGTAACTCCGATCAATAACTTGGTCGAGAACATTGTGTTTTCAAAATTTGTAAATTGCTGTATAAACATAGGTACAGTCGAGTTATCCAATATCTACACAGACGACCTTTCAAATATATCTATACAAAGACTTTATTGTTACTCACATAAAACACATGTGTAGATATTTTTAAAAGGTTGTCTGTATAGATATTGGAGAACTGGACTGTACCTGATTGAAATTGAATTTCATGAAGTAAGCTTCCGTTTAATTATATAAAACAGTTATTTCCAAATAGCGGTTGAAAAAGAGCTTTCCGTTTTTGACACCAGACTAATTAATAAGTTAGATGTTTGTTTACCTTGTCGTTTCGTTGTTGAATTTTCCTAATTGCCGAGAAGGGTCGTTAAACAAACTTCTTTTCAGGACAGTATCTTTCTGATAATACGCGTCTGATTAATTTTATGACTATTTTATGTTATGTTATGACATACCTAAATTAAAGATGCGTATTTTTTAAAATTTTGTATGTACATAATTTCATCATCATCATATCAGCCGAAAGACGTCCACTGCTGGACATAGGCCTCCCCCAAAGAGTGCCACAATGACCGGCCCTGCGCCACCCGCATCCAGCGGATTCCCGCGACCTTTACCAGGTCATCAGTACATAATTTACGATTGACTATTTCCCGATCAAGAGTACTTGTAGTGTGTATTTTCCCTGTGCTATGCCTAATTAGCCCAAACTTCATGACTCCTGAGGGATAGTCACGTAACATTTAGTGTGAATGTATGAGCTTAAAATTGACATTCAATAATAAGTGATCTAGGCTGTTCCGAGAAAAAGGCAATGAGGGTGGGAAATTGTGCTGATAGGGTTCGTCTAAATATAGATATTACAGTGTTGCATGTTATTTTCCGATTCCTGAATAATACAAGAAACCAGGATTTCATGACCTTGCAGACTACACCGGATCTCAATAATGAGTATGTGCGTTGTCGCGTCATACCTATCGCGATCTTGTCGTTCATTTTGCTGAGAAAACGACGCGTCATCGTATATTAAGCTTCGGTATGTTATATCTTTGAATCTGTAATTTTTAAAGCAGTAATGCTGGTAAGATCTAGAATAGATAAAACACTAAAGTATTATTCCAAATAAAAAAAATGTTAGCTACTTGCAACAGCTGAATGGATATCGTATCACTTTAGCATCAACCTTTCACATACAAATCAGAGTATTAAACTGCTCTTGTGGAGCGATAAGGTTTCCGGTCTAACGTTTACTAACCGACCGAATTATTAGACGAGAGCCGCTGTACAAGTTCGACTACGAACGTGTTTACGAAACTAAAACCAACCAGCAGGTCAAGCACAGCAACTACCAAAGCGCCGTCGTCCTAAACAAATCGTGTAATTCATGACGAAAGTCTGAGCATAAAACAACAGGAAAGGCTGTAAATGCCCAATGTCCTATAGAAGGCACAAAGGTTCTTAATTTATGTAAAGTCAGTATCTTTTAAACAACAATTGACTATTAGAAGTGATTATAATACAATTTATAAGTTAGTTGCAAAACTTTTGAATGCTTACTACAACTCCGCTTTTTCATTAACAGCTGCGAACCTTTGTGAACAAGGATCGATTAGTCATCGGAGTGTAGACATACGCCAGTCATTGTACAGACTAACAATACAAACATCGGTTCGTTGTAGGCGCAGTTCGGAATAAAAATGATGTCGTTTATCACACCCTATGTACGGAGAGGCATGACACGAGCGTATTTTTTCCACCAAACTTTTTAAAGTTCGAAATTCGAAACGGATTGTTAGGATTTTTAGGGTTTACCGGGAATTTATTGAATGTACGTTTTGCGAGAATGTTAAATGCGTGTTTTAGGCTGAGTGCCTTCCCGTTGAAAAAAATAAATTGGTTTTTATGTGATGGAAAATGATATAAGAAATTCTCGAATTCTTTTAATACCAATAAAGCTTTTTTATTAATGCACGCTAACTTAGATTTCGCTATACATTGCGTAAATCTATACACGAGATAAGATATTAGCCAACACAAACTACACGAGATCATTCCTGATATCGGCATTGCTATGTAACAGTTTCGGCTCAATACGTGAACAAGGAGTTTTCCAACTATTCCAAACTTGTAATTAACTCGAATTCTAACATGCGCAGCGGGATGAACATTGGTAGACGATGTTGTAACAAACAAGTGATTGGCATTTACATTTTCATTTCCACATTAGTAACCAGTTGCTGATACAATCCTACATAAATATCAAACAGATTTCACATGATTTTTCATTGAAATCGAAAGTATATATGTATTTTATTTATTAATTTATTGCATCACAATGCTAATATTAGGTACCTATACTTTGATTTCTAGGTTCTAGAGTTTTCGGATGTCCGTGAGGGTGAGGGAATCATGGAAGGCGGGTAATGGCGGACATGCCAGTTTGGCTGAAAAGGCTGGAAGACGTAGTGCTGAACAGTAAGTAGTTGAGTGAAATTGCGTGCGCTGTACAAAGTACGTTTACTTGACTGTTTCTCAACAATCTGATCTTATTGTTGTGTCAAATTGAATAGATGATATTGATATTTTGGCCTTATAACAAGTCTCAAAGTCACCCAAAGGGCAATGGAGAGGGCTATGTTGGGAGTTTCTCGGCGTGATCGCATCAAAAATGAGGCTATCCGCAGCAGAACTTAGGTAAACGATATAATATAACCCTCCGAATCGTTAAACTTAAGTGGCAGTGGGCGGGGCACACGTGGCACGTAGAACAGATTGCCGTTGGTCTCGAGTGGCGTCCACGTAACGGAAGGCGCGGCGTGAGTAGGCCCGGCACAAGGTGGACTGATGACCTGGTAAAGGTCGCGGGAGTCCGCTGGATGGGGGTCGCACGGGGTTCTGTCTTTTCTCTAAATTTGCTATGTCCGAATTTCACTTGCCAACCAACTTTTCGCCGATGATTCACTTTGACAACTAACTAATGGAAAATTTTTGTTTGACAAAGTTTCATTTGGTAAAATTATTGTAAATTCGATTATTATAATGACTTAAAAAATTTGGCATACCTATCACTGGTATTATTTGTAGGTTAGGTTAGGGTTAGCTTGTGCCCCTTAGAGCGGTAATAGACACCCCGCGTAGCGGGGTGACGTCGACACGCTGGCGGTTAGGTTAGGTTTAGGTTAGGTTAAAATAATTGGCGGGTGTTTGTTTAAAAAAACACATACATACATTCCACGTTCATTAATTTTGTCGCCGAAAATTGTATTGCCGATTATCAGTTCGCAACCAACTTTCCATAATTTCTTTCGCCGAATGATCATGTGTCAACTTATCAAAAGGTCTAGTTTTATTTCCCATCCTCACGGTTACCAACTGGATGCTTGGACTTTTTTTTATTAAGTCACTTTTCAAAATGCCGCCTTTCGAGTAGCAGTAAGGTTTCATTTAGTAACTGTGTAACATATTTATAAAGTGGGTAAGTAACTACCCCTATGCATGTTATTATAGACCGGATAGTTACATAGGTTTTTCATAACATTCAATTGTAATAATTAGCACCCATATGAAAAATGTTTTAAAACCAACCGGCCAATTAAGTGCGTGTCCGGCGACGCGCAGTGTGGGGTTCCGTAGTTGCCCGTCTGTATTTGTTACATCGACACGCGCCAAATAACAACGATGGGTTTGACGAGAAGAAGTTTGTAAAGACACCAACCCCCTTATTCATAAAACTTAAAATGCCTCTGCTAAATAAAATGTGCTTTGTCCCTTTCTTACGAACACAAATGTCAAAGTGACAGATAAGGACAAACGAATTGTAACGCCATTTTAGTTAAAACAGGCTTGTAGTACGTTTATGAATACGGCCGCAAGTTTCCGATGCGAAATAAAAGTAATAACGCGGAAAGGTAGTATTTATAAAAAAGATATTGATTCAGGTGAACGTGCGTACTTTAAGGGGTATCGTGTAACAACAAACCTTCTGTTAACGCAGAACAATAAACACGGGCAGAGTCGATTTGAATAATCCCTACAATAACCAAGGGATTGTTATTGCTTCCCACTCCGCAATTTAAAACCGGGACCGCGGCTTTAAATTAAGACTGAGTATCTATCGGTATTGCGCGCTCATAAAGGGCTGAACAATGCGAAGTTATCGTGCAGGGAGCAAGTTATAGAAAGGTTTGCCCACAGTACATACGCCATGCTAAGCGCCAGAGCGGACACAGGGACGTGGCGAAGGTATATTACATAATTAAATTTTCATTAAAAATCATAGTGGTGATCTAAATACTATAAAGTAATTGGACCATAATAGGTAAAGGTGCATTGATGAAGGTGGACTGATGAGCTGAGGGGTAATTACGTAACTTTTCAAACGTACGAAATGGCAACTCAGCTGTAATTCTCTCATACAAAAAGTGACATTTAGATCTATCTGCCCCCGCCAAGTGGAGCAAAACAGCGGCACGGCCGTACCATCCTTTTCGCGAAGCAGTTCAGGCCATTTTCGACCCCCAATAACTTCGTTGTGGATAAAACTAGAAGCCTGAATTTTTACTAACCAAGCAGGCATTGTATAAACACGATATATTTCAAATTTCATTCAATTGGAACTAGTAGTTTAAGAATAATAACTAGTCAAATCAGAATCAGAATATTTATTTTGTTAAACATAGGTTACAGTGAAAGATGTTACATGAACAGATCTATTAGAGCACTATGTTTTACCAGCAATGCAGGTGTATAAAAATAATTGCATTGTAGGAGTAGGTGGACGGTTTCGGCGTTGTAAGAGATTGATTAGGCTTCGAAGTCGAAGGAAGGTTGCAATCGTCTAAAATATACGCGGGTTTAAGGCGATCAATGAAGACATTATTTTCCTTACCCTTGATGACGACCCTAAAAAACTTGTCACTTCTTTCGACCACCGGATATGGTCCTGTGTAAGTGGGCTGCAGGGGTTTTCGAACGGCATCATTGCGTAAAAAGACATGAGACGACGTCGCCAAGTCTCTGTGAACGAACACGTTTCGCGTTCCGTGGCGAACAGCAGGTGTGGGCTGCAACTTGCGCATCTTAAGCTGCAGGCGAGCAAGGAAGTCCGTGTAGTCAGCTGTGGTGTCTTGACCTGGGGATTCGAAGAAATCCCCAGGCAAGCGTAATTGCTCACCGTACACGTATTCCGCGGTGGAAGCGGTCAAGTCGTCTTTCCATGCCGTTCTGATTCCCAAGAGAACCAGAGGCAGGACTTCGACCCAATCCTCACTCGCGTGGCACTTTATGGCAGCCTTCATCTGTCGGTGGAAGCGCTCCACCATGCCATTCGCCGCCGGATGGTAGGCCGTCGTCTGAATGTGCTCCGCACCAATCATCCTTGACAGCCGTCGAAAAGTCTCGGAGATGAACTGACGTCCTCTGTCAGTAGTTACTCTCTTGGGACATCCAAATCGCGACACCCATCCAGAGAAAAATGCGTGAGTGACGGTTTCTGCTCTAATGTCAGAAATTGGCATCACTTCAGGCCATCGCGTAAAACGGTCCACTGCAGTCAGGCAATATTGAAAACCATGTGAAATAGGCAGTGGGCCAACCAAATCAATATGGACGTGTGCAAAACGCTGTGTTTCGGCAGAAAAAGACATCACTGGTGAGTGCACATGCCGCGATACCTTACATCGCTGACAGTGCTGGCAAGTTCTGGACCATTGACGACAGTCTCTCTTTATACCAGGCCAAACATACCGCAGGGTAAGAAGCTTCATGGTAGCTTTAGCACTGGGATGACTTAGTCCGTGAATCGAGTCGAAAGCTTGCCGACGGAATCCAGGAGTTAGATATGGACGAGCTGTTGATCCGGATGTGTCACAATAAACAGTTACATCACCCAACGGTCCAGGAACGACTAACCTCTTAAGCTGCAAGGATGACCCTGTCTTTAACATCTGCTGCAACTCGGTGTCTGATTCTTGAGAAGAAGCCAGAGCGTTGTAGTCGATTGCCTTGCTACTGATTGCATCAACCGGACGAGAAAGAGCGTCGGCGACCACGTTTTGTTCGCCAGCTATATGCCGAATATCAGTAGTGAATTGTCCTATAAAATCCAAGTACCGAAATTGGCGAGGAGAACACTTATCTAAGGGCTTGCTGAATGCGTACACAATCGGTTTGTGGTCGGTATACACTATGAATGGCTTCAGCTCCAGCATATGGCGGAAGTATCTAACACCCTCGTAAATTGCAAGCAGCTCACGGTCGTAAGGGCTGTACTTGCGCTGAGCTGGGTTCAACTTACGTGAGAAAAAGCCTAATGGTTCCCACGTGTTACCCGCTCGTTGTTGTACCACCGCCCCGATTGCTGTATCCGAAGCGTCCGTTACCAGAGCGACATCGGCATTTAGACGAGGATGAACAAGAAGTGTGGCCTCACCCAGGCTTGCCTTAGTTTGTTCGAAGACAGCATTGTGATCGGCAGTCCATTCGATCTTTGCGGAGCTCTTGCAATGGTGTCCACTTAACAAGCCGTTGAGCGGTGCTTGTTTCTGGGCGGCGTGCGGCAAGAAACGCCGATAAAAATTTAACATGCCCAAGAAACGTCTGAGCTCTTTAATGTTAGTGGGGCGAGGGAAATCCATGATGGCTTTCACCTTCTCAGGTAATGGTGTCGTACCTGTGCTGGAAATGTTGTGACCCAGGAACGTAACCTCGGGCTCACCGAACACACATTTCCCGGTATTTATCAGGACCCCATGCTCACGCAGCCGCTCGAATACCTGCCTGAGATTACTCTCGTGCTCGCTCGCAGAAGAAGATGCCACGAGAATATCATTTAAATATGGGAAACAGAATTCCAGGTCACCTAGGATCTCGTCGATGAAACGCTGGAATGTCTGCGCCGCATTCCGAAGACCGAATCCCATGAAGCCAAATTCAAACAGGCCGAAGGGCGTTGTTATGGCAGCCTTAGGGATGTCATCCTTATATATCGGGATCTGGTTGTAAGCACGAACCAGGTCAAGTGTGCTAAAAACTTGACACCCATGTAGGTTATGAGAGAAATCTGCAAGATGCCTAACAGGGTACCTATCTGGTATGGTGCGGGCGTTCAACGCGCGGTAATCGCCACATGGTCGCCATCCGTTATTTTTCTTGGGGACCATGTGCAGGGGCGAAGACCACGGGCTATCAGATCGACGAGCTATACCTGAACGCACCATGTCGTCAAACTCCTGTTTGGCTATCCTCAACCGCTCTGCGTCCAACCGCCTAGGACGACAGTACACCGGAAGGCCAGGGGTGGTGCGGATATAGTGAAGCGTGTTATGCTTCACCTCACGCTCCATCGGGTCACCAGCTGGCCTCGTGATTTCGGGAAACTGCTGTAACAATCCATGGTAAGGCGATGTACCTGTAATAGACTTAATATGGCATAAAGAGCATGAAGAGGCCGAATAAGCAGGAGCAGTAAGCGTGGTACAATTATCTATAAGGCGCTTATTTCTTACATCTATCAGCAGATTGTAAAATGCTAGAAAATCTACTCCGATTATAGGCTTTGTAACATCAGCTACCACAAAACGCCAATTAAAAGCGCGGCGCAAGCCAAAATCAAGCGTTAAACTTAAAGAGCCAAAAGTAGCAATAGGAGTGCCGTTAGCGGCAAATAATTGATATTTATCTTTATTTCGCCGCTGATGGCGCACTGAATTTAAAGGGTAAACACAAAGGTCCGAACCGCTGTCAACTAAAAATGTCACTCGTGTGCTTTTATCCGTCACAAAAAGGCGACCCGGAGACTCCTGACAGTCACTCGCCGCCATTAGTGACCGCCGCTGGCATTTCCCTCCGTCCAGTTGCACGGTGCGCGACACTTGCTAGCGCGCGGGCCAAATCTATCGTGATACCAGCACCGTCCGCTGTTGTGGGGGCGGCTTCTCGAACGAGAGCCGTGACGTGCTCTGGAGTGCGAGCGTGACCTTGGCCGACCACGAAAAGTCCCGGTCGATAAGGCAGCTACTTGTCGCGCAAGGTCCTCTATACGACGGCTGAGCCTCTCCTCCATCGTGCTTGATGCAGAAGATGATGACGAAATAGGAAGACCCGTTCTAGAAGCCTCCGCGACGTGCGGCGTGTGTACAACAATATCGTTGACCTTGTCAGCCAACGCAGCAACCTTGTCTAAACTAGCGTCTGACATTGTAGCAATGACAGCTTGTACATGTGTCGGCAAGCGTTTTGCCCACATACTACGCAGAAAGTCGTCCGATAAATCGGTACCGGCCAGGTCACGAAGATGTCGTAAAAACTGCGAGGGCTTACGATCACCGAGTTCAGCTTGAGACACTAACTCTTCTACGCGCCTATCTTTGGATACTGACAAACGAAAAATCAGTTCTGTTTTCAGCTTCTCGTACTTTTCGATTGCCGGCGGCTTGGTAATAATGTCCTTGACCTCGGCTGCATATCGGTGCTCGAGGTTACTAACGACATGATAAAACTTGGTCGAGTCAGTAACAATATTCGCCAAATTAAACTGTCCTTCTAACTGGGCGAACCACAGAGCCGGTTCTTCTGCCCAAAATGGCGGAATTTTCACACCCACTGCACTAATTGCCGATTGTGACGTGCTCGGTGACGCACCGGTACTAGTCGTAGCACCACCGATAGTAACATTAGGTTCCGGCGCCATAGCCCTTTAATCCGCACTTAAAATTATAACTTAGCGATCAAAGTTCACGCGCTCGCTATAACACTGCACTGCACTCAGTTCATATGTCGGAAAGTCACCAATTTGTAGGTGTAGGTGCAGATAAGATAGACACCCGATCTACAATATAAAAAGTTTATTACGCTTTTAATTAAACCTAATTCGCGTGAACATTTAGGTATGCTTTCGAGGGACCTGCGCGCAGCCTCACGGCGTCGTATCTAAGTTTCGACTGGTTGTGCTGGCAAAACCGAGCGCGCACGAAATCGCCCGAGTTGATAATCCCGTTATCCGATAACGCGGACGGCGGCCGAGCAGCGGCGCGCAGGCATACATCTATTTAATTAAAACTAATAAGTTAAAAAGTAAAACAAAATATGTTATTGCTACAGCATGCAGCTGCAATAAGCAAGTCATTCACTTATGTAACTAAAATAAAGCATCAATACAATAATAATCAATTCAGTAGCTACACTAGTACTACTATCAATACATAGTTTTGCCATCATTATCATTAAACAAGTCATTTATTGAATAATAGCATTTGTCGATAAAGAATAATGTCAACTGTTTTTTTAAGTTACGTATGTCAAGTGATATAATTTTATCTGGATTTTTATTAAATATTCTCGGTGCCATGCCTAAGATACTTTTTCTCATCAGCGCCGTATTGCAACATTCCAGAGATTTTATTTTGTATTTGTATTGCTGCCGGGTTGGAAGTCTCCGGCCTTGTGAGACGCTCATGAATAAGTTGGGGTTGGACTTGACAAATATAGCAACTTCAAGTATGTATGGCAGTGTTAGTATTTTAAGCGATTTAAAGGAGGGGGCACAGTCATCTCTAGATTTTAATCCACACATTGCTCTTATACAACGTCTTTGCAATTTGAAAGCTATGTCCTTATCAACCGAGTTGCCCCAGAATATAATTCCATACCTTAATATCGGTATTAGGCTACAAGACCATAATAGGCCGTTAATATTATAGCTTCTCGATTTACCGCCGTTGATAGTCTAAAAAGTGCGTAGGCCGCTTTACACAACTTTTTACCCATATTCAATATGAGATTTCCATTTAAGCTGGCTATCTATCATTAGCCCTAAAAATTTTGTTACTTCTACTTTGTCAATTTGTGTGCCTCGGCAGTTTACATCCATGTCAGTTTTGTGTTCGTTGTAATGCCCTTCCATTAAGTTAGTTTTTGTCAGGTTTATTAATATGTCATTCTTATTTAACCATGGAATTATATTGTCCAATACAATATTTGTGTCTTGTTCATAATCATTAACATTGTCACGTTGAATGATTGAAGTGCTGTCATCGGCGAAGAGCACCATAGGGTGACGATTGATTTTGGGAAGGTCATTATCATTAATTTCAAAGTTTCTTAATTTTGTCACTGACTTGCTCAGCGATCATGAAAAGTCTAAGGCACTTCTAGCAGACATAGAACTTTCAAATTTAGAATAAAATTCGTATTGAGTGTATAAATCTAGGGAAAACTAAAATATTTTGCAATTTCGGTCGAGTTTTCTAGATACACCAACTGCATAAATAACTGTGTAATCTTAATAAGCAAAGTTTGCAGTGAATGGGACGAAAAATTAAAAGGCAAGAATGGGACTGCATTCATAATTTGTATGTATTGAGAACACAATAACCTACAAAAAGAAGTGAGATCCCATAAAAAAAAACATTCCATGTATAAAAGAGGCCAAGTCTCGAAACTCTTCCACAGTAAAATTTGTGAGATATTTCGTAGTACCAAGTCTGAGGCATTATATTCTTATTATTCTTTATTTGCTGGCTAAATAACATTTTGTGACTTGGAAATCACACAATACTACATAGTTTTAAGTGTGCCAAAATCCATAAAAGCAGTATAGTAGGTAGTTGTGATTGCCAAGTTGCAGAATTTTACTTAGCTAGCAAATAAAGAATAATGAGAATGCCTGAGACTTGGTTCTACGAAATATCTCACAACTTGCCTGGCACGGTCCTGTTACGGTCATGGTATGATACGGTCTAGTGGGCACAGGCCTTAATCGTCATGCGATTTCAAGGTAAACCATTTCGAAACGCAATTACATTATTAATGTTATGGTTGATATTCAAAATAAGTGCTGTGTACAATATTTCTCTTTGATATTCTAGATATACACGATGATTTTTAATTCGTGATCAGGAGTAAAAAGTCAGTTTTTTCAGAAGTTGCTTCTGAGTCACAGAACTATATTGTTCTTTTAAAACACTAATGTTATCTGTTATCTGAAATGTAAGTATAGCTATTTCTTCCAAATAGTTGTTAATATTGGCAACAAAATCCCCATTCATATAAAAAGTGTATCGAATGACACTTCCTTGATACATACCTACTTTAAAATCGAAACTAATACCAAAGTGCTACTATTCCATAGCAGAGTATATCGAAGATAATAGTTTATAGAATGTTTACTGTTAAATTATTTCCTATAAATGTCTATCCACACATTTATATATCTAGTTTTAATTTGAAAGAACTATGTGTACCTAGTCATAAATTAAGTACCTAACTGTTGCTACACCCTTCCACCTTGTATCTTAGTTTTAAGTTACATGGTTGCAAATAAATATTATTACAAATAGACGAAATATTACAATAACGTGACTTTTTAAATGATAATTCCAGACTTCAATAATGTATGTTTGAAAGAAAGCAAATCAAGCAATTCAGTAATCATTATAATTCGTTAACAGTTGAAAGCGGAAAAATTGAAAGTATCTTCTATGACAAAATCTGCAACTGAAGAAAGTCTATGTATGAAAGTGGGAACATTGATGAGCATTGAGCATCCATGCCAACCCATGGCATATTATGAAAGTAATTAGAGCAAACGCAAGGTACTACAATGGTTGCTATGGAAATGTGATTTCCGTCGGGTTCTCTAATTTATTGCCAAAAATTGTATTGCCGATTATCAGTTCGCCACCAATTTTCGCATAATTTCATTTCGCCGAATGATCTTGTGTCAACTTATCAAAAGATTTCGTTGTATTTCCCAAGCTCACGGTTACCAACTGTATTTTTATAAAGTCACTTTTCAAAATGCCACCTTTCGAGGAGCAGAATGGTTTAGTTTGAGAAATATACATTTCGTGGTATAAAGCTTACCAAATGTTTTATTTAATAAGGTTTCATTAAGTAACTATGTGACATATTTATCCCATAAAAACATTCCATGTAAAAAAGAGGGCAAGTCTCGAAACTCTTCCACCGCAAAAAGTTGTGAGATATTTGGTAGTACCAAGTCTCAGGCATTCTTATTATTCTTTATTTGTTAGCTAAATAAAATTCTGCAACTGGAAGAGTTTCAAGACTTGGCCTCTTTATTACATGGTATGTTTTTTATGGGATCTCACTTCTCTTTGTAGGTTATTGTGTCAATATCCTACTCTTGATTTTTTGTGGGATTTTGATACGGGATTACAAAGTTATTTATGCAGTTTATTTTTTGCCCCATTCACTGCAAATATAACTTTGTAATCAAATAAAGATACTTCAGACCTTCGATTTTTGACATCAAATGAAGCGGCCCACCAAGTTGAATATTTTTTGTAAAGGCGGTATAGATATATCTCTAATAGTTTGGTTGGGCTCTTGTGTTTTTTAATCAGGGTTACCAGGTACTCCAGATCTTAGATTATCCTAGTTTTTATAGTTTTCCCTTTATGTGGCCACTAGCTGTTGCCCGCGACTTCGTCTGTGTAGAACTTGTTATCGTCGTAGAAAAATATGTTTAAGCTGTCCCAAACACACTTCTACCAGGGATGATTTTGAGATAAAAACTATCCTTTATCTAAGGGTCTCAAATTATCTGTCCGGAAAATGTCATCTAAATCCGTTCAGGGATTAAGTCTAAATGTTAACAGTGCGATGAGAACTTTAAATTCTCTTAAGGGATGAACTTCAAAAAACACTATAATTAGTTTTCTAGTTTTTAAGCAAACAATCTAAATCCGAAGTTACAAATCACTTACTATAAAAAAGGTCTTGCTCTCTATACAATCTTCAAACCCCCTTTTAACCTTCTTAGGGGATGAATAAAAATAAACGCTGAAATCGTTTTCTAATCTTTAAACAAACAGTCCAAAACCTAAGTAAAAAATCTCTTACTTTAAAAATATCTTGCTCTCCGTTCAAAGGGGTTCAAAGTTTATACTTTGAACCCCTTTTTAACACCCTTGGGGGATGAATTTCAAAAAAACGTTAAAATTCGTTTTTATGTTTTAAACAAACCGTCTAAAATCGAAGTTACAAATGTTTTACTTTAAAAATTGTCTTGATCTATACGAACTTCGAACATCCTTTTAACACTCTTAGGGGATGAATGAAAAACTGATGCTGAAATTTGTTTTGCAGTCTTTTAATAAACAGTCTAAGCTAAGACCAAAGTTAAAAAGTCTTACTTAAAAAATACTTTTCCCTCCATACAAACTTTGAACCCCCTTTAACCCCAATAGGGCATGAATTAAAAAAACTCTGAAATCAGTATTTTAGTCTTTTGACATACAGCCTAAGACGGACATTCATTACAAATCTCTCACTATATTTTCTTGCTCTCGATATAAACCTTGAATCCCGTTTTAATTGAATTCCGTCCTAAGGGATCGATTTTTCTAAAACGCTGAAAGTACTTACTGTTTTTGTATTCTAATAAGTAATCTTCCTACAACGTTTCAAATCCCTACCTCAAAAAAGTGTTTGTCATACAGACAAACACTTTTTTTTAAAAAGGGGTGCACACCCCTTTTTAACCCTCTTAGGGGTGGAATTTTCCAAATCGCTTAGTTATTTTTTGTATTCAAATAAGTAATCTGTCTACAAAGTTTCAAATCTCCAAGCGTTGTCGCGTCGGGGGACCGTCGGGCGACTGAAGCGGTCCCCCGACTCGACGACGCTTGGAAAGTAAAAATATTTGAACTTACATAATATATGTGACGATAATAATTATAATAGGTTTAAAATATTATTTGTTACTTTTTGGAGTTTATTCTTTGTGTCGGGGGGTTTTTAAAAATTTTAATTTTACTTTTATTTTGTCCTTTTTAAAGTGATGATCTTCAAACGGCTGATCAGTCATCTGTTACCTTACAATATACTTACAATATCATTGAAGTAACACGGTACCAAATTTCGAATCGGTGGGATATATGGAAGGTAGTCAGATCCCTCATCAAGTATTAAAGAGCTGATGATCTCCAAACGGCTGACAAGGTCATGGTGATCTTACCCTATATTTTCAATATCATTGAAGTAACATGGTACCAAATTTCGAATCGATAGGACATATGGAAGGTATTCAGATCCCCTCATCAACTATTAACGAGCTGATGATCTTCAAACGGCTGATCAGGTCATGGTTACATTACCATATAATTTCAATGTCATTGAAGTAACACGGTACCAAATTTCGAATCGATCGGATATACGGAAGGTAGTCAGATCCCCTCATCAACTATTAAAGAGCTGATGATCTTCAAACGGCTGATCAGGTCATGATTACCTTATCATATAATTTCAATGTCATTGAAGTAACACGGTACCAAATTTCGAATCGATCGGACATAAGAAAGTTAGTCAGATCCCCTCATCAACTAGAAAAGAGCTGATGATCTTCAAACGGCTGAACAGATTTTCATGAAACATGGCTAAGAACACTCGGGCAGAAATTATCTATGACACAAAAAAAACCACATGCAAATCGGTCCATCCGTTTGGGAGCTACGATACCAAAGACAGATACACAGATACACAAACACGTTAAACTTATAACACCCCTCTCTTTGCGTCGGGGGTTAAAAAAAGTGTTTCCCACACAAACCTTGCATCTCTTTTTTCTTGGGTGGATTTTTCCAAAACGCTTAGTTATTTTTTGTATTCAAATAAGTAATCTTTCTACAAAGTTTCAAGTCTCTAGCTCAAAAGGAAGTGTTTCCCCCATACAAATTTTGCACCCCTATTTAACACCCTTAGGGGTGGAATTTCCAAAAATCCCGTCTTATCCCTTGCCTACGTCATAAAAGGAAGTCCTGTTGTCAATTTCAAGTTTCTAGTTCCAGTAGTTTCGGCTGTGCGATGATGAATCAGTCAGGAAGTCTTCTTTTATATACAGATTAAACCCTAACTCTGTATGTACCAAATTTCAGCTCTGAGTTTATGGGAAATACTAGTTCTATTTTGATGATCATGAGTGAGTGAATGAGTGAGTGTTATAAATGCGAAACTTTGCTTTCGCTTAACTTCGGAACTAAATGACCTACAGACTTGAAATTTTGGATTTTAAGTATGTGATTATAGCTTACTGCATGACGAAAATTTCAGCGTTCTGGTCTTATCCAGAGGTTCTCAAATAGGGGCCTGAAAATGCGGTGAAATGGTTCCAGTAAAGGATGGTACGGCAGTGTTTGCTTCGCGCTCGACTTGGCGGGGGCACTGCCGTGCCCCCAGATAAAGTGGGTAAGCGCAACCGCTCACTTGTTTTTATGACAACGAAGGCACCTTAAATAATTACATCATTGGAAATAAGTGTTTTACATCATTAATTTTGGACTGTTGCTTGGTGGAATGTATGTATGTATATACATACATACATTCCGTTTTTTTTTAAGCAAATACACGCCAATTATTTTAACCTAAACTAAACCTTTTTTTTTTTTTTTTTGACGATGTGAAAATGCCTTACGCATACCCCCGGCCCGGGGAAGGCAATTTGGGGGTTATGTGGGACTCTCTCCTCCCGCCGCCATCCGAGTGATGGTGACTGGAGGAGCATACCCACTAAAAACACACCGGCGTCACCCGCATTGCCGTTAACGGGGGCGCCATGGGATCGCGAACATTCAACCATGACGCCCCCCGGCGGTCCTGGCTTTACTCGCGCCAGGAAACCCGCACCAAAGGAGGGGAAGGTCAGGACGCTTGAATCTTCCCCCAGACATGTAGGGCCGTGCAATGTGGGTCCCCTACCCACTGGCCCTACTGAGGCATGGCGCGATCAGCGGCCGCAAACCGCGCGCGCGCTCTACCTCGCCGTCTGCGCCGGAGCGGGAGCGCGTCCGCACTGTTTTCGCGCTCCCTCTCCGCAGACTCCTTTTGCGAGACGACTGTTTCGCAAAAGGAGGCCACCGCTTCCCACGATCTCTCGCTGCCCAGCATGGCCGTCACGACACTTTGCAGCGAGAGATCATCTACACCAAGGGCCGTCACCATTGTGCGGCGCTCCTCGGCCCATCTGCTGCACCACTCTAGCGTGTGTTGGGCCGAGTCATCCTCAGCGCCGCACTCATGGCAGGTGGAGCTTCCCTCTCTTCGAATTCTGTGCAGGTAATGACCGAAACAGCCATGTCCGGTCATTACCTGCGTCAATCGGAACCCCACCTTGCCATGGGCCCTCTCTAACCAGGCATCAAACGACCCGAGGAGCGCCCCTATGGTGCGGAGTCCATAGGGCGACTCCTCCAGGTCCGCCTTCCACCTGTCCCTCAATCGCCGCTCCGATTGCCTGCGCGCGGTCCTCACCTCTTCGGGTGCGGGACACTCTCCCGAAGCCCTCCACCTTAGCCGGTCTCTGTGCGCCTCGGCTAGCATCTCCGCGTCCAGCTCCCACGGAGGAGTGCCCGCCAAGGCACATGCCGCCGCCCATGCCACCGTTACGTAGGCCCTGCAGATACGGTTGGCCACCACCCTTTGTGGCCTCCTAAGCAGGGCCTTATTCGCCGCATTTAACCGATCCGCCCAAATCGGGGCCCCGTAAAGGGCCATGCTCCTGGCGACCCCGGCATATAGGCGACGGCACGCAACGGAGGGCCCTCCCACATTGGGCAGCAGCCGACCCAGGGCTGACGCCGTCGCCACGATTCGGGGAGCAAGCTGGCGAAAGTGCTCCCCGAAATTCCACCTTCGGTCCAGAATGAGCCCCAAGTATTTTATATGAGGCTTCACTTGGACCGCCTCCCCGCTCACTCTAATTGTGGCACCCGCAGGCGGCCGCCAGCCCCTCCCCCCGAAAATAATTCCCTCTGTTTTCGGGAGGGACACCCTCAGGCCCAGCAGCCGGATGCGGGTCACCATATACTCCGCGGCAACTTCTGCCCGCCGCAGAGCCTCCCACATATCCGCACCCCGGACAGCCACCATCGTGTCATCCGCGTAGCAGATGACAGCCATCCGGGGGAACCTAACCTAAACCTAACCTAACCGCCAGCGTGTCGACGTCACCCTAGGGATCTATTAAATCCTCTATATACGACCCTTAGAAACTGGGTCCGTCTCCATGGGCTATATTTGTATTCCTATTTCATGTCTTAATAAAAGTATATTTGCTGTACAAATTCCACTATTATAACATATTTTAATATAAAATTAATATCTCAATCTAATTTACGCCACTACTGTAAAGCTTGAGTCTATAAAATCTTACGTAAGCACGTCGGCTTTAAGTACGTTCTCGTTTAATCGAAAGATTTTTCGAGCGAGCCCTAGGGCGACTTTGATGAATTACTAAGAATTACATGGATTACCGGATAGTAGGTATCTTTCCATCTTAACCGATCTCAAAAACTTGTAATACAAAACGTTTTAATGAAATTGTTTCGCTGAAAATGTAACCATTACTCGCGGAGTGATTTGTCATTGTTTTAAGTCAGTCTCGTGACATGCGTATTGTATTCGTCCTTTGCTAACAAGTACCTGGTATGTAAGTGTAAAAGGTAAGTATCATTTATGTTGGATGATTGTATACTCTATGATTGTTGTTATAAAGAGGAAAAACCTCAATCATACTAGTATCTAGTAAAGAGTATTGAGTGTCCATACTCTTTTGAATACTTAGGTTTTTTTTTAATTTTTACAAAGCGTGCGTCGCCAACAGCGAATTTAGGAAGTGTCTATTCACGGAATACGTTATTTGGCAAATACTATACTCGTTATGCTGCACGCTGATTGGCTATTATTATTATTATTACGCGTATAAAATCAAAAATCTAACATTAATATGGAGTAATTTCGCCTATCATCCCTAGCTATCAGCACGACCATTGCATAACCCTTTGTAATACTTGTAAGGTTTATTTATCACCAGATAGGTAATAAAAAATCCTTGCTGTTAATACGGCTGTAATCCCCAGGGCAATTGTATTGTATTCACAAATCCTAAGAAACCATGTAAAAACCGAGCCCAAACAAAAGCAACCAACTTTCCTTGTGTAAAAATTATAGTTAAAATCGAATTAGCGGGCGCACCCGTATTTTAAGACCTCCTTCCGAGTCACGGAATCAGATACAAACAAGATTTAAATCTAACAGGATTAGTAAAGAGAAAATAATTACAATGGTAGAAAAATTATAGTGAAAGTGGGCGTAAAATTACGTAACCTCCAATGAGCAAGATAACATTTTGTTCAACCGCAAAAGCGGAAATCCCAGTACGTCGGGCCACGCACCCCAGCGGGTTGCGGACTCAATTTGCAATATAAACGGGTCACAGCAAATCCCCCGACGCCGGCTCGGCGAATCGCGAGGCCGTATAGGCGCGCGATACGCCGACCCAAGCACATAACAACAGACCCACCTGACGCTATTACGGCACTAATCAGGGAATTCGACGCGACCTTAAATGACGCAAACAACAATGACCATACACAACGCCGAAACCGCCGCCGGGGGAGGCCACCGCGAGCACACTACTACTCCACAGCACCTCACTACGAGTCTCGGTACGGACAGTTACCGGGACAACCCACTCAGACACCCACTCCACACTAGTATTGTAAAGACAAGGAATTAAATGTAACTTCACACACGATTATATACCACACTGCCTCGAGGCGCCCGTGCGCCCCGAGTACCCGCGTACTCACTTTCGGCTGTCGGGTAGCCCCGTAGTGGCGCCTACCCACATGCCAGTCAAGACGTGTAGCTAGAGCCCTTCAGGCTGCTGCGTAAGATCGCTCATAAAAAAAAACAGCACATCCCTAGGTCCGTCGGTCATCGTGGCCGGGGACCTAAACAGTAAATATGCTTACGTCTTACTTACTGGGGTTGCGTAGAAACTAATCCCAACGGCAATCGGCTTCATCACCTTTTGATCGATAGCCTCCTTTTCGATCTCCTCGCTCCCTTAGAACCGACACACTTCCCTCATAACGTAGAATACTGACCTGACATACTTGCCATAGCATTGCTAAAGGACGTAGCGTTAACACTGCGTTCTATAGAAGTGATACACGAACTAGACTCGGATCATAGGCCAGTTCTCTTGAGACTCCGGGTCAGGTCCTCACCCCAATAGTACACCTCGGACCAGGACTGGGACAAGGTGCAATCAGGTCTCTTACAGACGGATCCGCCCCTGCTTAAAGACATCCCAGACATTATAACTACAACCGAACAGACAGGCTAAGCGATCGATTCTTTCACCAACTACCTCAACGCTGTACGAAGCGAGGCCTCAAGGAAGGTGTCGGTGGAGGATATCCAAAACCGACCCCTACCTAGGGAACTGAGTTAGTTACAAGGAAAAATCGCGCCATCCGTATATTCAAATCACCCGTTTGTCGAAAATCGACGAATCCTAGGGACTTGTCTAAAGAATCCAAACAGAGAATTGCCGAATTTCGGGAGAATTCGTTCAGGGATCTGATGGGGGGATAACGCCTAGTCATCTGGCTTACAGGAAACTAGCGAGATTTCTCAAATCTGACGCCTGTTGGATTACCCCCCCCTTGGATCGACCGGATCACTCGACCCCCGAGTTCGAGGACAGTGAGAAAGCCGAATGCCTTGCGAGTAGCTTAGAGTCCCAATGTTCGCCCAACCTGCTCCACACAGAGTCGATTCCGAGGTGGACAGGAGATCGCGTCTCCCCGTAAGTTCACCCATTTTACCGGTGTCGGTTAAGGATGTCAGTGACCATGTCAGGCGTCTCCGTATTAGGAAGGCTCTGGGTGCGGATGGTGTATCCAATCGCATTCTGAGACTTCTCCCCGAAACCCGCCTCCTCCTTTTGGTTGGCATCTTCAATGCCGCGCTGACCAATGCCCACTTTCCAGCCGCGTGGAAATGTGCAACGGTTATAGGGATAGCGAAGTCCGGTAAACCCCGGACCTCGCCTGCCTCTTATAGGCCGATCAGCTTACTTAGCTCCTTTGGAAAGCTATACGAGCGGATCCTCCTCACGAGAATTCTTTAGATCCGGACACTCATGCGCCCAACATGTGCAACGCGTCACGGAGCACGTGTTGGATGGTTTCTTTCGATTCCAGGGGCTCAAGGCCGGTGCGATCTTTCCCGACGTAGCGAAAGCGTTCGATAAGTTCTGGCATAACGGGCTGGTATACAAGTTATAGCAGCTCGGTATACTGGGCAGACTCGTACTCACCATACGAAATTTTCTCAGTGATCGAAGCTTTCGATACCGACTGAAGGGAACGTACTCGGACCAACACCCCATCCGGGCCGAAGTCCCGCAAGGCTCCGTGCTCTCTCCCACCCTCTACTCGTTGTTCACAAACGACATTTCCAGGCACCCTAAGGTGCAACTGGGGTTGTTTGCGGATGGGGCTCTTTACGACCCATTGTAAGTACGCTACTATCCGGCGACCTAGGTCGATTGTTTAATCTTTGGCGTGTCGAAGTCAACCCGGAAATCCCATCCGCTGAGGCCAAATATCTTGGAGTGACCCTCGACAGGAAACTGACTTTCCGTAGCCGCATCGGTAGGGTACGCAACCGCGCGTTGTTCGTACTAGAAAGGCTTGGGCCGATGATCAACAAGTTTAGTAAAATGTCACTTAGAAATAAGCTGACAGTACAAGATTTGTGTTCGTCCAATCATGACATATGCAAGTGTTGTATTTGCTCACGTGCCTATATCATCGCTCAAGCCGCTCAGGTCATTCAGAATCGTTTTCTCCGTAGGGCGACTGGTGCCTCGTGGTACCAATCGTACCTCAGCCTGCACCGCGATATGGGGATTAGCACCATGTATGGTTTCTTTAAGCAGGCTGCCAGACGTTATTTTGAGAACGTTCCCCACCATAGGAATCCGTTAGTTAGGAAGGCTGCTGATTACGTTCCCATTCCTCCCCCCTCTGTCGTTACTCGGCGCTCGCTGATTAGGGTCCGGCGTCCTAAGCACACACTTACGGACCCGGACGAAGAAATCACAGCATCCATCGAAAGATGGAACGCTGCACTTTCGACATCCATCACATCGCGTATACTTCAGCGTTCCCGCCGATGGGGACGTGCGCCGCGAGATCGTGTCAACACAGACACATACAGTTCCTATTCGTACCGGTCCCGCTACATACCGGGTAGAGTCAGCCCGACCCAAGTCGGGCCTAGCTGAGTTTTTTGCTGGACTCTTCTCAGCTAGGCTAGGTTTTAGCGAACCAGCGATAAAACTCCCAGTAGTTAGACACCACTCACCACACCCCAGATTCGGTTGATACCGTTCAACCAATCTCACTGGAGCGCAAACTCGTAGAGTATTCCACTGTTTTAAACTTCCCCGCGTGGTCGTGCCGGGGGCTTCCCCTGGATTTTCCCCAGGCTACCCTCCAACCACGCATTTCGATCGCTATATTGGGTCCGTCCTATTATAGCAACAGTAAGGTTAAAAAAAAAACCGGAAATCGTGTCAGCTGAATCCTCTAGAAGAAGCAACAACTAGTGAGAAGTACATAGGGAAAGTGATAGGAAAGCTAAGAAAGTTATTTAGGGCAGTAATTAAATAAGTTGTGAATTCGTGAAAGTTTAAATATAAATTTTTATTAGCATCAGCAGTTTGTTTTTATACAGCATTACAGTTAAAAACTAAGTCACTGTGAATTCCAAATGATATACTACATTTTAATGTATGACAGAATAATTACATCTATCCATTATTTCACAGTACCTTAAGCATTCACGATACACAATTCCCCAACTACTTCCAAAGACGTCCACATCCGGTGCTGATGCAAGAAACGCATTAAGGCTGTGTAGAGCTCTGATATGACGAAAGGAGAGTTTTTGCGCCCTATAGTGCGCGTCTCTGGAGGAGCTAGCAGTAGCCGGTTACGCGGACGAAAATTGATCCTCGACAGTGAGGGAACTAGCAGACGCACCGCCTGACCCACCAGCTCAGGGCAATTTGAACCACCTCGCAAGATTTTGTAAGCGCTCATTAGTAACACACAGTTACGCCTCACCTCAAGTGAATTAAAACCTAATACGCCCAATATACATTTTGTGGGATATAAAAATGGATAATATCCATATTTTTTCTTATAAAGAAACCGTAAAAAGGCTTTTTGGATTTTCTCCAGTAGCAAGGTGTAAGAAGCTTCATGCGGATTCCAAATTATAGATGCTGTCTCAAGTTTGCTTCTAACTAGGGCGGTTAATATGAGTTGTATAGCCCTAGGACAGTCGAAATCACGCGCATTCCTGATCACGAACCCCAACCTTCTGAAACAATTCACCGCTAGCGCTTTTATGTGGTCATGAAAGGTCAGGCGTGAATCGAATATGACACCCAGGTCCTTGGCGGTAACTAACGCGAGTTAATAGTTGCGTCCCTAGTGTATATTTGACTTGTATGGGATTATGGATACGACCAAAGGTCATTACTGAGCATTTATCTATATTAAATAGAAGCTTGTTTTGAATGCTACACTGATATAACCGATCAATGTCTTCCTGAAGTGCTTTGCAGTCTGAAAGCTGTTGCATGCCATACATCAGCTTCAGGTCATCGGCATAGAGCAGTGATCCGGCACTTTTTGGGATTGACGCCAGATCATTGATCATGATTCCAAACAATAACGGACCCAAGATCGAACCCTGACTGACTCCAGAACGGGTGTGGTATGATTCAGAGACAAAAGCATCCATGCTGCACGTACTGTCGTCTGTCGCCTAGGTAAGGTAATTGCCAAAGAACTTAAGTAATTTTGGGGAGAAGCCTTTCTTTTTTTTTATGTTATAGGAGGCAAACGAGCAGACCGATCACCTTATGGTAAGTGATTACCGCCGCCCATGAACACCTGCAACACCAGAGGTGTTGTGAATTCAACTTATCACACACAAATCACTCACAGTCATCATTATCTACGCAATCGAACGCTTTTTTAAAGTCGAAGTACGACACATAGACTTGGATCCCCCTGTATAAGTGTTCAGAGATCGAGTCAACCAAAGTCAGAAGATTCGTTTCAACCGTCTGTCATTCCGTCATTAGGTCTGAAACCATGCTGAGCGTCACTGAGGTAGGGTTTTATTTGGGGAGTTATGTGCCTACTTAATTTTTAGGGTTCCGTACCTCAAAACGAAAAAAAACGGAACCCTTATAGGTTCACTTTGTTGTCCGTCCGTCCGTCTGTCAAGACCCTTTTTCTCAGGAACGCGTGGAGGTATCAAGCTAAAATGTATAACAAATACTTGGGTCTACTGTCCCTTGGAGCTGTGAAAAAAATCAAACTTCTAAGCCAACGCAATCAAAAGATACAGCCGTTTATGCCGCAAATTTCCGCAAATTTTCGATACTCGCAAGGGCACCAAAACCTACAGGGTACTTCCCGTGAACTCAGAATCTTGAAATGTGGTACGAAGCAACGTCTTATAGCACAGATAAAGGAAAAATTGCGATAACCGTAAATTTTACGGAACCCTCGGTGCACGAGTCACACTCGCACTTGGCCGGTTTTTATCTTTTACCCTTGTCAGGGAAATCCGCGGGCATCACAGAGGCCCCGAACTTACGACTCGGGAGTCGTGCTCGTGAGCTATCGTGGGCTGCAGCAGGAATCGGGTGGGCCGCCAGGATTCTGTTCCGGGTCGTTATTGCGGGTAGTCTGTTACGTGGCTGTAGAGTGGCATACGTCGCTGCTCTAGGCGTATGACTCAGCACTCAGCCGGCGCAACAAAGTCGCCCCAGTGTGAGGTAAGGCGGCGCGTCGGCCACAATTATAATAAATCGTAGCACGCGCATGCAATTACTCAATTAAAATTTAAGTAATGTAAATATCCTCCTCAATTTTTCATTATTTATTTAAATGTCCTTGCTGTTGTTTTTCGGTAAATTCCTTAACGCTATACGAACAATTATCGAATAAATACGTATTTAACTTTCTCCTAAAATCAGTCGATGTCATTACTTTAAAATTATTAGGTAAACTATTAATTATCAACAGATTATAAGAATTATTCCTATAAATTGCTGATCGACATCTAGGCTGATGTAATAGATTTTGATATTGCGCTCTTTGTTTCAATGTATAAAATTCCGATCTCATTTTGAATAAGCCTGTTAAGCCTGTGTATTAGATCATAGAAAACCATGACGTCACATGTTTGTATTTCTTGTGGTATTTCCCTAATAACTTTATACTAACAGGATTATTGACTTTTCATACAAAGTTACCTTATAAAATCGGTTTGACTGGTAGTCAAATACCAATATTTTATTTTTTGGAGCATTTCGAACGAAAAGCAAAATACAAATCCCAATGGAAAACTCTCAACGGTATTGGATTACCAAAGCTTCCCGAAGCCAAGTAAATCAATCCAAGGTACACTGTTATCAGAGGCCGCGGACAAAATGATTGTTTACATCTGAATGACTCTTGAAGGATCCTTTTTATTGATCTCTTCATCCATTTTGTTCGGAGCAAAACAGGAAACGATTGCTGAATACCGTTCTGCGAATTATTTACTTTGGCTCGGCTTGTTTTGTCAACAGGACATTTCCACTACTACCACTAAAGTGTTTGTTTATTTTTTTCATACAAAGAAGATTTTTTTCAGTAAGTATTTTGTAAATACGGGACAACTCATATGACAATTTATCAACTACGAGTTACGAAACAAATTCTGTAGGCAGCGTAACAATAAGAAATTACATTAATTTTGTATTAAGCAGTAACGCTGCTAACGAAATTATACATTTAAATTAGAGAAATTTTTTTAAAAATTTGTAACAAGGAACTGATTGAAAGATTTAGTGGCCGAGACAGATTGTTTCGATAGCTCAGTTGGTTAGTAGCGACGGGCCATGAATGCCTGTCGTCGCCGCCGGTTCGAATACGGACGAAGAAGAACATTTAATTTAAATTAATAAATTACATTTCCAGGAATGAGAAACTTAAATGTTATAAAAACAGCTAATAGGTAGAGGCTTAAATGATGAATATACAGCTTAAATAAACAGACCTCAAGCCGTTCGCATTTGCGAACATTATAGCAAATCACTGTTATTAACTACCTATTTCACTGTTCCAACAAATTTTGTTGGAGCACACTTATGTGTGACGCCGTTTACATTTTAGCTCGGGAGGGTTCAACCCTTTTATTGAACGCGGCAATGTATTACCAATGGCTATTAAGGGTAAAGGCTTTTAAAGGGCAGTCATGTTCAGGAACGCATTTTGAAACGATGGATAAAATGATGTTACTTCGAGAACATCATTAGGCAGTAGATCAGTGCCCATCGTTTCTCGTATAGAAGACAATAAAATGAAAGTTGTCTGTAATTGCAATGATACATTTTGTTTTGTCCATAAAGTTGTGGAAACGAAATGAAACTAAATGTAAAACATCTGAGAACGAAAACATTTTGTTATACGTAAATGAAACTAACGAATCAGTGTCAGTCAACTTAGTGGAAACTACGGGGTTCAGTATACATTATATTAATATTTGATGCGAGATACAGTCAGCATCACATACTCGTAGACAGTAGCAGGTAAACTAGCGAAATTGATCGTAACACATCCTTAGACTACTTCCACCTTTGTCGGTGCGTGCGGGCTCGGTGCAGTATTAGTGATAGCTTACTGCCTAGTGTAGTCTGTCAGTCAAGTTAGTACGGATTATTAACTAATGGCTATGTGAGCTGTAGAACTCGCGAGGGTGTCTTTTTTCGACAATTTTTATTTTATTTACAAAAAGAACTATATAATTAATGAACGTGCTCACAATATTTCACGCGAATCGGTTGAGAAATGCGACCTGTAGAGGAGAACAGCGTGACATCCGGATATTTGAATTTTCGTCCAAGCTGAAGCATAGAATTTCGTTCGCTTCGCTCGCTCGTTCGATGAGTGGCGCCACCTTAGTAGTTGGTATGTCATCGAAGAGAGCTATAGCTAAAATGGCACGCTCCATCACAATCCTCAGGACAGTAATCGAAACATTTATTATAGTTCGACGCTCATGTACTAGATCTAGATCAGGCACATTTCAGGGGAGCTACAGTCGCTCACCAATATCTGAACACGTCTCTAATGCCTCGATAATAGAGACGTGTTCAGATGTTTGTGAGCACTTTGGCCGCTCCAATATATATTTGATTTTTTTATCTCGCTTCTTTCCTGGAGATTGGGAAATTTTACTTATTTACCTACTAACCAATTACTTTTAAGATCATCTCTTTGTTTAGGATCCCAATCTGAACACAAATAGTTGCTATATATATGCTATTTCGGATATACTATTTGTGTGATGAGCATGAATATTTGTTTCTGAATGTTTTATATGTGTATTTAAGTATTTATTTATATATATTAAATACAACGTCGTCTAGTACCCATAACACAAGCTTTATTGAGCTTACTATGAGTAGTGCGATTTGTGGAAATTTGTCCCCCATATATGTATTTTTGTACAATTGCCGGAAGTGGCATTGAAAATAAAATTCTATGTACTCTGTCCACCCCTCTTGGGCACGCACGACGAGTATATAAAGTTTATGTATGTTTTAATTGTATGTATGGTGAACCAGAAAGACAGTATGTATTCAAAAGGCAGAGGAATTAAGAAGTCTTTTCGAAAGCCATTCTAAGCCACGCGGTCTCGACGACAGTGACGGATGGAAGGACGAAAACGGGTCGGTCAATGGTATTATTATAACAAAAACAATCTTTGTTTTAGGAAACACCTGGCTGAGGATTTGACCTCTACGTTCAAAGAAAAAATTGACCTAACCGGAATTTCAGAATATTTTATTTCATAATTTAACGATTCGACATTGATATATTAAAAACGCGTAAAATTGTGAATTTTGTTTTGAATATCTAAAATTAGGTATTCAAATTTTAACCAATGTAAGTACATGTTTGACCACATATTCAGAAAAAGAAAAATTTGGAACGTAAGGCAAATTTTTACGACCTCTGTTTTTTGAAATATAGGAAAGGTTTCTTCAAGTTTTTATTCGGAAAAACTAGCACTACCACATCAGCCGAAAGACGTGCACCACAATGACTAGTCCTGCGCCACCCGCATTCAGCGGACTCCCGCGTTACTAGGTCATCAGTCCGCCTTATGGAAGTTCTAAAATACAGCTTGACATATAATACAGTTCATGTATAAGGAGGTAAGATACCAGCAGAACTTGCGGGGAAACCGCCTAAGCCAAGAATATTTAATTAAAAGACAGTGACAGAGATATGTAATAACATGCACGTTTGTAAGGTCTACGTCAAAGACATGTTTACACATTTGCATGTACCTTTGTAATAAGTTTGATGTTGACTGTTCCCGCAGTAGATGTCTTTATGAAGGTTCTGTGCATTGCATTTAACAATGGTTAACGCTGTATTGTATTGCGGTCACGAGTCGCCAAACGTATAGTTGCAGAATGTTTGAACGTACGTTCGATCAATCTTGTACATAGAAACGTTAACAGCTATGCAAAGTCGATAGCGGAACACGTGGGTGGAAAGGTCGAGATTGTGACAGAGTTGTAGGGTTGGGCCTCTTACTCGAGTATTTTACTGACTCGCAGCTGATGCGGCAACTATTTTCCTCATTTACAAAAGGGGTTTAGGGGAGCTTTTTTTGCAAAATTAAAATTATTCAAGTTTACACTTCTGCCGGCACTGCCGGAGTGCAACCCAATCTTTTTTTTAAGTTTAGGACATTCGCAGTCATATACTTTTTTACAAAATTCATACAAACTAATAGCGATTAGGTCCTCGAAACGGATTTTCCGAAAGTATACTTAATCGTTTAATATAGCAAAAAGTTTTGGTTGGAAAATGCTTAAGCAAAAACTGAAAAAACTGCACTATTTAGCCTTTAATTTTGTTCAAAACTATTAAAAGCTGAGACAACATGTGGGTCAGTAATTCCAGTTCCAGTTCACTTACAATATACGCTCTATTGGAATTGATTATGGCGCGTAGCCAGTGCCTCGTGGCTTAGTTGGCGATTGTCGCCCGGTCCACAATATGTAAGCTTAACCACGGTAGAAGCACATTATCAGTACCTTGACCTCGTACAAGCTTAGAAATCTGGGCTATTCGGACGGCGCCGCTACTATAGCTTCAAATTCAAAGGATGACCATCAGATCTGTGGAGCGCGTGTATCCATAAAAGACGCAATATTTACAGAAATGACGTCCTCTATCCCTCATTCCATATAACATTCGATTTTTAGCGGACAATTTCTTCAACGTTTACTCGTTTTTCAAGGATCAAAGGGATTTTGTTTACTTGTTTTACTTATTTCGATCATTGTGTACTTTCTAAACATAACTAGGTATACTCATTTTTGTGCTGTTCAAAATAGTTTTCTTGAAATCGTATCACGATTATCCCAAGATTTTCAATCTTATAGGGTATAGTCTTATTTCTAAGACTTATTTTTTATTATCGTATAAGCAACTTTGGAGTAGGTACTTATTGCACTTTTTAGAAAATATTTTAGGAATTTTTAAAACTCATGGATAGGCTAAAATAGTGCCATTGAAGAACCTAGTTGATGCAAACTGATTTATCGAATAGTATTAGTGAGGCTCGTAATTTTTCATGACGATTTACAACCATACTCATTCGATTTTTTAAATCCAAATATGCATTTCAATCCTATGCAGGTACCTACCGCGTAACTTGGCCTGATTTAGGCTTTGATAGATGATTCGCTCATGCATTGTACACACCCTGATTGTGTAAAGTTTCACTGTGGCCGGCGCACTCTGTACGTGATCAAGCGATTTCTCGCTCCGTTCCTTTAGAAGCTAAATTCTCAGCGAGCGCAATTGCGCAAATAAAACGCCTGCATTTCGTTCCGTTCACGGTTATTTTGTCGTAAAGACAAATCAAGACAAATCCTGCGAGCATATATCTTTCATAGTGCAACTAGCAGTTTGTTGGAGTAGTTTTCGTATCAGAAACTGTTTTACCTATATTATTTTAATTAAATGTACCTACATAAACAATTACACTTTACAGTCAGTATGGTTTTTTTATTGTTTGTTTTTAAAGTAGTTTGTTGTCGCAATAAATCGTTAGGTTGTCCAATTGCTAGAAAAGTTTTTTTTTATAATAAAACAACAACATTAATTTGGACGTGCGCAATTAAAATATGTTTAACTTCGATACTTGTATTCTCTTTTCAAATAAGCACTTATTTTACAAGATATTTCGATCGGTCACTATTTTATTTTTCAATTAATTTAGCTTCGTTGTATTCATTGCATTCGCAAATAAATGCAATGTATACATCGAAAATGAAAATATTATATTATTGTTATATTTACCTTACTATCAACTTCCCTACAATTCAAATGCCGAACGATTATAATATTTATTTATGTATTTAAACTTTATTGCACAAAAGAAAATTTATCGTACAAAAGTCGGACTTAATGCCATATGGCATTCTCTACCAGTCAAACCTTAAGGCAAAGCGGAAAAGATTGTGGCCAGTGCAAATAACAACTAAAAATAATAATAATATTACGGTATTCCTATACACAACATATAAATTCAAATAATCAACCTCATAACCCTTCGTATTGCAATTTTCGATATTTAAATAAATCAAATAAAAATAAATAGAAGATTTATAGTCGCAAATAAAAGAATACAAATATACAATCTCAACACACAAAAAAAAGTAAGTAGGTAATTACAGTAGTTGGTAGGTATTAAGGTAGGTAGAAGGTAATTTGGACGTCAACGTCTTATCAATCATCATCAAGCTACGGTAGCCGGTAGGTAGGTTTAGGCATGCGGGTGTCAAGCGGCGGTAGTGGGTTCGAATCCCGGCTCATTCCAATGCGTTTTTCGGAAGTTAAGTATGTACGGAATATTTACCGTTAGCTTTTCGGTGAAGGCAAACACCGTGAGGAAACCGACCAATAAGGTCTAGTTTTTTTACCTCTGGGTGGGAAGGTCGTGGCAGTCGCTCTCGTAAAACTAGTGCCTATGCCAAATCTTGCGATTAGGTGTCAAAGGACGTCGATGTCGATGTTTCAATTTTCGATTTTCTAATGCGTGCTCATTAAGTGAGAACTAAACATTAAACGCTTGCAAGGTGTGGCCTGTAACATCAGATTAATAAACGATAGGCTATTGGTTCAGGCATGCGGCGGTCGTGGGTTCGAATCCTGGCTCGATCCAATGCGTTTTTCAGAACTTAGGTATGTACAGAATAAATACCGTTAGCTTTTCGGTGAAGGAAAAACCATATCTGATATTTCAACGTTAAATTATATTTCTACTAATCGGTAATTGTTTCCAAATGGCTAAACAAAAAAAAGAGTTGACTTGCATTGCATGTACATGTTAAATGGAATTGTATTGATCATATTTTACTTAATAAACATCGATGAATATGGTAAAATTAAAAAAAATATCCCAGAAAGTAATGTAAGTGTGTGCTGCCAAGATATTTAATATTTAGCATGCTATAATTTAACTTATCATCTTCTTTTAGTATGGAAATGTTGTCCAAACAAAACATAATGACTAGTGTCTCTGAGAGCTTACTCGCGAGCATGCCTGTTTCGAAAAAAAACTGCTCGGCCACAATGGCTCTCAGCCTAACATTAACTGTATTAAAATTAATTCATTGCTATTATTATTATTCAACCCTATGACGGTTACATCTCATATCACGTCAAGTTTATTCAGACTGGGTTCTCCACTAATCTCCTAAAGCCACTGAAGTCAGAACCTACATGGGATCTAATCTCGGAAGGTTAAACCCCGTGTTGCTAGCATAATAAAGGTATAACCCACATTTATTCTTGAAATGGCTGACTGGGAGAGAAAATGTAAAAATACTCAGTTGGATAAGGACGATTACTAAGAAAGTTTGCTTTTGAGTTATTTTTAAATCTTATATGCGGCTTTACTAGGCACATAGTATGTTGCATTGTGAAATGTGCATTTCTCGAATGGTACTCGTACGTAAAAAAACTTAAGTAAAACCCCTCTTGCATGTGGGGGGTGACGTGAGCATTTTCACCTCACCGGCTCGAAAAGGCTTGCTTTATCGCTCAAAATCTGCGCCCAAAAGCCCATTATATCCGCTAGCGTGGAAAGAGTTTTTGAATTTGGAACGTGACGGTCAATCACGAATGAAAGGTCATTATCCTGCGTTCAGAAACTGATGGTGTTATGTCAATAATTAATTGTTATGTCTTTCCCGCTCACGGGACAATGACGTCCCGGACCTTTGGGAGGCGTGCGTGGAGCTAGGTACCTACAAAGTACCAACTGAGCCAACACGTAGAGGCCCTTTTGACAATTTAATAAAATGCAAGGAGTACACCGAGCGGATGCTGTCCCTGCCCGTGTCATGGGACGCACACAGGGACAGCACCCGCTGAGGAGTATAGGGCCTATTGATGGTTGATGGAATCTAAATGAAACGGGTTATTGGGTGAAAATGATGGACTAGTGGCTGGGCTATTGGGTGAAACATCGGACGCCTGCCTAATAAAACTGTCTCACTTTTTATCTCTGGCAGACGGTGACTCGCCAACTGCTAGATGGGCCCCTATTGGGCGACATTAAAAAATGGCCTAAGGGCAACACCGGTCAGAAAGCTGGGGAGAAGAGAGGTGGCACTGGACTTTAAACATATAGCCAACTCGCCACTTAGGTGTCCACATCAACCCTCGAGCAACAGCTCTTGCGACTCCACTCTGAACGGCCAGTAAAGGCAAGCCAGAGACAGGGGGCCTGTCCAACCATCCACCCGGTCGGCTCAACCAGACCACAGGACACCCCCAGGGGTACTCAGGTACGTAGGGTCGCTACGCCCTAACAGCCCGCCACAAGCTGCCTTACGTTGACTGATTGCACCAGAAATCTGGTGGGCGATGGGGCCGTCACATCCCTACGCCTAATTGTTATTATTTTTATAAAATTTAATGAATAATACTTTTTCTTTCTTAATTACATGCGAAATATTAATATTTAGACTGACTTATAAGAATGCCATGCAATACGAAGAAAAAAATTACAAATGATGTTTTATTTTTCAAAATTTTCGCTTCTTCCAAATTTGGAACGCACCGTTTGAAAATTGAATTGAAGAAATACTCATATACCTACTTTTAGTGTTGTTTTGTTCTAAAGCCACAGTAAAACCAAAATAATGGTGGTTATTTATAGATTCTAGTGCAGAAGATAAACATGTATGAATTTGAATGCCTGCTAAGTTAGCGGAAAAAGTGAAATAAGCGTATTTGAGCCTTAGTTTACCCATGAGTATCCAACAATACTTTGCCTTTTTTAGTGTAAGCGTGGAGGTACCTATTTAAATATGCATAAATGTTTATGTTACATTTAATAATTATAAAATGCTAGATCTTTATGAGATGTAAACAAACCTTTATTGGAAATGAGTTTAAGGTCTAAATTACTTTCATTATATTTACAATTTTTCTCGCGGTGGTGAGGTGAAAAGTTGTGTGTTTCGCTCGGCAGCAAAGTTGTTTGGCTTCTCGTACCTTGAAAGCCTCGCTATGCTCAGGATTGTACTTTTGAACCATTCGCTTCGCTCATGGTTCAATCTTACAATCCTTCGCTAGCTCGGCTTTCAATACAAGCGCTTGCGCCAACCAACAACTTTGCAGCCTTGCATAACAAATAACTATTAATTTCGAAAAATTTATATCGAGCATGCTCGCAAAAACGAGAATTCGTTGAGAAATGCGACCTGTAGGAGGAAAACAGGTAGACAGCAGGACATCCGGACACGAACTAATTTTGCCCCAAGCGGAAGCATAGAACTTCGTTCGCTTCGCTCGGTCGTTCAATAATTACCTCGGCAAATACTTAAGTCAACCTTTCAACTACCTACACGCTAATAATTAAGTGAGTTTCATAAAGAAACATTAAAGCTTAGTTTTGGTATTCCATTAGCGGTCCGCAACTTCCTCGTTTCAGAATTTTTACACCTGCGTTACTAAGTAGGTACCTACTTCATCGTGAAGCTTACAGATAGAATTATAAGAAATATCTTATGACGAAGCTAGCTTGAGGGGCTTTGTGAATACTCCAGGTTTATACCTGGCTATAAAAATGTTCGCGGCGTTTTCTTTTATATCGCAGTTAAATGGAATAATGAAAGAAAGTTACTCAGCATTGCTCGGTTAAAATATGCACCCCTATGAAAACCTAACAGTAGAAAGGCTTTTCGTTTCGGGTTCATGTAAAATGTTCATGTGCGCCCTCAAGAGCTGCCGAGAAAGCGGGCAAATGGAATTAGTTTCGCGGGAATCCATCAAAACGGAGTGCGCGCGGCACACACCTTAACCCATCCAAGGCATGACTGTATCGCTTCGTGTGCTACGCCGTAGAAGCACATATGTGGGACATGGGCCATGGGACATGAATAAAAATATGTAGACGTGTTTTAACGCTTTGCTAATATAGTTGTCTTTGGTTGTCTGTAAGTAAATTGGATTCCTGCGGATTATTGATAGCAAATTGGTATTCGAAAAGTATATCTCAGATTTGCCCTTATCTTTGTATGTTCCTATGTTTTAATTGCATTCTAGAATGTGTTGTATTTACTATAGCATAGTAGTGTAGTTTCGATACAGTTGCTATGCTTTCAGAAATGAACATAATTTTTCACTTTAAACTGTAAAAACGGCGGCGGCGGTGCAGGCGGTTTTGTTTTGTTATTATTTAGTTGTGTTACCCTACGAATAAAACAAATTGACTACTTTTTAATTTTATTTCATTGCAAGTTTGAGAAAAGCACTACATACTTATACAAATCACGGCGAGAAACGGGGTTGCCGGCCGCGTATCGCTATCCGGCCTCGTTACGCTCGGCCGTCTATATCTACTTGGCCTGCAACCCTTCGTTTCCCGGCCTCTATAATGATGTTCTATTAAAGATCCACCGGGTCTAAATTAAAATACTCTGACGCCTCGTTTACGCAGTGACGCGTCACGGTTTTGTCATACGGCTTTCGAATCAGAATACAAAATACGAATAAATTGAACTGCGCCAAATCACAAATATTGAACTTTTATGATTTTCACACATAATCCACTCAATAGGGGATTTTGTCTTGTAAAAGGTGAACATAAATGTTTTAACTTGTATTAGGTCGGGGATGACATCAAAAAAACTAGTTTTCCGACCTAGGATCATACGCGTAAGCCATCTTTCTTTGAATGCGATTGCGCTAACACCACGTTTAACAAGTTTTTAACAAAGTTGCTTTCAAACCGGACTTTAAAATATGCTTAAGCTTCGTAAATTTAGTAGTACCTACTCAATCAAAAATTATATACTTTTATTTATTTATATCATAATGATTGCGACGAGAGTTGCACCATATATTTGAATTTACATGAAACCAGGGAGCTTCAGTATAAGTGTGTTTCCTAAGATCAGGTTATGATACAGCTTTGGAGTTATGGCGCGCGTAGCGCATATATTTCTATCTTATGTTCGGTATATTACTGTTAGTGTCATTATGTTGATAAATAAATCTCACATATAATAAATGTGAAAGTTCGTTGAGGTTGTCAGTGAGTATCTATCTGTTTATAAATACGACAGCCCAACGAAAATGAGTGTTATGTTTTCTGTTTGTCTGTTTGTGTCTGGGTATCATAGGAAAAGTATCGAATGGATTAATATGCAACTTTCACTAAAACGTTCAATGGATCTTTGGCCACGCAATAGGCTATAAAAAATATAAAGATAAGGGTGCAAAGGGGTTAAAAAATTCAGTAAGTGTTTTTGTATATAAATAGTTTTTTTTAATGTAGAGTAGATACTCACACGTTTATTTTATTCTGTCAAATCACAAAATTATGTGTCAAAAGTCCCCAAAAACGTTATTACTCAAAATGCCTTCAAGAAAGAAATCGAACCTGACACGAATTTCTAGAGAGGCCGCCAGAAAACGAGTGGCAAGATCTCAGGAGTCCGAAGAAGCTTCCCGGACTTCTAGATTCCTTGAAAACAGTGAAGATAGGGAAGCAGGTCCCGGCCACGATCGTGAACGCCATTCGTTGTCCGAGACTATTACGGAACGTGAAACAAGATTAACAGCGGATTCTCGGGCTTCTGAAACATTTACACAACAAGAAGACCGCTTGACCTCTCAGAGAAGTCGCAAGTCAAGAACCATACTTACCCCCAAAAATGACCAGGCTGCTGCTGCTAACGCTCGAATTTTAACGCAAATTGAAGGCGAGAACGCTTTCTACAGCTCGATTAACACTGTCTTAGATGAAGGAACTGCCACGACACACCCGGTGGAATTTTTAAACTCTTTGAGCGCATCAGGGTTACCAGCGCACACTTTGACCCTGAAGATCGGAGTCCCTATTATGCTGCTTCGGAACCTATCTCCGCCGAAGCTGTGTAATGGCACCCGCCTGAAGGTCTCACTGACTGCAGCGGAATCTCATCGAGGCTCAGATCCTTACGGGCTGCGGTGCTGGGGAAGCTGTATTTATAAAGCGCATTCCACTGATACCGAACAACTTCCCGTTCCAGTTCAAGCGATTGCAGTTTCCGGTGAGCGTGTGCTTGGCTATGACCATAAACAAGTAGCAGGGGCACTCTCCGCGCAGCCGGCGTCGACCTGCGCACGGACTGCTTCTCTCACGGGCAGCTGTACGTCGCGTGCTCGCGAGTCACCAGCTGCGAACAACTGTTTGTGCTGATGCCCACTGGGGAAACTAAAAATGTTGTATATAATGAAGTATTGTAATTATAGTGATATCAATGTAGTTACATTAACTATGTACATTGATGCCAAAATAATTGTAATATTTCTTTATCGGGATTATGATGACCTTCGTGTCCTTCGAGAGATACAAGGCCGATATGAAGCACGGCGACTGGGCAAAGATCAGCCGCAGAGGGATAACACTCGCGCTATTCGGTCACGATAAGGCAATATTTCCGAAAAGGAGACTGATCACGCCATCTGGGAAAGGTGGGCTGTACGCGGACAAAAAATTGTAATTGTGTAAATAACGTGTTAATAGTTTACATTAATGTAATTAATATTTAATATTTCAAAATATGAATTGTATACTTTTTTCATGCTCCACTTAGGTGTCATTTAAGTCTGTGTAGTACTTAGGGTCTATGCACCGTAGACGCGCGTTTGAAGAAATCGACACAAACGCTTAAAAAACGCGGTGTGCATAGATTCTAATGTATAAGTAATAATGAAAAAAAAACAGTCAACGTGAACGAAGTCGAGGGCAGAAGCTATTCATTATAAAAAAAATACAATTTAAGCAGAAACGTCTGTTGATGATTATAAGATATTTATATTTTTAAAAACGGAGTTTTTAATTTAGATTTAGCAATTTAAACTAACGATCTCATCGCACCTTCCACTCCTGAACGGATTTAGATGAAATTTTCCGTAGGTACAGATAATTTGAGACCCTTGGATAGGATAGTTTTTTATCTGGGAAATAATCCCTTAAGATAATCATATTTCTAAGGCGACAATAAGTTCTACGCGGACGAAGTCGCGGGCAACAGCTCGTAATTAATATAGTCACAATCTAGCGATGTCAATAATGTTGACAATAAGTGCTAGAATATGACAATAGTCGTAACCTGATGCACCTGATCGCACCTGGCTTTCTGCATATAAATCACTGTATGGGTTCTTTAAACCATTTAAGACCAATCCCACATACGAGTCATGCCTCTACGAGCGATTTCCGCTACAAGGCGGAAAAATGTAGCATTGCCGGGCCTCGAATGGGTTATTCAACCAATTTTAACTACGTTGCGAGCGACTTCCAATCAATAGTGGAACGTTAATTGGTTTTTTAACCCCGTAAATCTGGCCAAAACCCTCCATAATTAGAGGGTTTGCGTTCACGGCAATTAAGATGCGCTGTTTAATTAGCCTTTTCGGATTTCGCTGGACTAACTCGTTTTTACGGATGTTTTTACCTTAAGCACATAAAGTAAAGGACGAAAATGGCTTTAGGACGTTTTGGATGAAAGTACTCGGATCACTTAAAATACGAGTATGCTACGGCCTATAGTGGTTCTAACATGCGGCTCGAAAAGGTCGAAAAGGGTCGAATCTATTGCATACAAATAAATAAATATACAAATATTTCTCTTTTCATAGGACTAAACCTCGGCCTCGCGGCGCGTAGGTAGTTCTAGTGGTTTTATTATTCAAGAGAGACCATTTCGCTACAAACAACGCGTGAGTTATACAATTTGCACTTATCTTTACGTAGTCGGAAGGATTTTGCATACATACCTAAATAATGTTTTGTGCTCTCGTGTCAGGTGATCTTTGGTCGGTATAACTTACGCCCCAATATTCATAATAACTATGTGTAATCGGAGATCAGACCAAAACTAGGTTTCTGGCAATCGGCTCGGCAAGCAAGAAGAAAGAGAGGGGTAGCGCACAACGGAATGTTGGAATGGGGATGTCTCTTTACCTTATACAAGACCGTAGCCTTACTTAAACCAGTGCCAGGTTTGCAGCAATGGGCTCGAGAATCAAGACGCATACAGGTACATATATATGTCATGGGTGTTCTTCTAGCATATCATATTTGCACCATCCCACTTGGGGAAGTCTTCCCACCTTACAGCAGAACGCAGCCGTAATAACATGACTACTTGCTTTCTTCTTCTTATTTATTTCTCTATAAGATGAAGCGTTTTTTTTTCTTTTATTTGCTTCGTGTATGATATCCTTGGTCTTCCTCTTTTCCCTCTTTAGTAACATGTACTTTTCCTGTCCTGTTTTCAACGATTTCTATCAGATTTCTTATTTTACTGACTATTTCTTGGACCTCCTCATTAGTTTTCTTTCTCGAACAACTGATTCTTTCTATTTCTAACCTCCTCCAACACCACATTTCAAAAGCCTCTCCCTGTCCCAACTACTGCACTACTTGCTTTGTAGGTATGGAATGTTTTCCTTTGGGAGTATGGTAAGGTCGCCAGAGGTCCCGAGGAATCACTGTATCGAGGGTGAGTGTCCTGCATTTACTATATGACTCCTTTAGCTTTCAGCTTCCTATCAGGTATACTACGGTATGCTTGTATGCCACCTTGGTCCAAAAAAATATTGCAAATAAAAGTCCACCGCCGCATTATATTCGTTAACTTTTTGATTTAGTGTTAGTGCGGAACTCTTAGTTGGCCGTCGGCTATTAGTTGCCCAGAATAAGTAGTAAAAACTAGAACACCAGATAGGTAGGTAATTGGTTCGCACATTAAGTAAGAATTACTGGCTTTTTGCTAGAACATTACAGTATAGTTTTAGGTGCATTTAATATTCCACAAGGCACGGGGGAAAAGTCAAAACATGAAGTAAGATGAGTAAGAAAAATAGTATGTAACACTTCTTAAATAAATAATAGGTGGCAATTTTACATAAATATAAGTATATAGTAAGCTCAATAAGGCAGCGTTGTAGGACTTATAGGTGGGCGTATTTATTAATTTATGCCCCTTAAACGAATAGTTACCGATATAGTAACAAAACCGACTGGTTACAAGTGCCTTCGACATAACTTTAGTTATCTTTAACCTGCCATTATGTTTTAACTCCCCAGTTACTAGTCAGTCAGCCAGGAAAGTCTTAACACATTGATGGACAGTAGACGCCTATAGGCGTAATTCTATTGTTATTTCTATTGTGTCTGGAGTAGTGTCCATCAAAGTGTTAAGTAGGGTGGTTGTGAGATTTAAAGCACCAATTTTCAATGCTTAACCAGCAATACTCAGTCATATTTATCAAATTTTAAACTAGCTTCCGCCCGCGACTTCGTCTGCGTGGACCCGGAATAAAAACCATCCTTTATTTTGATCCAGCCTATAAACTATCTTCGTGCAAAATTTTATCCAACTCAGCTGAGCCGTTTGAGCGTGATTGAGTAACAAACATCCAAACATCCAATATTTTGCATTTAACTATAATGTTAGTAGCAATGACGTAATATAAAAAAGAGGTAGATAGGCACAATAAAACTCAGCCAATTGTATGACCTTGCATCAGTGTCGCGTCGTCAATGGACACGTATAAACGTGTCTCAGCTGTCAGATTTCATATAGAGAACGTATCTACTACCTCTTTTATATTACATCATTGGTTAGTAGGATATTATTTTGGCATGGTCAGTTTTATTAAATTGCCTAATCATCGAATAATGACCATTGACCAATGACTTGTGCAATAAACCTCGTAAAATAGTGGCGCGGGCACACAGTGTTTATGTGCAGGCAGATTGCCACGCATTTATCACTGCCTTAATGTGTCTACACAATGACTAGACTCGTATTTATGGACGACGATTAGCCAAGTGATGTGAATATAATAAATTATTTTAATACCAGCCCGAGAAAAATACTGAGGGATGGAAAAAACTAACTTGGTAATCGGTTTTTTTATGAGCCTATTTTGTGTCCTACAGCTAGGCAAAGGCCTCCCACCTAGACTGCCAACTATTCCGATTCTGCCAATTCTGGCCAGTCACTTTGAAATCGGAAATATTCTACAAAAATAGTACAACATTGGTGTATGACAACACATATGCATTTAAACTAATAATAACGAGGCATGAGTACATATAAACTTTATTTCTTACAATTGACATACAGTTTAGTGGAAACAAAACTACACGAATATCTACACAAGCCGTTTTAAGTAATTGTGTTATAAACAGTTTCGGTATAATCGACAAAAGCTTACTTTTTATCATTCCCCTGCTCTTATTCCCTTGGCTTATTCAGCAAAGTAGTGATAGTTTTTTTAACGTTATCTTGCAAAGAAAATATTTTTCCTTTGATTTGCATTGGTTATGAATGATCCATTGATAGCGGGACTGAAATTGTGCATTTTAAATTAGGTCTAAATGCACAAATACTACTTGTTTATTTAAAGTTATTGAATATAGTTTTTAGAAAAATCTTTCTGAGGATATTTTTTTATAATACCAGTAAAATATTGGCATTAAATAGGAATGAATATTTTTTTCATAATTGCCCTGTCAGCTAAAATTTTAAAGGGGTATATTTTTATACCAAATAGAGCAAAAATGGTGCCTATTCGATAAACATGCTTATGAAATTTTTATATTTTATTACAATTAGGTCCAAATATGTTAAATTTAAAAAAAAACGCCAGGGGAATGAGATGAATAATCCAATTCTTAAGAATAACCCATAAACTATATCCATGCAAAAAATCACGTCGACTAGTTATTCCGGTGTCTCTTTATGTGTGTGCAAAACAGTGGATGTATAAGCAATTGATCTACACACATTGTATATTTATTTATTTATCGTATGGCAAATCAGTGTAACTGAAACCGTGAGATCTTCGAAAAGACATTGTATATGGTAATGGTACATGTAAGTAAGTAATTATTTAGTACCTTAGAATGAAAATAAAGATCTATAGTTTGCCCAAAGGTCCAATGGTAAACGCTTACGGCATTAAGTCCGCCTTTTGTAGGATAGGTTCTTATTTCGTGTAATGCAGATTAAAAACTAAAAAGTTAGTAGAGTGAGCACCAAATTCTTGGCCAGTAGTTAGCGTGGTTGATTGGTAGTAGTTAAAAAGTTCCGTTGTGACACGAAAATTAACCATACAAATGCTCTTTATTGCACACCTCACACAAACAAAGCAGTTAAAAAGAAAAACAATACAATAACATGTAGGTAGAGGTAGACAACAGGCGGTCTTATCGCTGAAGAGCGATCTCTTCCAGACAACCTTTGGGTATCGGAGAAAGAGATAAAACTAGATTATGTAGTAGGTGGTGCAGAGATTATAATAAGCCAAAAATCTAAATAATTATATTAATGCACGTACATAAATAGCTCTATATATAAACATACATACACAATCATACACATATACAAATAACACAAATAAAAATATATAAAACATAAACAGTCAGCCAATAATAATAATAGTAGGACAATCAGGGTTAGAGGAAAGACAAATAATTTATTTAAGAAGAGATTTGAAGTTGGCGATAGATTTAGCTTGTCTTATATGAAGAGGGAGAGAGTTCCACAGTCGAATAGCCTTAAAGGTGAACGAACTACTGTAAAATTTAGAAGATGACAAAGGCACAGTTAATAGCAAATTGTTCGAAGATCCATACCATACCATACCATACCATACCATAGAATTGTATGGCTAATTTTCGTGTCACAACGGAACTTTTTAATTACTACCAATTAATTAGGCTAACAACTGGCCAAGAATTTGGTCCTCACCCAGTAGTAGTAGATAGAAACAGTGTAACCCAAAATGAGATCGTTTTACCAATACGTTGAAACAAACGACGAATGGCCGACTACAAAAAGAGGCAACAATATGAACATCCTGACAAATGGTAACCCATATACTTGTTTACGTAACCCTGTTATAAATTACGTCAACATATTGATACTTGCGTTATTTTCGGAGTGTTTTGATTACATCGTGACATCGGCATCGTGCCGACTCAAGAACGAGGGGAATTAAATTTACATGTGACAACTCGCTAATGCAATTCATTAATGTGTTCATTCTGTTTACCATATACTCGTGTTATTACAACAATATTATGATACAATAGTAACTGGATGAAAAGGAAATCGTAAACGTGTGGGAATTATAATGCAACCCTTTACAACCGAGAAAACGAAGTTACGAATTCCATGAAAATACTTTTTCAACACAATTGCTCGTAACGTACCTCTTATTGTGTCGCTTTTAGGCTCATAATCCTGGATATTAAACACGCGTGTTTTATAACATTACAACGCTTGTGTGTTATGGTTATATCCCGATTAAGTCACGTTGGCACCTTGCAGCAACATGTATGCATGCACACGGTACATTTTTTAAATCAACCGGGTTGTACAGAATGTACGGCTTTTTTTTTAATTCTCGGCAAATGGATTCTTACTCGACTAAACAAATTAAATCCTTTTTGTTAATTAATTGACTATTTCTTTTTGGATATGATATAGAAACGTTTAATTTAGTAAAACTATTCACTTTTAATAACATTTTACATGAATTAATAAAGATAACATTTTAAAACAAAAATAATTATTTTATTTTGTATTGGCTGTTTAGAGATTTCATCTAATGCGCGCGCACTGCGCAAACTTCACAAAAAAAACTGTTGCGCGCCATTATAGGTTATTTCACAGATATTTGTAAACATTGTTAATGCACGTTTGATTATTAACAAAAATGTTGATTCGTGGTGACTAGAAAAGTGATAAAAAGAATAAATGCCACTTGGAGATGTATACAACATGTGAGTAAAAACCTGTTATCATCAATTAGTAAAGAAAATAACTTGGCAGGCCTTTAACATTTTGATCTCATGAAAAGGATTTTTTCAACACGCGGTTCGCATGATAATTCCGCCTCTGATGTAATTATCAACATACCTCACTTGTATCACAATGTACTATTTCCTCGCAAAATGTGTTGAAAAACGTCGTATGAAACGCGTGAGCTTTGATAATTACATCAGAGGCGGAATTACCACGCGAGCCGCAGGTGAGCGTGATAATTCCGCCTCTGATGTAATTATCAACATACCTCACTTGTATCACAATGTACTATTCTCCAATATGCTCGGAAATGTTCGCCTAACTGTAAAAAAAATAGTACGTGAAGTTCCTCGTTACTGACGAGGGCAAAATAAAAAAAAAATACAGGAAAATGCATGAAATTCCATTACTGTATACTTCTTTGCCTTTTAACCATATGTTTTGACTAATACAGCCCAATGTTAGTACGTTTAAAGGCCTAGCAATTTGTCACAACAACTTGCTACGGTTAGACTGGTTATTAATGCATGGCTGTCTGTTTCGAACTATTTATTGCAAGTTGCTGTGACTAATTGCACCTAAAAAAATGCTTACTTTTGTAAGCAATCGAAGTTTTTTAAAAATATGTCAAATAGTTAAAATGAAGAAATAAAAATATTTTCGAAATACAATTCATAACGAACTAAAATGCGTTTGGATTTTAATCCCGTTTAATCTTTAATAATTTTAATTACTAAAACATGTAATATTGTGATCGATTTTAATGTTTCTTAATTTTTATGTTTGCCAATTAACACTGGCACCACAAGAGTTATGTCGTGAACCTACTTTAAAAAATAAGTTGGCGGGAACTTGATAGGTTATTTTCATACTCGCTGTTTTTAGATTGTATGAAAATAGTATATGATTTCCTCGCATTTTTGGAGAAAAGCACCATATCTCTTCGGCGGGAATGGCAATTCGTGGAATCGTATGCATTGTCGGATTCAGCTTTGCAGCGTTTCATCCGACAAAATCAACTCATCCACCAACTGGGAAACGCAGGGTTTCAGGTGTCACGAATTTACAGGTCGTTAATTGAATTTTTATAGGAAATTACCCTGCCGCCCGCCCACCGGGGTCAGCCCGCGTCGTTGCCCCCCGGCGCCGGGCGCAGCGGCGCCGTGTCACCAACTGCTGCTCGTTACTGAATTTTAGATTTTTAATTATTTTTTTCGTGTATGCTTCAGATTTTCAAGCATTTTTTGAGTGCCTCGGCGCGAGCAGGGATTGCCTGCCTCGTATCTCAAGATGGCCTCGTTGTCAGGCAATACCCTCTTGCGGCCTCTGCAGTTATGTACTATTTCTATTTCTGAAATATGCATTGAAATATTGACGTTGTGCTCTCTATAATAGGCTTCGAAGTAAGCGCGGCTGCGAGACGAGAGCTCCGTAATGTAATTTCATACAAAATTGGAGTCTAAGGCCTGCATAGCGACCTTCTTTTGTTTCTTTATCAATTTGTAACCCAACATCGGGGCGCTAAGCCATAAAAAAATAGTTCGTTTTTTTTAATTTCATTGCATGTTTGAAAATGCACTATAAGTACATAGGCGTGAAAAGAAATTGCCAGCCTCGTATCCCTATCCGGCCTAGCTATGCTCGTCCGGCTTTATCTACTTGGCCGACAATCCCTTTTTTCCCAGCCTCTGCAGTAAAGTATTATTAAAAAACTGCAAAGTCTACGGGTTTGGGGGAAAATAGGGGAAAAAACGGAAAAGCTTAGTTTGCCGAAAAATCATGTGCACAATTACTGCATTTCAGGAATAACTCGCAACATGGTTGTGCTTAAATAAACGTTCCTTTTTAATTGATCATCAACTTACCTATCTCAAGGTTTATGCAGTGATAAGTTTTACTCATTAATCAGTCATTTTATAAATTAATTTTGTATTAAGCAGTAACGCTGCTAACGAAATTATAAATTTTAAATTAAAGGAAAAATTTAAAAATTTAATGCTCCGAGCCGGATTCGAACCGGCGACCACAGGCATTCATGGCCCGTCGCTAGTAACCAACTGAGCTATCGGAACAATCTGGGAACAGGGAACTGATTGAAAGATTTAGTGGTCGAGACCCACTAAATCTTTCAATCAGTTCCTTCCTACAACGCCAAGTCATTTTATGTATTGCTATTAACAAACTTTGTCATACGAGGAAGAGATCATAATCCATCGTATTATTGATTTATGTAGTTCATATATTTATTCTGAGGGAGAAAATAAATTATTCTAATTACAATCAGGTAATACGTTTTCCAGATTGTTGTTAAGTAAGATGCACGCGTAGTTCAAGTCTGTTGGAAAGGGGTAAATATTTATGATTAAGATATGCATACGAAGTTATTTCAAATTAGGTATGGTAAGTAGTAAGACTAACAAAATACCTGCTTTGTTGTTGTAAGCTAGCATTTTTAAATGAATGCAAAAAATGGTGTAAAGAGTTAATTTGTAAAAGTACATGTGTTAATTTGCTTTATTAGAGTTGACTTTCAAGTGTTATGCAAAAATTAATACAAAGATTTACATTACAAGAATCTGAAATGAACCTTCATTATAGGTACTTACCTCTGTTGGTACACCTATGTATTAAACATGAACAAACTGGAATGAGAACTATAGAGCCCACTGCAGAGTTAAAACGCATACTTTTGGAGTGCCCACAAATGCGACAGTTTTGCAAGCTCATGGGCTTTATTTAAAAGTTCGAAAACAAAATACCTATGTTAATAATTGTCACAATTTGCTTTGCTAAAAATATTACGACGTTGCAACTTCGTTCCGAGTAAATATTTTAATCGTGTAAAGCCTATCCTGTACCATTAAATGAGCAATATTTAGTATACAAATATAGGTCTCATTATTTTATTTTATTTTTTGAACACAAATAGTCATAATAAACATGTTAAATATGTTGTCAATAATGTATAAAAACTGAGGGGTGATACAAACAGACCTGGAGGTTCATTAAAACAATATTATTGAAATCGAAAAAAAAGATAAGAAAAACGTAGTAAATAGTTAGTGTAAGAAAGAATACATAACTAAGCATACAGTCAAGGAACAATGAAAACGGGCCACGTTGTGTTGTGTAGTAATTGCCACACAAACAGAATCCATCCCCAATGCCCCTGAGTATACAACAATACTATATGTCGAAATATAATACTACAGTTAGGAATTACTAATATTATTAATATAGTTTACTAATAGAAATAATGTAAAAAAAATGTAACTACCGATGAAATTTTGAATATGGGAATTTAAACAAGCGAAAAATCGATTTACCAAGGTCGCATGTCTGAGAAAATTCGTCTTCTACGTATTTTCTCTATTTTGACCCGAGCAGGTGGACGAGGTAAACATTATTTCTACAGCACCAACACTATAGGTCTGTGCCGTAGCCTGGACCCGCTTTGTGTGTTGCATTGTACTTTTTCAGGATTCAAACTATCTGCATACCAAAGTTAATCTAACTTGGTGCAGCGCTTTAAGTGTGAAAAGGTGACAGACAGGCAGACAGACAGAGATACTGTCGCATTTATAATATTATATACCTACTCCACCCAGAAAAATATTACTTGAATCAAGTAATATATTAGGCAGACCGTTAATATCTTGAATTAACCCATTACGAACTGAATTAATTTAGGATCTTAGAAATTGATATTTTTTTATATAAGTATTGTTTTTGCAGGTCCCCTTAGTCATATTTGATTATTAAAAGTTGAATCAATTTATTACTTCTGGAAATACCAATGGGTGCCGTACGGCACCGCTAGGCTAATATATAGTCTTAACATCTCTCTTTTACATATAAATTAACTTACATCTACATACTGACGTGAAACCGGTAGTTTTGTCTGACTATTGCATACCTCTATGGCTGATTTTCGACACGTTTCGCTAGGTACTAGCAAGTGATTTCAACTATCGTGAACGAAGAACGGCCTCATGAAGCGCGCAAACCGCGAGACGGCGTTCGAGGTGGTCCGGCCACTGCTGTCTGCACACGCGTATTTTCCTTAACTAGCGGATCGTGTATGATGTGGTAAGAGAGACCTAGACGCCAAAACAGATATCCTCTTGAATTGAGATGATTCTCTCGAGCCAACAGGAACGATCTTGGCTCAAGATAATTTATTATCATTCGAAATAATCTACAATCTTCCTAATAAATCTTGGTTCAAGAATATATACTTACCTCGCATGAAGTTTTTTTCCTATGTAGATTTTGCCCGCGACTTCGTCCGCGTGATACTCGTTTATATCGTGTCTCAATTCAAACTTCCACCCCCCATTTCAGCCCCTTAGGAGATGACTTCCTGGATAAAAAGTATCCCTTGTACTTCCCCGGGATTAAAACTATCTCCACAACAAATTGCATTTAAATCGGTTCCGCGGTTTAAGCGCGAACATGTGACATGCAGTTACTTTGGCATTCGTAATATAATATTATATAAGTAAGTATGGATACAGTTTTATACAACTAATTCCGTCGGATCATAGAAAAATGGTATTCACATTACATAATTCAAATATTTATTTTGAAAACCTCTAAAAAGAGGAAAACGCTTGGAACATCTAGTCCAGGCAATATAATACCAAAAATACATTACTTATAGCCGTATTGTATATGAGAAAATATCAAAATCGTGTGCAAAATCTAGTACGCACGCAAGTGCGCATAAAGCAAGTGATATTTAGCAGCTGAAATCAATTTTGTATTACTTTTAGTACGTTCATTATTTATTTAGAATTACGGATAATAATAATGTATAACAAATAATAATAATAATTCACGTCACTGCAATGCACAGTCAGGTGAAGTTTAGTTAGTGCTTGGAATGGCTGCTCCGTTGTCGTCAAACGTCAGTTTCGCTGTATCAATTTTGTATTTGTTGATATTTTCTAACATTCGCCCTTTCGTTGAATTTATGTCAACTTAAGGGAAAAGATTTGGTTTACTTATTACGATGAATGATTTTGTAATTTTTTAAAGGTATTTAGTTACAGTTATAACATTTCTATATTACGTTGACATTTCACAATTACCAATAAAGTGGATTAAAAAGGATATAAATCAATATATATAATCAATATATATCATATCAGCCGAAAGACGTCCACTGCTGGACATAGGCCTCCCCCAAAGAGTGTCACAATGACCGGTCCTGCGCCACCCGCATCCAGCGGACTCCCGCGACCTTTACCAGGTCATCAGTTCACCTTGTGGGGGGCCTACCCACGCTGCACCTTCCGGTACGTGGTCCTTTCCGCCCGAACGGCCATCGGTTCTACGTGCAATGTGCCCCGCCCACTGCCACTTAAGTTTAGCGATTTGGAGGGCTATATCGGTTACCTTGGTTCTGCTGCGGATAGCCTCATTTCATATATAATATAATCATGTTTAATACGCTAATTGGTTGACACTTCGGGTAAAACCAGCAGTTAAAAAACCCATCACTCACTACATCGATCCTGTAGTTGGTACTTTGGTATGGATCGAGATTGGTTATGTTATGTTATATTATTCGTATAATATATATATATATATATATAACCATAGAGCAAACCGAATAAAGCTCCATGGAGCGCATATTATTGTAATCTTTTCAAATCCCCGACAATTTTTTTTCCATGCTCTTAATTAAAAAAAAGGAATTTATTTGGGTTTGATTGTCTATGCAAATCTGCGGGAGTGAATTCATGGAGTGAATCCACTCAGTTTATACACATAAAATCACACCGAGCACCGCAGGAATAATTGAAAACTGGGGAAAACGAAAAACCGCATGGCCACGAAGAGATAAATTATTTCATAATTGCTGTGGCAGTAAATAATAATAACCTATAGTTGCACTCAGATGTTATCTATGACCGGTTAAGAAAATGATAAATGTATGGTATATTGTGCGCGAATTCTTCGTTGCGGGTAAACAGGGTTACCTTCTCGAACAAAAGCGTAAGGCGATACTTGACAATATTTATAGCTGGATTTGATCTCGTTACTTCTCGAACGCGCTTTAGGACGTACAATAAACCTGCTGACTTACGCCTGAAACTTCGCCTTGGTTAAATTATTTTAGGCGGAACTGTTATAATTACGCAGTTGTAGATATTTATATATATCTACCGATAAAAAAACCGATAGGAATTACTTACTTTCAGACAATACATTATTAGTATTTGTATTCAATCACGCTTAAAAGGCTTAACCGATTTGGATGAAATTTTGCCCGAAGATAGTTTATAGCCTGGATTAAAATATATGATAGTTTTTATCCCGGGCTGAGACCATGCAAATGACGTCGCGGGCCGAAGCTAGTATTTTATAAATATTGTCTATCTGCATTTCTCTGCTGTACATATAAGTTCACGGAGAACTTACGCAATATCTAAACGAGTGCACAGACTCTAACAGGCGTATTATAAGTTAAATAGGTAGTAAGTACATTTGTTGTTTAAAGGATTCTCTCTTTTATTGCAAGATACTGTAGTACTACTTCATTCAAAAGTATGTAAGCACTCGAGGTCACTATATACAAGGTCTATCTTAAGGTACTCGTCAACTACGCAATGATGCCTACACAAAACAAATGATGTGAAACAAACAAAACGGCCATGGAACTTGAAGCATGTATGTGGTAGGTGTTTGCTAGAGTGTGATCGCTGCTACCCTGTTATTCTGAGTGTAGGTAGTCTGAAGCCGCGTTTACGCACAGGTGTAATTTCGCGCGCCACCAACTCGTCTCTCACAGTGGGTTCATTAGAAAGGAGAGGGTAGTTTTTTTTAGTTCGCGTCACATGTCGCTGCCTTTTATGTTAGCGCCGCAGGGATGACAGCCATCAGATGCATTTTTGATATACTGAGTTACCTAATCTAGGGGCAGTATTCAATATCAATCTAACATATCGGGAATTGTACCTACTTCGGTGCAAATGAAATTAACCTGTTGTTTGATATTTTTTTTAAAGTTGGTGGGACATCACAAGATCGATGGTACATTGACGTCTGCCAAGTTTAGTGTTATGTATTGACTGGCTAAACTGGCGTTATTATACGGAACACGTTGTGAGTGCGCACCAAGGACCATTGCCGTTGACAATAATTGTTTACGAATATATATTGTGTGGTACAGGAGAGCCAGTTGGTTCTGGTCTGCGGGTTGCCACACCTAGTAAGGCGCTGTACGTGTCGCGCCTTGCATAACTCCACCACGGCTGATAACATGGCGGTGTATATTCACGAGAAGACTGCCTATTCGCTGAGGTTTTCCAGCTGCGTTCGCGCCACTACGTGCACTTCAGCTCGTTTGTGGTGCGCGTGCCGCGACCGCTGCAGGAGACCATCGCGTGTGCTGACTTCTGGCCCAAGGGTGTCGTGTTTCGGCGGTTTCGTGGCGATCTACCGAATTCTACACCAGACTTGACGACTTGGCAACGGAGCCACGTTGTTTCGTCGCCTAAATAATTAGTTTTTTAATTTTATTATTATATTGTATGTTAGTCTTTAAGGTATTTGCCATGGGCCTTAGATGCCTGATATAAATGTATTGTGAGATGGGTATTAAATAATAATAATAAATATTTGAAGACAATCTTACACAAATCGACCTAGTCCCAAACTAAGCAAAGCTTGTACTATGGATACTAGACGACGATAAACATACTTATATAGATTAATAAATACTTAAATACATAGAACATATCCATGACTCAGGAACAAATATTCGTGCTCATCACACAAATAAATGCCCTTACCGGGATTCGAACCCGGGACCTCCGGCTTCGTAGGCAGGGTCAATACCAACTAGGCTGTGGAGATCGTCAATAATTGCCTTAATACAGTACAAGCGGTTAGTGCAGATACACCTAAGATTAGACATGCAGGGCAAATTTTAAGCTCTCCAAAACCTGCCTCTCTATCTTTCTTTCTTTAGCACACACACACACACACACACCGAGATACATACCCACATACGTACATACATACATACACACTTTGGCACTTTACTGGTTTGATTGTTGTTTTTTTTTGTTTCTTTCTTAACATTTTTATAACTTTTTTGATTTTAAATTTCTTATTTTTTGATTATTTGATTGAGTATTTATTTTACTTTTTCTTCTCTGATACTTATTGTATAATTTTTGTACATGTACTGATATTTTGTTTTAATTGTTAAACTTACCAGAATTTGCTCGTGACCGTCTTAAAACCAGCGCTGGGCTTTCAGCTCAGCACATGCTGAGACTGAGACCTATTGCCTCACAACGGTAATCAATAATCAATATGTATTATCTAGTATAAGACTTTGTGGCAATAAAATATTTAAAGTTTGAAGTAATTCTAATTTATTATTATTATTATTATAAACGTCGTCAAAGCATTTTTAGTTTGATGAAGTTTATAATGATAGACGGTGGTGATGGTAGTTTGGCGGTGGAGGATGCAATATTTTAGGATGTTTAATTAATTCTAGTATATTAAGCCAGTTTTAAGTTGTTGTAAGAGTCAACATTGTGTCTCACTCTTTTAATTTAGGTTAAGAAGGCTTTGAGCTTTTTAGGCTTTTTGACTGAAATAGAGCTAGAAAGTCAAAAAGTCGCTACCCATGATGTCACCCCGTCACATGCAGTTTTCTGTTGAATTTATTGAGATTTATTGCGACTGTGCGCGTTACCAGCCCTGCCCGCTGGCCAGCGAGTTGCCACATTACGTTTAATAGCGCGCCAGGGCGGCGCCCGGGAGGAAATTTTTGTTATTCTTCTCTATGATAAAGCCTTCTCGTACACGCGTAAAGGTTAACGACAGACAGGACCGATTAATTCATCCTTAACGTGCTTACCGCGTTTACTGCGGCGATTTCCGCAAATTAGGTGCTTGAGCTAATCCCGATATTAGGGGAACGGGGAACTTGTAATTACTATGTTGTATTATCACATTCGTTTTTAGTTGAAACTAGTTTTAAGCCTCGATGCAAACGAAGGTTATACGTTTAACATATGAATCTGTGTATTTCGGTGGCTCATGTTCTTAGCTATGATATACTTTCATAAACATCCTAGGTCTAATATAACAGTCAGTTATATATCACAATGTGATTTCCGAACGGCGAACATGCTTTTATGGAATGCATTGACGCACCTTCCTCGGGAAATAATTTTTCTGTCATGTTATAGGCCACGGCAAACAAGCTTATGGCTCGCCTGATGGTAAGCGGTAACCGTACTCTTTGGAAAACTGCATGCGCGTTGACGACCCTTTAATAGTACATTACTATAGAGGCCGAGAAACGAGCGTAGCGAGGCCGGATAAGGATACGCGGCCGGCAACCCCGTTTCTCGCCGAGATTTGTACTGCTTTTCTCAAACTTGCAATGAACTAAAATAAAAAGTAGTCAATTTGTTTTATTCGTAAGTTCACACAACTAAATAATACGTTTCTGAATAAAATCGCCTCGACTTGTTGTTCCAAACCTTTAAGGTAGCACGACGTTGGCAAACACGCATACAGTTTTAACGGTTAGCAGGCAGCGCAGCCTGCAGACGCTTGCAACTCCAAGGCAGCCAGGTAGGGCTAAAATAAGAGCTTGGCAACAGCTACCTTATTCACTTGCGTATATCTATAGTTGGCGTGAGCGTGAATGAGACAACATTCCGTACTCGATTTCACATTTTCGTAGGTTGTCACTAAAATGAACTCGGGAAATGTCAAATGGATCTCTTTTGTATCTCTTTTAGTCCAGCAAAATCAAATATGTCATCATTGTTTGGTAGTAAGTGTTATAACGTCACTCCTTAACTTGGTCGCATTATAGCAGCTGTCATATTTTCTATAAACAAACGGACTGTCTCAGGGAAAATTAATTAATTTGCGTATTGTTCCACGCTAAATCATTAGAATACAGTAAAATTTACTTTCTTTATAGTTTACTGTAGAATATAAGCAAATGTCTTGTGCGATTGAAGGTTGTACGAGCCATACGGGAAGAAAAGAAAATGTTCAGGGTCCATTAAGCTTTTACCAGTAAGTTTCAATAGATTTTGATGTTATTAATGTAACGATCTAAGCTAAAATTAATAATCACTATTAGAAGTTTATGTGAATATCATCATGTTCAAATAAATAAGACTTTTATGTGGATTAAAGAGGTTATGTTTATGTTTATTTACATAGTGATGTGTATTTTTTATCGAATTCGGAACAATAACTTATCGACATTGACATAGATGTATTTATCAGTATATAGAAAAATCTGTGTTGGAACATACGAAATTACAAGTTTGCTGAAGAATGACAACAAAATGGCTTTCTGGTTGTCCCATGTAGGTATTGAGGACTTCCAATTTAGTGTTACATTTAGGAATTATCTAACAAAACTGGACTTTTTGATTTTAGTTTCCCAAAGGATGAATAAATTAAACAAAAATGGTTACTACATGCTATAAAAAGAAATTGGACATGGGAAACCCATAGTCGCGTGTGCTCAATACATTTCACTTCCGATTCTTTTTTAGCTCATAAGAAATTTAAATGGAGACCACTCAAAGCAGATGCTTTTCCCACATTATATTTGTCGGCCATTACAAAGACGTACATAAATATGAATGTTACACCTAGAAGTATGAGTGAGTAATGTTTTTACATAGACCCGATGAATTTCAATCTTACTTTTTGGCAATATGCGGCAAAATACGGCCGTAGGTATATATACCTACGGCCGTATTTTTTAGCATCTTTACTTAGAAGTTCGATTTTAGCTGAGCTCAAAGAGATTGTATTTAAGTATTTGCTTTCGATTTCAACTTTATACTTCCACGCGTTCCTGAGAAAAGATTATTGAATTTTTGAGTTGTTTGACAGACGGGCTGATAGACAACGAAGTGATCCTAGCATGCAGAGAAATCTAGTATGGTACTCCATAGAAACCACCTCGATTTGGTTGGAAGCCCTGCTTCCGACAGGTATCGACACGTGCAAAATCACGCTTCAACTAGGACTGCATGCTGGCCTGCCGATTTCGCTCGTGTAGCGTCTCCTTATGATCATAGTTTGGTATGATTTCTGGAAGTATGCTACTTAAAATTATGCATTATGTTATTATGACGACTGAAGAAAACCGTTTTTCACACAGTGCATTATTTATTAAAATATAAATATATAATTACAATTTAGTTTGTATAATTTATCGATAAACAAGTCAACACAGTAACATCCCTAGCAAAGACCAAACTTGCTTAAAACTTGTGACAACCTACACAATTGAGGAATAACAAATCCGCGTTAGTATGTTGTAAGGAAGTACAGGACAGGTAGACGTCTCTGCTACCTATTTTAGCGCGGTTTCCATGCTTATCCTTATTCCGAGCTCCAAGGTCAGATATGACGCTCAAGCTCGTTGCGAACCTTTTAATGATTTGAGGATTTCTTGTGTTAACAGCTATTATAAATGTCAAAAACTCAACCATAAACTTCCATAGAATTTACAAGCTGAATAATATTTTAAAGTCAAGGAAATAACGAACTAATTTTATCAAGCAATTAAAATCAAATCAATCATTTATTTCGGATGTGTTTCCATAATTCGTTAGTAATAAAGGTCTTAAAACTATGTTGGTAGCAATTATAATTACAATTCGCAATTAAATGGCAATTGCAAGTTCATTTGAGCACCCACAATTCGACACTACGTTTATCTATGTAGGCCGTCGAACTTTAGGTAGGACTCCTTTAAAGTACAACATGTCTAAACGTTCATCGTAATTCGCTCCTAGTATAACTAAAGCTCGAGATTTGTTACACCTAGAAGCGATTGGAGGTCCACCTTATACTAATTGTTTTGAGGATAGTAAGTAAGTGTTGTGAATCTAAATACTGTCACTTCAACGGTATCTAGAGAGACTAACCGGACATATGCTTGTAGGCTTTCAAATACAGAGGGGCTACCGCGAAACGAAAATGAACTTCGTTCGTGTATCGCCGTCTTTGTCGCTCGAACTAGCAAGTGTGATAGAGAGGGAGATACACAAACGAAGTTCGTTTTCGTTTCGCGGTAGGCCCTCAGGTATAGGCTTACACACAGTTGGATCCTTTATGGCTACGTCATCTATTAAGTAGATAGGTTAGCAATGCTCACTGGATTGCTAACGGAATGCTTGTTGATAGAGATGCGTGGGCAATTCAAACTGGTCTAATTACTAATTCACGACAAATGTTCGATAAAAAAGGATCTATTAAAAAAAAATGGTAAGTAAGGTACGGGAATCATATTTAATAGACGCCTCGCGAACTTACCGGCTTTGAGCAGGGTTCCAAGTGAAACATAAAATTTCACGTAAAAATATAAAACTTGACTTGATGTTCAACTTTGATGCTAAAAGTAATAAGGTCATAGGGTACCTATTATTATCAAATGCCTTTCATATTTACTAAACAGTAATTTGCGTTGGCCAGGAAACTGGATAATTTACTTTAAAAACAAAGTTTTAACCGACTTCAATTTAGTACTCATTATTATTTTCCAATTTACCACATGAACTGATTTCCTAGAGTAAATGCGTTGATTATTAGAGACAAAAACCCAATCGCTGTATGTGACCCGATAATATTTGAAGACTTCCGTCGATTCCACAAGGATCACCTTTGGCACTTCATTAGTTGCTATTTCAACGGAATCTTAACATAATCTGTGACGTACATTTGTACTTTTAAGTACTTACATAATTGAGGAATTCCATAAGTCATCTGTGGTCTTCATCATCAATTCCACTCCACCAAATTTATGATTTTCGGGAGTAAATACACTAGTTAAAACAGAAAATACCAAAATCACTACACGCGTGCCTAATATAATTGAAGAGTTCCCTCAATTCCTCATGGATCCCATCATCCAATTGAATTTTTGAAAAAAATGATACCCACTTGGAAGCATATACTAACAAACAAAAAAAAAAATTACTCATCGGCTCATCAATGACGGAGTTCTGAGGTAACATACATTAAAAATGATAAAAACAATATTAAAAAAAATACAACCGAATTGAGAACCTCCTCCTTTTTTTTCAAGTCGGTTAAAAAAAATTGTAAGAACATGCATATTTATGTAAATAATATTTATACATGTTTTTCTATTTTCTCCGCCAAATACATCTTTGCGCGCGGAAAAATTAAAAAAACCGGCCAAGTGCGAGTCGGACTCGCGCACGGAGGGTTACGTACCATTATCTATAAAAACGGCAAAAAAAATCACGTTTGTTGTATGGGAGCCCCCTTAAATATTTATTTTATTTTGTTTTTAGTATTTGTTGTTATAGCGGCAACAACAATACATCATCTGTTAAAATTTCAACTGTCTAGCTATCTTGGTTCTTGAGATACAGCCTGGTGACAGACAGACGGACGGACAACGAAGTCTTAGTAATAGGGTCCCGTTTTTACCTTTTGGGTACGGAACCCTAAAAATGAGAGTTACTTTTTTGTCTCTTTATTATTCCAAACTTTAATTTCAAAGTTTCATTAACAACTATCATCAAAAACTACAACATCACTTCAGATTTTGTTAGTCCCAAGAAATATAAGGTTACATTCCCGGAATCAGTCGTTTAAGTCCATTTTTAGGACTCCGTAAGACGGAACCCTTATAGTTTCGCCATGTCCATCTGTTCGTATCCGTCCGTCTGTCCGTCCGTCCGTCTTCGGCTTAGCTCAGTAACCCCAACTACTTGAAAACTGTAATTTGGCATGGGAATATAAATCAATCACGTCGATAAAACAGTAGAATAAAATCTTGTTTTTTTTTCTTTACTTACCTACACCTAAAGTGGGGATGTCATTTTTTTTTCGTTAAACCCATAGTTGGGAGTATCGTTGGATAGCTTGTTCAAAAGTATAATGAGTTTCTTAAAAGCATTTTCAACTAAGTGATGCGTTAGCGAGATATTTAAAGCCCTAATAGTTGGCCCACGCATGTCGATATAACTAAGATAGACAGGCAACTACAGAACCCTAAAATACGCGTAGCCCGAGTCGCACTTGGCCGATTTTTATAACATCCAAATCACTTTTAGGTTATAAAATCAGTAATATGATATTTTTCAGAATTGACTTCTTATCTATCGGGGACTATTAACGGCAAAGTTATGTGCTTTGCGCGCTTTGACCGCTTGCGCTGTGACTTCGGAGCACGAATTAAGATCTCGCAATTCAGATGTATACGCAACGATTTATAATCAGTGTTGGCCCACAGAACCCGGCACATAAATCATATCATCACACTAAAATGTTAGAGAAGACTCCGTTTATGCGAATTATGAGTTCAATAGAACCAAAATGTAGGCGGTAGCGTCCTAAACTTTGGCAATGCCCACAGGAAAAAACGCGAACCTACATCTCTACACTCTGTGTGTGATAATTTGATAATCAAAGTCGACGTTAACGATAGGCAAGGGTACCAAGGCATGCCAGTGCACTATGCTTTTAGATGACAGGGGTTGAGTTTCCAGGTGGATGCTCATTAGAATAGGCTCAGGCAATACGACGAGGCGTACGATGAATATGGATGTCAATCAAATACAAATGTTTGCAGTGTCGTAGGTTACATTGTGCCGATGCACAATGTACGATTACATTAACACATCCAGTGCCGTAGGTATTACGTTACGAAATGTAGTGAAATGGGGCAACAGAAAACCGAAACATCGTGTTCTTGATATCGAAAGTGTTTATTCAATATAAATTCACCTGTCAGCCGATTGTGAAACGGCTAACAGAGGATTAGAAGTTTGAGCCTCGTTTCGTAACTTTGAAATCTTGGTAGGTAACATTTATATTATTTGTAAATCGAGGAAAAACTAAAATAAATTCAATTTGAACTACATAGAAGCTACACGTAACTTCTATCCCTATATTTGTAGTGTATCTTTAAATGAATACATTTTCTGGTCATCTTTTTCCATTTATTTTAAGAACAAATTTTTTCCTTAAGGTTTGGTTTACTCACGTTTATTTTATTTTTTTGCTTTGCCCTGTTTACGCGTAAAATACGTACAGTCTACGAGATTTGGGACTGGTCTTTTGACAGTTCCAATATGACGTAAAGAGTGATGTGGCTAGAGTAAATCGATTGTCATAATATCCGATTACGATTGATGGTGGCTAATTAAAGGAATCGATTGGTTACTATGTAATGATTAATTTTAGGAAATCAAATAGAGAGCCTATACACAGTCGTCTGCTAACAAAAGTGTCCTGTAAAGGCGTTACAAATGCAAAGACCTCTAGATTCTTTAGAATATGTGTTTGGATCTGCATGCAAAATTAATTTGATATATTCCTAAGTAAATTCATAAAATGTGTCGGTTTCGATCGATTCGTAGATCGATGTGATTTTATTTCGTATTATCGTGTCAGTAATTAAATAATACATTGTTATTTTCCTATTCACAATTATTTGAGGCATTCCGATTTATCTGTAAATTGACAGACTCCAATCGATTGAAGCAGTGTAACACTAAATTTAAAAAAAAGTCGTAGGACGTAATTGTTGGGCATACCGAGTTTTCAATGCTAATTTATGCACAAATAAGCTGTAAAAAAATATTACAATCATTTTATAAGTGCTAAAAAGAGCGTGCATGGAGGTTGAACTTTGTTTCGTAACACGTAAGCTATTGAAACTTTTTATTATTATTTCGATGAGCAGTGCCAATGTACGTTATATTGGGTGTCGCGATGTGTCAAAAGACCCGTCCTAAATCTCGTAGACTATAGTTAACAGATTGAATACGTTCTTCCAAATCATGTTCTCTGTACGAGTACAACAAACAAACTACCGTGCATTGTGACAGGGTTAAGAGGAAACACTAAGGTCAAGATAATTGTCAACCACAAGCCTCCCGCCGCAGAGCGCGGATAGAGACAACTGCAGCTTGGACCGAAAAAACCTATTAAAATTACATAAAATCAACGTTTCGTAGTCCCTTGATTTCTTCTCCAAAACTTGACCTATTTAACTATTTATTTAATTATTAAAAATCAAAGAAAGGCTTTGGCCGTGTTCCTATGTTTTCCTTTTTTTAAATAATCTGGTCAAAATTGTTTTCTGGATGTTTGAACACAGCCGAAAATCTGGCATTTTTTTTAGGTTTTTGGAGGTTAATATCTCTTTTTTTAAGAATACATTTATGAAAAAAAGGAAAACATAGGAACATGTCAATAGTAGCCATAGATTTATGGAAAAAAATGATTGCTCTACTGCCATTATCCAGGGAGGAAAACAGGGGACTACGTTTCTATGGAAAAACGGCCGTTGTGTTTCCTCTTAACAATAAATAAATACGCTACACTGTTATTTACGCAATATCTGAAGTACAAAAGGCAACACAAGATATTAATATCACAAAATAGAATTAACCTCAGAATACGACGCAAAACTGTTATGTTTGGGCACATATGCGTCGTGGCCATTCTCCATTTTCCCTTAGTAACCTTCTGTTGGACATGCCGGATTCTTCCTAATCGGTAAAAATGTTTTGTATTATTATCAAGATGACATTCTATTAGTAAGGGATGGAAGAGAAAACTATAGATATTTTATTGCTGTAGCGTGTTCAAATATGTGTATTCGTTTTTGTTAATATTGTACAATATTATCACTAAGCAAGAACTCATAAGTTTGAGCACCACTGACCGGACCACCCAGTCAGTTTGCTTCTTTTGTCTAGCGCCCGGGCTTATCGCTGTCTGCATTGTGATTGCATTATTTAACTATTGCTCAAAATATAATTATCTATTTCCTTCGCACCCGCCAATTAATATGTACAACAATCTACTCTTTCGCACCCACTATAATATTTTTATTTTTTGCTACATAAATTGCCCACACAGTTCTTTGTTGAAATTGCTGCGCGATACAAATTTATTGCTTATTTATTGCATGATAGTATTTCGGAGTAATTTTATCTGTTAACTACACAGTTTTTAACATTATTCTTGAATTGAATGTCTACATCCAGTTCAGTTAATCCTTCTATTTATTATCAAAATGTGCGGGGGCTACGCTCTAAAACATTAACTTTTTATCGTAACCTAAGTCTTGATATCTATGACATCGTTATATTAACCGAGACGTGGCTTGTTGACGGAATACAGGACTCTGAGTTATTTGACAACCGTTATGTAGTCTGGCGTCGGGACCGTGACTTGTCCTTGACTGGACAAAGCCGTGGAGGTGGTGTATTAATTGCTACTCGACGGGGGTTAACTGTGACCCCGGAAACGTCATATCATTCCACGGCGGAGGACCTATGGATTACGTTGGTACTAAGGAATAAAAGAAACAGGTTTGTTAAACTCCATGTATGCGTTTTATATTTATGTAGGCAAAATCAGGGTCTCACTTTTCCGCAGCAGTTAGACAATTTTTTGAGTAGATTAAATGATGTTGTCATTAATAATCCTAACGATAAGATTTTAATAGTCGGTGATTTCAATATGAGTAACATTCTGTGGACGAGTCAGAGTTCCTATATGGCCCCATCAAACTACACAAATAACGACGAGTGTAACTTGATTGATGACTTGTACACGCATGGTTTGTGTCAGTATAATGGTATCTATAATCAATACGGTAAATTGCTAGATCTAGTTTTATCAAATGACATTGTCAGTGTTCGCGAATGTATTAATGCATTAGTACCTATAGATCCATATCACAAAGCGTTAGTAATACATACTAATTATACCATTTTTGAACACCTTAAACCTGCACCTCTTTTAAAATATTTCTACAATAGGGGTGACTATGTTTCTATTAATAATAAGTTATCAGTTATTTGTTGGGAGGAAGAATTCTCTAAACGTACTTTGGATAATTGTCTTACCTTTTTATACGATACCTTCAAAAAATTAAGAAATGAATTTATTCCTAGTAAACAAATTAAATCAGATTCATATCCTGCATGGTTCTCACTACCTCTAATTAAAGCTACAAAAGAAAAATATAAATATTTTAAAAAATATAAAAACTACCACAACATATCCGACTTGATTTCTTTTAACACTTTAAGAGACAGAGTGAATAGAATGGAGCAGAAATGTTATGATACCTACATAAATCGTGTAGAGAGTAATATAGTCAAGAATCCAAAGCAGTTCTGGTCATTTATTAAATCACGCTCTAGTTCTCGCGGCCTTCCTAGTAGTTTAAAATATAATGGTAAATTGTTTAACTCGGGTACGGACATATGTAATGCTTTTTCGGACTATTTCTCAACCAGCTTCTTAGCATCAAATAACAGTAATCCACCTACTAGCTCAAGTTTACCAACAGCCTCAAGTGCGACCCTCTCTAATGTAGAAGTAAAGCCTACCGAGCTCACAAATATTTTACTTAAACTTGACCCATCCAAATCTGCTGGTCCCGATGACCTACCAGCATTATTTTTAATAAACTGTGCTGAAAGTATAATTACCCCTATTACGTTATTATTTAAGCGCTCCTTTTCCGAATGTTATGTGCCATCTATTTGGAAATCTGCTTATATTACCCCGGTTCATAAAAAAGGACCAAAAACAGATATAGTTAATTACCGTCCTATTTCAAAATTATGCATTCTATCAAAAGTTCTTGAAAAAGTCGATTATAGCCAAGTGTATGCCGCCCTTAAAAATTGTTTTAGCCATAACCAGCATGGCTTCCTCCAGCGCCGATCTACAGTGTCAAACCTTGTTCTTTTAAATGACTATGTCACTGACGCCATGGACAGGGGACATCAAGTAGACGTAATATATACGGACTACAGTAAATGTTTCGACAGAATTAATCATGCGACGTTGCTATCAAAATTATATGAAATAGGTATTCATGGTGACTTGCTCAGGTGGTTTTCCTCATACATAGATAACAGGTGTCAGGCTGTTGTCGTTAACAATTATATGTCAAGTTGGGTTAACGTCCCCAGTGGCGTCCCTCAGGGGTCGCTGCTTGGCCCACTGCTTTTTAATATATTTGTTAACGACATCAGTAATTGCTTCGTCCACTCCAAACTTCTCTGCTTCGCAGATGACATGAAGATTTTCAAAACAATAGATCGACTCACGATTCGTTACTTATTCAATCAGACCTCGTGCGTCTAGATGAATATTGCCATGATAACAGTCTAGACCTTAATCCATCTAAGTGTACTTCAATGACATTCTCGCGCCAACGAAATACCATCCCCTTTACTTATACACTTAAAGGACAACCCCTGAGCACGGTTAGTCACGTGAGAGACCTGGGTGTGGTTCATGATTCCAAACTATTGTTTGATAAGCATGTTGATAGCATAGTGAGCAACGCACTGAGAGCTCTAGGATTCTTAATGCGAAACTCCACTCACTTTACCCAAGCTAAGACTCTTAAAGTTTTATATTGTGCCTTAGTTAGAAGTAAACTTGAATATGCTTCCCAAATTTGGAATCCTTGTTATAGTACGTATGTAGTCAGGATTGAACGCATTCAAAAAAAGTTCCTCAGACACTTATGTTTTAAGCTTAAAAGTCCGTATCACTCTAAGGATTATTTAAGCACTTGCAAAAAAGATCATTTAATTCCATTACAAAAACGTCGTCCAATCGCGGATATAACTTACATACTCAATATCACCACTGGCAATATTGACTGTCCTGAACTCCTTTCTAAACTTTCGTTCAATACGCCCACTCGGTCTAAAAGGTTTTATCCCCCCCTTTCAGATAAACGCACTTTTTCTAATTATAGGCAAAACAGCTTCCTATGTCGCGCAGCTCGTAACTTAAATAACTTGTCAAAGGATCTAGATATTGATGTTTTTAACTGCTCAATTCCTTCTATAAGGCGTAATCTAGTCAATCGGTGCTTCTAAATAACCTGTTGCAGGCAGTAGTATGCTATAGCGTCTGATCTGTAACTCCAATTAATCTGTGTCCGGTCCATGTTGTTCATCAAATTATTAAATATTAAGTTGTTTCACTTCGGTGTACATTTGTATTAGTGCATTTATAGGTGATTTGTACATCTAGAGATGTTCTCACTCGTTGCTTATATAGGATTTGTTTCTTCTTTTGCTTTTTATATTGTTATTTTGACACTTATATTCCATACTGTAACATTTTGTATCACATACTGTGCAAATGTTATCATATAGCGTGTACTGTGTAACATAAATATTATTATATTCAGTTTCTATTTGCGAGTTCCTATAATTGGCTCTGTATTGCTATTTATAAAGTTTAGCGAATATTTCATAGCTGTTGGAATTCCTTGTATAAATAAATAAATAAATAAATAAAAATAAATAAATAAATTAGTTATTTGGTCCATTTACATAATAATGTAGGTACATGTAATTTTATAACTCTTACACCTTGGCCACGACTTTGGTCTTAAGGCGGTGCATTGGAAATTATCGCGTGCTTTGAAACGCCGTTCTGACTAGATTAAGAAACAATAAGGTCTGATTTTCAGATATATGATTGTTGACTATATGATTGTTTTTCTGATTTTACCGATACATGATTGCTTAAAATTTCATCGATAGAAAAAAAATCCAAAGTTGGGGCTGTCTTTTCCTTTTTTTACTCAGCCTACTCAAACGATACATTATCTTACGACACAATCAAGTTAATACTATAGTATCTAAAATCTCACTTTATGAAATTTAAATAAAACTTCTCTAAGTTAGGTATTTATCGAAATTTGTCCAAAAAAGCCATTCCCGAAGAGTGTTCCATCTCTTTTTCTCGTGCGCGGAAGGCATAAGCGTGTCTTTGTCTAGGGGGCGTGTTTGACTTGAATCAAGGCATCCCCTTAAGCGACCTGCGGCAGTTTCTAATTCATTGCGCGTGATCCCAACTAACCACAGTGCGTTGCGCCTCTCGACCGCGCAATGAACAGATAAAACGCTGCCGCAGGTCGCTTAAGAGTCTTAAGACCAAAGTCGTGGCCAAGGCGTTATGAGTTATGTTATATCAGCTAAGTCAGATGGTTTAATCTGACTAGACGGACCAATGTGAAATCAATATGTCGTCGAATTGGCCGCGTTGATCTATTCAATGTCCGAAACTACCAGCTGGCTGATACGCCTGATCTCTTCTGTATCATCAAAATTGAATATACTGTGTAATAACGAAGACGCGATAGAGCTTTTATCTAGCTTTTATTTAAATACACTGCAAGAGGTTATCAATACGAGTATGTCAATTGTCTTTATACACTTTATTTAAGAATATTATTTATCGTATTTATATACTTCCAGACATCTTGATTTGAAATGAGAATAGCGCCGTATATTATCACTGAAGATGTTCGATATTCAACCTCTACAGAACACCCCTAAGAATAAACTATAATCCCCTTATTCATAAAACAACTATAATCCCAGTATTCATAAAACTAAGCAGACTAGTATTATTAGATTTCACACACTCGTTTGCTATCGAGCGTCGACTCAGCTGAAAGTACAATCCGAGGCGCTTTAGTTGCATCCCACCCCGGGTACTCCGAGCGGAAACAATAACGGCCCGATAGCAATCATTATTGAGGCCACGGTGCACATATGAAAGTTAGCCTGAAAATATCATTCGAGTTGGTTGCAGCTATATATGGGCATTTATTGGTACCAGCTTTAGCATAGCTCAGTTAAATATCTGAGTGAACAGTGGCTGAAAATTATCGTAGAAGAACTAGACAATAAAAAGGTAGGACTAAGGAATTCCAGCCATATATCCATACTAACAATATAAATGCGAAAGTGTCTGTCTGTCTTATACCTTTTACGCTTAAACTGCAACCGTACACCGGACAGCAGGACAGCAGGACATACGAAAGAATTTTAGCTCAAGCTGAAATGGAGTTTCGTGTCGCTTGCTCGTAGCAGCTGTATACTATAGTATACTAGTTATAACAAAACAATCTGACAAAAATACAAGCTTTTATTGACTTAGATGTTTTCGATGTTTATATCTATTAAATATATCTTCGTCTAGTACCCATAACAATTTATGTAAGATTGTCCCCTTAAGGTTATTGTTTATTATTAAGGAACCCTAAATCATGTATCACATTTTGGCGATCTTTTATACCCACATTTATGCTAAAAGTGCCACTGGAACATACGTCTCATGTGCTCTGCCTACCCCTTTTGGGAATAAAGGGGTGAATGTATGTATGTATGTAAATCATGTAATTTATTAAATTTCTATGGGCCTCCTGGAAATCTATTTGCAAAATTTTAAATGCTCAAATAAACGGCATCAAGCTTAATTAAATGTATAAAAACGAAAATCCTTAGTCCCTGTTAATCAATATAAAGTCGAATAGTAGGAGATTTTTACACTTTCACTGCCAAGAACCCGCGTAACATGCGCCTCCGCCGTAGTCAGTTCCCGCTTCATACGAGGATAACCATGAGATCGGCTACGAGCGTAGAGCATAGCGATTTTTCGCAGTGGATGTGTTAATAATCGTGAAGTTGGTAAAAAAGCAGTTCATTATTTTTATAAAAGATTTAACTTCAATAATAATCTTTTGGAAACATACATTACATATACATGCTCTATTTCTTAACATAGTTACCGGTAATAATGACCAGTAAAACAATTTTCCAATACATCGATGACCATTTAACGTATTTAAGCGAAATGGGCTCTGTAACTTGCAATTTGGTCTAATGCCAAATGACATGGCGCGATTGAAAACTATTTCCTCTTGGGTCCACAGAGAAAAGACTTTCTTATTTACTCTAAAGAGCTTTGCGATCAAATTGTCTTATTGGCACTGTAAAATTCGCTGAGAACTGGAGAATATTTTGTTGGCGACTTTAAGAAAGCAAACGAGTTAATTGGATAAATTTGGCCCAAGTAACAAAGGTTCGTCGGGAGAGAAAATTGATTTAAGTAAGTAACAAATGTAATTTTAATTTTGCCCAAGTAAATGTGCGATTTTTTTAACGTTAAGCTTATTTAGCAAATTAAGACTTGGCCGAAACGAAACAAGACAATAGAGACCTTCAAAGTATATTCGAAACGATGTTCTGTTTAGAAGGAATTTGTCTATGGGCTCAATTAGGCGACTTCCTGCCTTGGCGGGCCAGGATTGTTATACGGTATTTTATTAAATACTTTGTCTTGAGCTTACTGATGTCGCAATTTCCTCACTTATGCTTATGTCAGTAGTGTCAGTGTCATATTTGCGCAGTAGTACCTAATATGCGTGGAAGCAGGGTGGTGCGTAGGCAATGCAATCTCGAACCGAGATTGGTAATCGAGATCTCGCGTTAAAATTCTGATGTTAAGATTAGGGAAAAGAGATCTCATCAGCCAAAACGACAAGATTTCGAAAAATCTCGACAATGTCGAGATTCCACTTATTTTTTTTAAACAGGTATAATATGGTCAAAATACCTACTATATACCTACTTAGGGTATTGCTATTATATTCTGAGCATAAAACACATGTATGGGATACTGAACAGATATATAGACTTTAAATAATGTGTACATGATTTAATATCGTTTAAAGATTGTTCCGATCTGTTGCGATGCGTGCCGTTTGATGGGAATTATTCTTAATGAGGAAGTCGCCTTAGCATGTGATTTTATTTTTAATCCCTGACGCAAAGAGCCCCTCTCTTTTTATAAGTTTGACGTGTCTGTGTATCTGTGTGTCCGTGTATCTATGTATCTGTGTATCTGTCTGTGGTACCGTAGCTCCCAAACGGATGAACTGATTTGAATGCGTTTTTTTTGTCTCATAGATAATTTTATTCCTAGTGTTCTTAGTCATGTTTCATGAAAATCTGTTCAGCCGCTTTTGAGATATTGGACTTTAAAATGAAAATATCGGGAGTTTTTCAACTATTCTAAGTTATAGTTACGTATATTACCTAACGAAGCAGTCGTAACGTTTCATGTCTGAAAGTGATAAAATAGCAACCATCATACACGCGCTGCTGTAATAAAGGGAAAACAAGGAGAGTATATACTATTTTGTAAATGAACTAAATATAAACGAAATTTACAAATATTCACTGCAAAATCTATGCTGGTATACCAACAGCAATATTGTTTGCTTCAATATTGCAATTTTTGTTTTAGTTAGTGTGGCTAAAAAATACCTGACATAAAAGTGGATGTAAAATATTTTTCAAGATAAAAAAATATAACGTTGCTGAAACGCGTTGACTGTGAGCTCAATAAGTAGATAGTATAATTTCTATGCCATTGGTAGTTAATTACCCTCGAGATGAATCGTCTCGCCCGTCTCTGATATAATCAGTGCCTTTAAGTAGGCTACCTATCGTAGCTGTGGTATTATTTAGTCTGTCAGGTACTTTATTCAAAGTGACCATTTCGATGGGATAAGGGGGCGCCTGGGGTCGACATAAATTCCGTTGCTGGCATTATTGCGGTGTCCTCGGTTTGACGAAGGTAGGCTCGGAATTGTTGAGGATATCTCAAAGCAGATCGGGCTCCTAAAATTGTCCCACCGCCTATTGTTTCTCCCGGAGACGAAGGCGGGGAGGCTATGTGGTAATGATATTTCTGAGTTCTTTTAACGCTTGTACTACCTTGACCAGCAGGGAAATTTCGTTGGAAGGCACGTAAGGATAGATATATCCTAAATTATAGATGATAAGCTATATTTTTTTCTAAGCTGATAAGGACAGTTGATACGTTCTTTTGGAGACTTAGGTACTTACGTAGTTTATAAATTACGAGCATAATAACCATTATTTCTCACTAAGTGGGCACTCTAACGATGTACACCAGGCGCGCGACCATATGTCATCCACCATACAGCATGTGAAAAAAATATAGGATGACAATGATTAATATAAAACAAAAGAATATTTACAGCGTTAGACATATATATACTTCATGTCATTGTATATGCAACGTTTCGCTACAATCCAACACGTAGTTTTAAAATGAGAGCGTAACTACGTTTGTATGGAGAATCGAGCTTACTGCGGACTGTTAAACTTTGGGTACTAGACCAGGATAGATAAATTAAATACTTTAAATACCTACATAGATAATATTCAAGGCTTAAAATGATGTTCATCACACAAATACATGGCTTTACCGGTTTTCTAACACAGGACCACCAACTTTGTAGGCATTAGGGCACCAACTAGACTAAAGTGTTCTTCCTAAATTACTTTTATTATCGCCCGTTCGAGACCAAGCAACGCTAAGTAACGTGTGCTACGGCGTAGAGCGTAGCAGCATTTTCCGCCTTATAGCGGAATTCGCTCACAGAGACACCCTCGAATGGGTTAGGTTAGTTAGTGTGTCGCATACACTCGTAGTAAGTTCGACAGCCTGCTGTATGTTGCAACTAACCATATTTATGTAGTTTAATGATAAAAGTTTTTATTTGCCGTTTTCTATACGTGCAAAGTTTTTATGACTTATTTCGACATAAAATCGCGTTTCCTCATAGGCAAAGGGGTGTTTAATGCCAACCGAAAATGTAATCTCGTTAATGGATTTGAGTAACTAGTTGCTCCACGTGGTGAATCGTTCTAAATAATGGATGAACATTTTTACCAGAGCTTGGTTTATTCCATGGGAATAGATAAAAAGCTGAATAGGAGTGTCTGGGACATAGGTTTTATTTTAATAAAACTGAGTTTTACCATTTTATAGTTTTACTCTAGTTTGAACAATAAGGTCAGTAAGTCTAATGTACATATGCGACGCGCGTGTGCTTGATGTAGATATAATGCAAAAAGGGAAAAAAGGTGGACCGCGTGGCGCTATTTATAAACTTCGGCGCTGCTGTGCGCGCATGCGCGGGATGCCGTCATCTAATTGGGTGCGATCTTCGCTTCGGTGTTGCAAGCCGCAACAGGAGTTTCAGTATCTTCTGAAATTATACATTTGTTACCCCGGATATTGACAGCAGCATTTTTAGTAGGTGCCTTTTTAACTAATAATAACAATAATATTTGCAGACAACCTTACACAAATCGATCTAGTCCCAAACTAAGCAAAGCTTGTACCATGGGTAATAGACGATAATAAACATGCTTGTTACTTATATAGAGAAACAAATACTTAAATACATGGAAAACATTCATGACTCGGTAACAAAATTTGTCCTGCTCGTCAAGTCGTCACACAAATAAATGCTCTCACCGGGATTCCAACCCAGGACCTCTTGCTTCGTAGGCAGGGTCACTATACTACCAACTAAGTTAAATTGGTCGTCAACTAACTTTATGCACCAATCGGTGTGATTTTACTACACATGCATACAATTATTCTATAGTTAAGGACAAAACGGCTGTATGCAGGATGTTTTTATTTGTAAGGACGATGTATTCAAGGGTCAACTAACAAAAAAACAAAAATCATTTTTTCAAATCAAATCAAATCAAATCAATTATTTATTCTGTAAATAGGCTACAAGGGCACTTTTACATGTCAAACCGTAATTTACAATAAAATAATAATAATAATCTTACACAATAATAATTTAAAATTATATATAAAAGGTTAACAAACTAAATGTCACTAAGTTAATGTAAACAAAACAAAATTGCAAAATATGACCATTACATTCGATATAAGATCTGTATCAGCATTAACAAGAAGTTAATCATATTAATTCAGTATTCCAGAGATGTATAAGGTCTCTGAGCTTCCAAATACAATTAATAATTATTCTAATATTCTAAGAGTATTCGGTCTCTAAGCGTCAAAACAAGAAAGGAACAATGATGTAATATTGTCAGAGATGTACGGGGTCAATAACAATAAAACGTGTCAAGATCAGAATGATGTCTCTCGTCAATACGATAATAATAATAATAACACTAGTATGTAATTAGTTAACTATGTACTATGCCCTTGCAAGCATGAACAGTCCGGACTCCACAAACAGCACCCAATTTATTCTGCAAAAAGGGCAACAAGGGCACTTTTACATGTAAAACGGTAATTTACAATAAAATTTAAAATTTGCAGATATAAACGGTTAACAAACTAAATGCCACTAAGTTAATGAAAACAAATCAAAATTGCAAAATATGACCATATACATATACGTATTACATTCGATATAAAGTCTGTATCAGCATTAACGACAAGTTAATGATATTAATTCAGGGTTTTTTTATGCTTTAGTGCTTAAAGTAAAATCAATCAATATATTTATTATTTCTCTAGAAATAAACAGTAAAAAAAAACCCGCCTCGCGGCCGTGTGGCGTCCCCTAATAAGCTACAGAACCATATGAGGTCGAGACGCACGAGTTTAAATATGATAACCTTATTTTCGTGGAATTCACTCGAGATTGAAATGAAATTGTAACCTTGTGTATTTCGGTCCTTAGCTTAGCCCGGAAATGACCTCCCTTATAATGCTTTTTTATGCACTTAACCTACTATTTCATCGCTGGTAGGATGAACCGAGAGGTTTGCTTCGTCTTGCTCGATGGTCACTCGAGATATAGATATGCAAGATGTCGGCCCCGTGCCGGGCTCATGCTGTAAAATGAAATCACTTTCCATGACTTCAACGATCTGAAATGTGATTCAAACTGAATTTATTGGGTACAACATTTCATATTTCAAAACCTATGTAAGTTTTTATTTAAATTTACACAGTTCAAAGTGAACTAAGTTAGACTTTGTAACCTACTCAAATACTCACGTAGTTTAAGTTAACCTAAGTTTCAACTAAGTGCTGCGCCAATAGCCAAATATGCAAAACAAACCGACTGAATGTTAGCAAATATTTCCTTTACCTCAGAGCCTATTAACATTTATTGGGTCGAAATCTCTAAACACACATTGCGATTAATTTAATGAAGATGTGACGGGGGTAGTTAGCAATATACGTACAGTCGTACACTGCCCAAACATTAATTTTCTTCTGCTCTTGTTCATAAACATCCATAACACTTTCTCTATGACTCGTTTGTCTTTATTTGTTACTTTGAAATTTGTGTATGTGGAAAAGTTACAACACATTTTAGTTAACAGAGTATGTTAAGTTTTGTGGTGGCCCCAGAGGATTTGAAGATTTTTTTGGTTCTGTTTGTTTTGTGCGAACTTTGTGTATGTAATCGTTTAAGGCTGCACCGAGGAAATTATGACTATGTGGTATTCATCAACTAGACTCTTGTGAGTCATATTATTAAAAATTACGAATTTTGGCACTCCCATGATTGTATATATTTGAAGTGATAATGTTGGTAAGACGTAACATGCACTTATATCCAAGTTTTAAGAGTAGGTACACGTCTAAGGAATAAAATAAGTAAAAGGTCCTTCAAAACAGCTTTATTTCGGAAAGTTTACTCGGAATGGCCCCTAACATTTATAACAAAGTTTCGAAAGATATTATAGATATAGATAGTATTGCTGATTTTTAAAATAAGTTATTTAAGATTCTCGTAAGGAAAGCCTACTGTTAATGAATTCCTGACAGATTGTAATTGATGGAATTGAGCGAGAACAAGCCCGACCGGCCTCCATTAATAGCTTAAAAATGTGTATGCCTAACGGACCAACATGGCAATTCAACTCAATGTATTTTTAGACCTTTGTAACTACCTGTGTTGAACAAATAAATGCTTAATTATTCTTATTCTTACTCATCATGAAAACCATTTTGAAACGTCATATAATGAGTACTGTTATATTTTAAAAACACTTGATGATCGAGATAAGTAAAACTAGTAAATATTTCCCTTTGACCTCCAAGACAAACGAAGTCGCGTACACGAACTTGACCGTCAAAATACAAATGTTATACTTATGGAATGAAGTATAAGAAGTGGATGTCCCCTTGATTTAAATATTGTCGATGGGTTACCATCCCAGTTGAGGATAAAACTAATAAGTAATAACTATTTCATCGCCGACGATATAAACCACTTCGCATCTACTCGCCCCACCTTGCCGGTGAAATCTCTCCATCAGACTCTAAGTAGCCGGCTTTAAAGCGATTTACGACACTAACATTTTAATCTCCTAGTTTTATGGAAATTTACCTATTTAGTTATTCATTCACTACAAAATTTTACACTTCGTTAGATTTTTTCAATAAGACTGTTTTCATGAGTCTACGTACCTGTACATAGTTAATTGAGGTGGATTAGGATATTTTCTTCAGTTTCCGCCTGTTACTCATTAAATAAAACAATTTACAAGGGGTTCATTCCAGCCCTATATTATTTATAATATTTAAATACCAAATGTGAATGAATTAAAGAAAATCTTCACAACGATTTTCTTTAATTCACACAGTGTTTGTAAATAGTAACTTTTTACAAAAACTTCAAAAACATGTTCAAAATCTTCACAACATAATCACTAAAACAAATATCCTTTATACGAAATTGGAAACTAACGTCAGTAATGCAAACGAGTGAACCTTGTATCGGATTTCTAAACAGTGTAATTAATTAGCATTATTGTACCTTTCTTGCATGTTGGAAAAAAACGCATTGAATCTAAAATTATGAATAAGGAAAAAATATGAATCGTAATTAAACCATATCGTCCTTACAATGTGATAAGATAAATATTTTCTACAAAAACGTTACAATAATTCTCAAGATTATTCGAAATGCTAAGGGACTCCTAAAACAAATTAGTAGTTAAAACTAAACCTGCATTGAATAAGAGCTATCTATGATGAGGATGACATAAAAACCGTGAAATTGAATACCTTTTTAGTAGCATACTTGCCAGATAAATAGCTTTGAGAAAATCTATGCAGGAGCACGGAAAATAGTGTAGGCAAAGAGTATAATCTCGAGATCCTCTCCAGAATACGTAGCTTGTTTAGCACGCCCTATCTCGGCGACGTGAACGTTTCCTTGTACACTGTTCCAATATGAAGGAGCAGCGTAACATTATAACGGTGGTAGTAATCAAGCACCCCATCTAGGTTTTATGTTTCTTTGTACTGCTTTACTTACAGTCCTTTTATTTAAAACACATCTTGATACTCGCAAGGTGCAAGTGTAAATTACTGGTGGATAAGGGGGATACTGGTATATCCTCACTTTAATGTCTCTGTCATTTTGATTTTGAAAGACAGTATCTATAAATAAATATGGAATGTCGCCGAACTCCAGCCTTGTTATTAAATTGACAATAAAGACCGTATTTGTGGTTAAAACAACGTTGCTATGCTGTTAATAAAAGCAGATAAATTAAATTTCCCAATCCACAGTATTCAATTCCGAGCTGTGGAAAATCGCTTTTAAATGCGTCAATATAATAATTGTAAAGGCAATTTGGGCTTAAAATCGTCCCATCAATAATGACTCTAATTAGTTATTGCCTTTTCCCCGCATCTGTCACGTCGAGAGTTCCCTTTAATAGGTACAAAGGCTATCTACGTCACTTCACTAAATTACTTGGTTGTTTTTTGTCGTTTTTCCTTGAGGCTAGTTCCTTAAAGTGCCGTTTTTGCTGCTGCGCGCCGCGCCACGATGGCGCTTCAACGAAATACCCCTATTTCATCTTATTTGTTGATATATTTAGGACTTATGGGCTATTCAGAACAAGAAAAACCGTGAAGAGAATACTTGAAACTTAAAACGATAAAAAATACTTCGCATCTGTTAGCGCTTTTGCTGCATACGAGTATGATATGCAAATGATATTTCCCATTGAAAGTTGTTTTGCTGCATAGGCAGGTAATACAAGTCTGATTTGCAAATGATATTTCCCATTGAAAGTTGTTTTGCTGCAAAGGCAGGTAATACAAGTCTGATTTGCAAATGATATTTCCCATTGAAAGTTGTTTTGCTGCAAAGGCAGGTAATACAAGTCTGATTTGCAAATGATATTTCCCATTGAAAGTTGTTTTGCTGCAAAGGCAGGTAATACAAGTCTGATTTGCAAATGATATTTCCCATTGAAAGTTGTTTTGCTGCAAAGGCAGGTAATACAAGTCTGATTTGCAAATGATATTTCCCATTGAAAGTTGTTTTGCTGCAAAGGCAGGTAATACAAGTCTGATTTGCAAATGATATTTCCCATTCAAGTCTTTTTTTGCAGTACATTATTATTTGACTATGAACAATTATGCTAACTATTAAGAGAAGAGCAAGTGCTAACCAGAAAAGTCTTCTCTTTTCTTTGAACAGATTGCCGCTCCTTCATATTCCAAGCACGCAGTTGGCCACAGGTAATAGAATTCTTTCCATTTTCTTTATTCCTGGCTGAACATTAATCAGATCTGTGCTTACTGACCTTCGTTACAGAATTACATCATTCATCTAGAAAAGTTCCGCATTATATGCTCGTCATAATGAATAGATTTTAAATATAATTACTTTAATATTGTATTGACTGCGATTTATATCATTTAGGTATGTCTGGTTTCTAGTATTTGAAAATAAATTTAAAATTCTAAATAATAAACCATTATCTTATCATATTTTTGTAAAATGGAACAAGTTTTGTGGTACATTTTTTATATGTAGTATATTTGACTTTTAAAGCACATACATGTTTATTCAATTGAGAAAGAAACCTCAAGACAAATGTATTTCCATAGCTTGGTTTGAAAATAAAATAATGTTCAATATAGCCATATTGACAAATGTTTTACATGGCTGAGGGCTCATGTCTTCTCCTACATGTCGAAGTCCCCGTGAACAATTGAATTAATTTGCACACATTTACAGAAAGTAATATACTGTACTGTAATTTTCTAGAGTAAAAGAGTCATGATACAATAGAAGCATGCAGAAAATATAATAAGCCGACGAATAAAAGGAACCATGTAGTGGTTGCGTATATCTCCCACAATAAAGAACAAAGAGGTACATCGAAGACTACGTAGTAGCTTTTGTTATAAGTAATATTATTTCGTTCGAACTATACTCAACGACATATATTTACGTTCATGTACATAAACAGTCATATATACGCTGTCATAAGCGATTTATTATAACAAAACGTTCAGTCCCAATAGCCAATAAATAAATGCATTTATTTGTAAGACCTAAGCAAATATTCTGCATGGTACATTACATACCATACAAAGTACACACCCTACACATACCCTATACATATCCTCGTTGTTCATGTTCCATTGAAAATGATTGCTAGCACAGTTACAGTACGACGAAAGAAGTAATAATGTAGGTACTACACCGAAGTTGATTTAATATTATAGCGATTTTAATTAGCAAGACCTCGTTTATATCTTACAATTTATCGTCGTTTTTAAATATCGAAATCCAAAGCGAAGAATTTTGGGTAAAATTACCACAATCGTTCAATTTAACATCGTTTCCTGTTAAAATAATGGAAAAAGTTTCTCAATAACGTCTATCCCAGAAATTCTACAGAATCCGTGGAGGGAGATTTCCGCAAAATCTCTACTCGATTAACGAGTCGAATTCTGATCTCGGCTGGTTTATTATAATTTTATACAAAGTAGTTTTGAATTTGGAACCACATTCTGGTTTGAAATCCAAATGAGCCTAATGGTGGACTTAAGCTAAAGATGTTCTGTTGCCGACAACTTATACAGTTTGTGTACCCTATGATGAATATTCCGAGATAATATAATATATTCTTCAATAGTTACTCTACTCATCACCAATATTGCCGGCAACGTCACATCATTTGCTTACACCATACGAAATGACGCGAATTTTAAACAGTAGTAATAAAAATAAATATTTCGGCGTTGGACATGTGTTGAATGTTGTCACCAAAAAGACAATACCTAGGTAGCATAAGTCCTGCCATTAGCCTAGTGACTGTACACACAAAGAAAGAGTTATTATTCGTATTTCCAGTTCCAAACTTTGACGCATTTTCCAGAATTAGGGCGTATTGTTAAATATATTTTTGTAAAGAATCCCTCGAGCTTCCAAGAAATTTCTGCTAAGAATTTTCACTTCTCTAATAATAAAGAAAACATTTTCAAATTATTATTAATCAAAATTCTCGGCTACGAGTCGTGGCAACAAATGAACCGCTGTTAGATATTGACTTTATTTTTATTATAATGTGAAATTTAATTGTTTATATTGCTACCAATAATACAGATTCTATTATTATTTATTATCCATAATAAAGATAGGTTTTTTAGCATTTACCAATTGTGGTCGGTTGGTTACCAAATTATTTTCATAGGCAGTATTTTTTGCGGAATTACTGTCAACTGGGCTGTAAACCCAGAATGGATTGGCTACCAGTGTTTGATAGGTCAGTAGGCAAAATGGCTGAAATCCTGATTAAATCTGAAATACTTTACGAATATTCATCGGGGATCACGTCCACCACAAGCGGGATTTGAACCCACAACCTCACCTCAACCTCATGGACGGATTCCAGAAGTTGTGGGTTCAAATCCCGCTCGTGGCAAATAATTTTTCAATTTTCCACTATGATCGAAATAAACAAGTTTCTGTCAAAAAAAAATTGCTGTTATTTTTTTATCGATCCTTGAAGGAATAGGGAAAGTGACACTAACCGTATCACATGCAAAGCTAGCACGAAACAAAAACCATTTCTATGCAGCGAACGATAAAACCATAGGTCTAAGTAGCGCCGAAAAATGGCCCCACAGAATGGGTGCCAGTGTCATTACGCGGAGTTGGGGGCGGGTTGTCAAAACGATGCCAGGCAGCCGCTTGGTTCAAACATGCGAATACCCACAACCTCACCTCAACCTCATGGACGTATTCCAGAAGTTGTGGGTTCAAATCCCGCTCGTGGCGAATATTTTTTCAAATTTCCTCTATGATCAAAATTTGGAATTTCATTAGCGGACGTTTCTGCTTCATAAACATTTGCTGAGAAACTTGTTTCTTAAGTCATCTCAATCGACGGCACTAATCTTAAATGCTAGGTAGGTATTTGACATTGACATCTCACCGCGTTTCCGATTCAGTGAAATTTGATAGATATAATGAAACTTGCCTTATAAAGATATTATGAGATAATAATAGAAAAATCATCTAAACTACAATGCGTCGTGAGATAAGATTAAAAATTGAATTTTTCTGCACACCAGGATTTGATCGGATGCAATAGCTGGAAATTCTAGGCCAAAAAATATCTTATCTTGAAGAAAGAAATGCTGACGCAAACAAAGCGGTCTTTGTGTGCGTCTTGTTTTTGGTCTAATATCGTAGTTCTCTGATACCAAAACAGCCAACGAATACGTAAATCCTCGATTACATGAAATTTTGATTAGTATTGTTGCGCAAAAAATAAAGTAACACTGGTACCTAATCTCAAGATTTGGCTTAGGCACTGGTTTTACGAAAGCGCTTGCCTTGTGACCTTCCAACCCAGAGGGAAAACTAGACTTTGTCGGGATTAGACCGGTTTCCTATATATCAAATTATATTTTGTATACAATACGTTTTTTGAAAAAGCCGAGAGGCACAAAACCGGGGTTCGAACCCACAACAACCAGATTGAACGAAGAGTGCCTTAAAGACTTACTAAAAGGGTAAAATGTTAAAATAAACTATTAAAACTTATTAAAATAAAAGAACTACGTTTTGTAAAATCCTTCGAAAACGCGCACGGCGCAGAAGCCAACAATACTCTATTCTATCATAAAAAGTGATAAATCAAATAGCTTTATATTTCGGGTGTGAAAATATGTACGGCCCGGTGAGCGATTTCACGGGTTGGATGGTACCCTCCGTGAGGAGGGACGGCAATACGACTAGAACAAACAATTTTTCAATGGTTATCGTGGGGACGCTTCAGGGGAATAAAATGTCAACAATTTTCTTATTTGGTTAACTTGGGGACCAGCCGACTACTCAAAATTGGTTAATTTCCTGATATTGTTGAGGATTGTTTTATAACATCTATTTATCGAAGAACTATGCAGAGCTGCACCCGAAAATAATTTATCGAGTCACTTTTTCGAAATACAATAAGTTTTTTTAAAGACGACTCACGAATTCTACAGCTCACATGCCACTTAGTTTATCTCAAATCTGCCCTGGTAATCGCAAATGCAGTACTTGCAAAATAGCGGTTTCGAGATAAACGCAGTAAACATATTTTGTGATATCTATACAACAAATCTATGTGGTACAACTTTTGAAGTGTACTGAATAATACTTAAAAAAATCAAGCTTTCTATTGACATATTTTTTCCTTTACTTTACTGCCTTATTTGGATAAAATGCGCAGTGCTGCATTTTCATCAACTATCTGGGCTTGTGGGCATTATAGTATTACTAAGGATAAATGCAGTATTTGTGTTTATTACTGCAAAATCACTTAGCACGTGTTCAATACTGCGTTTCTAGTTCGCAATCATGCCCTATTTTTATGCTTAATACTAGTTAAAAGTGTTGTTAAGGCTTCTTCTGGCAAATATTTTAAGTGACGAAGAGATGAAACAAAACTGATTTTAGGTAAGTATTAGAAAAATGTTGAACTTAAAAATACCTAAGTTAATGTAGACAACTTCCTAAATCTATTCGTCTACAATTCTTAATTATAATATCGAACCCAAAAACTCCATATTAGACTTATTATCAGAACCAAGAAGGACTTAATTTTAATTAGTAATTATAATCAAGCTAAGAGCCGCACACGTGTCTCGTCCGCGAATGAAGTCGACGCTCTGATTTGCTAGCATGAATCGCGGCACTGTACCGTGCGGCTTCGACGCATGCGAAGCTTTTTGTTACTCTCGCTACTCGTAAACGCAGCACTGTAGAATACTGCGTTTAGTTTTAGCATCGCAAGAGGAGCTCTTTATTATTCTCGCTACACTCAAATGCAGTAATGTTGAATACTACGTTTGGCTTTAGTTAGTATTCGTTGCAAAAAAGTGTATTCCTAATGAATCTGCAGTAAACGTAGCAAGTACTGCACAAACTTCTAGCACATGCTGAATGCTGCAGATCTTGCTAGCAAAAGTAATATTACTGTGCAAGTACTGCGTTTCTGGTTAGAAAAAAAACATGTTTCTAATTAAAATAAACTGTTTTTTTTTAATGTATAGATTAGGCTCTTGAGATGTCATTTCTGCAAAAAAGTGAAAATCCCAAAAATGTCGATTACTGCAAGTACAATTAACAGGGCAGAAATGTTAACCTATTGATAATACTTCTAATTTTGCATTAATTGTTGCAGGCAAGTTTAATGTGACATACCTACATATTTTGCATACACAGCAGTATATTTTTGGTGAATTACAAATATATATCGGATAATAAACTTTCGAAAAATCTGAGTGTTTCAAATAAAACAAACACACACAGTTTACAATATTATTTTTGACAGATGGTCAGAATGAAGGCTTTAATATATCTAAATTAATTTAATGACAGGATTTCAGTGTGAATACTCATACAACAATATTGTTCAAATTCATTTGTCCATCTATTGCTTACGTACGTTCTAGCGTCTCCTACAATGCTAATTTCACCTAGGTGAAATGAGCATTGTAGAAGTCGTTATTAAAAGGCAATACGGTGTTAATTATTGCAACTTACCGCAGACTATCCATGTTTTATAATTTCAGGCATTCTTCTAGTCCACCGAGTTTCAATTTACGCAAGGGAGATTAACCGAAGTTTTCAATTATCGGACCCATTAAAGAAGGGCGGTTTGAGGAAGCTTCATCAATTTTTATGGCACCAAGACTGCAGATAAACCGAGTTATACATCGCTAATTAGTGATCCTAAGTTCATTATGCTAATGTTAATATTATGACGTTTAAGTGCCGTATTATAATCGTTTATAGTAATCGAAAAAAAGTGTCTATTGGCGTTGATAGATTCGTGTTTGTTTTTGTGGTAAAAACAACTATACAGTCAGTATCAGCATGTATGAACAATGTTCCCTTCTTCCCATTTTTTTTGCAAAATTAAAGTTATTCAAGTTTTCACTTCTGCCGGCACTTCCGGAGTGCAACCCGGTCTTTGTTTTCAACGCCACACGACCGTGAGGCTGCGCTCTTATCTCTCGCTCCCACGTAAGCCGAACCGCTGCCGCAGCCGCTCCAAGTCGAATCGAAACGTAATTGCGCGAGTTGCGGCGCGGCAAGCGTTTTATCTGTTCATTGCGCGGTCGAGACGCGCAACGCACTGTGGTTAGGTTGAATTATGAAAACCGCCGCCACCGCCGCTCGAAGTTGTGAACGGGCCTTATTCTCGACCCCTGCTATAATGCGAGCTTATTTAGATAATTACATTTTATGACTACAAAAACCAGCTAAGCCTTAAAAACCGCGTTCCACAAACTCATTATGTGTGGTCATGCCTGTAAAAAAATGGCTCAGCGTTTAACGGCAGTGTTCTTCAACTTCAAAGCACGTAGACATTAATAATTTTATCTAAAATGCGGTTAAAATTCGTTTGATTGTTCTTATAATTATGTGTCTATCTATTTGATGGAGAGGAGAAGTTTAATTCAGCGCCCTATATTACATTCATCGTGACTTCGGTCGTAATGTGCTTCACTGTCAATCTACAAATGTCATCATGCCGTGCGCCAACAGAGGGCTATAACGAGTATTATTTGAATTAAAAACAGAATAACGGACGGTTTTGTTCGCCGTCATCAATGGAAAACCCTGACAGGAGGTGAATTCACTCTTTGATGGAGAATTTATCATGGAGAGAGAATGGCGTGTCCGTCACATACGAGAACCGAAATTGCAAGTTCACTGTATTTCACATGACTTTGTAACTATGCTGTAGAGAAGTCCTTAGTAAAGTTTGTAAACATAGTACCATCAGCTTTTATCAATGCCCGAGCTCCCAGGATACGCCGACATCCCGACATATATACCCTTATAAGGATCCACCAATACGGATATAATATGTTTATCAATAAGACATGATATTTGTACTTAAATATATCAGTGTATAGGAAAATCATTATGGCATAGATGGAATACATGGACGGAACAGTCATAATAGCCACCTGTACAGTCGCCCCGCACGAACCTGAACGGTAGAAGAAAGTCACGTATAATTATCACACAATCTACTTTCTTGAATTGAGTCTGAATAAGCTTATATCACTTTCGTTACATAGACTTACTTATTTTACTTTTGTTCCCTGGAAACTGGAACATTGTCCGCTCAGCTACGTCCTAATATTTTGTCTTAACAACATGAACTCATATTAACCAAGAATCACTAAACTAAACTGTGGCTCCGCTCTCTCAGGTAACTTCATGGAATTAAATTAGGAACACGGTAGAAATGGTCTCCCCATTACCGACGAGTTAATGTTAGTGGTTGGAGTGTTGGAAACAAAACAAACAGGAATTGAAATTGAGATAAACACCTACATTCAATTAGTATGAGTTGAGCTCTATATGAGACATATAATTCGCATCCCAAGTTGATATCAGTGTGTATCGCGCATTTGCTTCCATTCGCGTCGAACAGTCAGGGTGCAGCTAACACAAGCATTAAATAGAAATGTTAAACGTATGTGTTAGATTAAACGTTAGATTGAACTTCATCATTTCCGTGAGTCAAGATTTACATTCTTATTATTGCATTAAAATATGACTGTATAAATTATTACCTAACAATGAAATAAGTGCAAACCTTTTCTTTATGCAGGCTTGGAATCGAATATTTTGATACACATTCCAGCCCTCCCTTAATGCAATACCATTTGAATTGATTCAAATTCCTGAACCCGAAAATTGCAAAGTGATTGATAGACGGTCGGAAAAAAAAATCTAATTAATTTAGGTACTCCTTTTGTCAGTTTTAATTAAAGCTCTTGTCAGTTTATTTTGTTTTAAGACGGGTTTACGAGGAATTTTACGCATTCTGTGTTCTAAGCCCTTTCATTTCGAAATAGTAACTGTCAACAAGTTAGTATTCGTTTAGAAGTTAAGGAAAATTGTCGCTTTGGCGTGGTAAAAATAAAATCATGTGTATGTTCACAAAATAACTGAAGCCACAGGGGGACAACGAACTTGATAGGCACCAAATTCAAAAGAATGAAATAATGTTTAATCTTTATTGAAACAAAAGAAAAGGCAAAACAGATAAATGTAGGTGGTCCATGAATGTAAACAACTTAATTAATCAAAAGTTTTGATCTTGATAAGCAACACAAAAGTACATGAAAGTAGGGATCGTTAAGTAAAGAGAATATAGTGCAAAGACGAAATGGAATCCAGCCGAGCTAGCACCTAAAATTATTAAAAAGACCATCTAACTCATCGAGTTCTTCATTTTAAGTCCAGAGAGCACAGGTCACTATAGTAGTGTAGATGGGTAGAATGAGCGCATGAATAACCTCGGTGTTTATGGGCTGTAACTGCTTGAGTCTGTTTAGGGAGCGGAGAGACCCCGTAACTGCTCGGCTGATATTGGGTGAGGACCAAATTTTTGACTGCGATAAGCTTGCAAAATAAGGCTATCGTGGTTTCTTTTCGAATGAGTTAATGCACGGTACAGTAATCTTGTACCGATTCCTATGTTTTTCTATCCAAAAGAATTCAGAGAGAAGCGAACGCAAACGCACCTTTTTCAAGTAATCAGCGCGGGGTGTGTAATGATCGGTATAACAACTTCTGATATATTTTCACTGAATATATATCAACATTTTGTATAATTTCATAGAATACAATAATTCAGGGGCATAATAAACTTTTGATATAACAACAAAATAGATCATTTTATGGTGTATAATGTTCAATAAGTATAAAAGTCGTTAGATATAACGTTTACCAAATATAAAAGATATAAAAATATTATTCATAAGAAACGTATAGGATTGTAAAAAAATCGGTTCTTTCGCGCTGTAGGGGTTCTACCTTACACGCCTCCTCGCTACGCTCGTCGTCGTACCTATACCGACCTGCCTTAGAGTAGAATAGGTAGGCAATCCGATATCGATAGAGGTGGGTATTTGCATAATATTTCATATTCATTATACCAATGGATCCGATTCTACAGTGGCCTCTAAACTTCCTAATTTTATTTAGGTGTCGCTAAAACACTTTGCTATTCTATGAGCAGCTGTCATAATCAAATGACAGCGCTAATTTGAATGTGACATTTCTAATTTTAGGCGGTCTATTCAACTTAGTTTAGCTGCCAAAATGCTATTCTAATATCATCAAAATACGGCAGCAGCCGGCGAAGCGCCAGAACCATACCAAAAATAAAATAAATTTAGTATTACTGACAATTCGGTCATGACACATTAGACATTATGAAAATTCGGGATAATGACATTAGGGCTAAAATAGTTAGGCAAAATTAAGATTCGGGTTAGTGATTTTAAAGACATTGATAAGGTGCAGTCATTATTAGGCATTGCAATATTAGGCCTAGGAAAAATTCGGTTAAATAAAATTAGTCTTAGTCAGAATTCGGTCATGAGAAATTAGACATTATGAAAATTCGGGATACTGACCGGGTTAATGAATAATTAGAAAAAAATAAAATTCGGATTTGTAATTTTAGGGTTAACGACATTAGGGCTAGTGAAATTAGGTATGAAATTATTAGGGCTAATGGAGGGGAACCCTGATGATAGTCAGATCCTATCAGAATATACCAAATGTTGATATACCAAAGGTGCATTACATCCCTTAATCGTTATATCAACTAAAAATATATCAAAAGTTGTTATATCGACCGTTACGCACCCATCAGCGCGACATCATAATACGCTACTCTGATTCCAAACTCAACAAAGTTACATTTTATAGGTCTCTATTATTAAAGATACCCTTCCCCAGTGCGTTACTTATCTTTCAATCGACCGGCGTTATCATTCCGACCCTTTTACTTTTCCGTGGTTTTCTTTAGTAATGATGTAACATACTTTATATTGGTTAAGCCTTTCTCGTGTAGCAAAGATCGTGTCCTTATTCAGTCTAATAAGGTTCTTATACTCGTATTTGTGGAATAAAGGTACATTGTGTCAGTATTTAGGGAACATAATGCGAAGTAATACAAAGGGTAGTAAGAAGTATCACAATATCCGATATCAAAATCTGAATAGATTGGCATTGTTATCTCTTGCTTCAAAAGGTGACATTTTTCCCTTCACGTGACGTTAAGGGAAGTGACGGAAATCCTAACAACCCTTACCTTTGCCAGGTTTTTGTTTATAAATCGAACGGATTCCTCTCCGAGATTGTCCCAGGGGGATAACGCTTTTGCAGTAATATTTTGTTTTCGTTAGATATATCCCTGGACGACGTAACTTTTCCGTATTTTGCGCTCTGAAAAAAAAACAACTACCTATTGTGTTTTCAATTAAAATAACGTAAGATATGGTTGAAGAAAAGGGTCACTTTCGTTTCGTCGATTCGTGTATTCTGTTTCATTGGACGTAAGATAAATAACTCACTGGAAGGTCCATAAAAGTGTTTGGGTAACATTTCTCGTTTATTCCATCAAAAACTGCATCAATCTTGTCTGCTGTAATGTTGATTGTCGATTCGTATTCCCTGTTGGATAAATGGGCGCATTTTTCACGAAAACAAGCCAATGTTATTTACAATTGCTATGCTCGAGCAACGCACTACCATGCAAATAGATTAATGTTCCTGGAAAAGCTTAGTAGCATATATTTTCCATAAATATATTTACTTTTACTTTTGAGACATAGGTACTAACTTATTAACACGACTTTACAATCCTCTGTTAGTCAATATCTATTTAGTGGCTTTTTTAAAAGAGTAATGTTGATGGCCACATGTAGGCACGTTTGGCGTACCTAAACAGGGAATTTAATTTAATTTTGTTAACGGAGAACCATCCTTACGTAGGTAGTACTGTTACTTATTCTGTGCCTAAGGTGACAGCAGAGTACTACATACAAACTTTATATGTATGACTGGGCCCGTGCTTGATTAACCTGGACCTAGGTACAAAGTTATGCTAGTTTCAATCAAAATTAAATTATATACGCCAACGAAATGAGTACGTCAGTGATTAGTGGTTGCTGTCTATGATAGCAGTAGTAGTATTCAAGTCAAGTTTCCTACTCACTTGAGAAACCTTAGTCCCAATACAGTTTCTGCTCTGAGTTTTAATGTCAATTCAGTCGCTCCCGCAAAAAGGTAACTACGACGGTTCTTGGATCAGAGAAGCTCTTAGATAATAGATATAGTAGCGGGAGTCCACTGGATGCGGTTGGCACAGGACCGATCACTTTGGCACTCTTTGGGGGATGCCTATGTCCAGCAGTGGACGTCTTTCGGCTGATAAAATGATGATGATGATAAGATCGAGTTAGAAGGAGTTAGAAAGAGTTAGATGGAGAGGGATTTAGAAGTAAGTACATATCAAGTGGCCCTGGTGCGACCGACGTGAAATCACATGTGCACGGAGAACTATCGAAACTGTACTCCTTCATTTACTCTGACAACTTAAATGTCGGTATATGATGATCCAAGTCGGTTGAATAAATAAAACCATTATCATTATTTTTTAATAGCCCGTGTGGTGTCGGGTTAGAATTTCACCACCCCCTTCTTCCCGTGGGTGTCGTAAAAGTCGACTACGGGAGCAGGGTTGAAGTGTGTTGTGGGCGATGAGCTAGCAACCTATCACTCGAATATCAAATTTTTTCGACCTTTTATACCCACATTTATGCTAAAAGTAGCGCTGGAACATAAGTTTCATGTGCTCTGCCTACCCCTTTTGGTAATAAAGGCGTGATTGTATGTATGTATGTATTATTATTAAACTCCAAGCTTCAGCCGTAGTTGCCGATAGACATACGTATCAGTCATACCTAGACGAGTGATTTTCACTACGTGCGGGATTCAATTTGCTATGGGTACAGGCGTTTTTTGCCCAGGCGTGTAAGTATTCATTTGTTTTATGAAAGATTGTTAAGATATATGATCTGAAAAAAAGACAATTCCTGATTTATTTTATGATAAATGACGACCGTTTATCTCGGAATAATGAAATACATTTTGGTGCCTAGTATAATGAGCCCTTTAATACTTTAAGATTATTCGCAAAGCTTAGGCTCAGACTATAAAAAGTGATAATTTTCATAAGCTGTTTACTTTAAGGCTCGGTACTTAAAAGATTAATAAGATTGCTATTGTCGTTTAATCACTTACGCTCTTATAATTATAGCATAAGTAATTAAGTGTTTCATTAATTATCAAATGCGCCATTATAGTAATAAATAGTACATTATTGCAGAGGCCGGGAAGTAGCAAGTCAAGATGAAGCCAAGCTGAATCCGACAATAGAGACGAATTCACGAATTGCCGTTCCCGCCGAGGCAGACATAAGTAGTGCTTTTCTCCAAAAATGTGAGGAAATCAGTTAACATTTTTAATAATCTTAAAACAGCGAGTACCCATGTCAATAACCTATCAAGTTCTCGTCCAAATTATTTTTTAAAGTTTGTCACGGCATGACTCACTAGTGCCAGTTTCAATTGGCATACATAAAAATTGAATGTATTATTAGAATCAGTCACAATTTAAATGTTTAAAGAAAATTTTAATCCCACTCATAACCAGTGATCGGATTAGGCAGAGTATATTTACCTACACTTGGTAGAACAAAGTCATGAAGTGGAGACTTCCTTGCGATAATTTTTTTTTCCGGGACTACCCGGATTTAAAAATCAGTATAATAAATAAAATCTCACAATATATCCCCAATGTACGTTAAATTAAATAGTAACCATAACACTACAAGTTTGTACTAGTTTACAGGTGATAATATAACATGATTGTATTTATATTATTTCAAACTTGTCCGTCTCTTTTACACCAATACCAGCTGTGTTTAAGTGAAAGAGATATAAATAACAGTATTACTATCAACTATGTTAATTGTACTTTCCATTGTTATCGTCTAAAAGACAAAGCAGATGTCGTTATCACTTATCGCTGTTACCTGCTACCCTTTTTATGCATTACTTAAATAGAAAGTTGACATCAGTTTCTTACTATCCCTTGTCGAGTACGTACGGAAGTGTAGATACTGTGTTTTTTCGATATTTGACATTTGCTTGTTTACTGGAATTTCGCCTGCTATACTTGATTACACACGGCCTGAAATCGGACACCGATTTTGCTTTGATTGGATTTGGCGATTACTGGACACTGAAAACACCACGGATACTGCAAAACTACCAAGTTTCAAGGTAAGATATATAAAATATTATAATATTATTTATTATTTAAAAATTTTACCTTTTTCATATATGGTCACGAACTATGACTATTGACTTAAGTCACTTACCTATGCTCATAATTTGGCCGTGTAATGTATTAAACCTACCTACATTATACTTACCGTACTGTACATAAATAGACACGTGTAAGCTTGTAAAGATTTAAATCATAAATATATGCGAAACACACTATATACTTGCCAGACTACAACTAAATTTGAGAAAACGGTTGTAAACTGTACTCGGAGTTTGAAGTTTGTACCTTAAAATGGGGTTTTGTATTATTTGCAAGTTTGCACGTGTTGATTCTGATGGGAATTTGCAGCTTTGCTACACAAAGTTCAGCTCTTCGATAATGCGCGTCTCAAATATTTTTAATATTTCTACAAATGTGTTTTGTACATACTGCCGACCAAAAATCGCTCGTTAGTATGAACATGCGTACGCGTCTTCATACTAACGAGCTATTTTTGGTCGGCTAAAGCCGATTTCGCGTCGATAGGTTAAGAGAAACCTTACCCTTCATTCTGAAATATTTAAAGCTCATTGCTAACACTTCGTATAATTTATTTCAGGTACGCTTCGGAATATATTATATAATTTTTGTTGTCGACATGGCGAACAAAGTGAGACCCGAACTAGTCACTAGTTGGATTGTTAATAATCCGGAACTTGTATATGACGAAGCAAGTGGTATCATATTTTGCACCAAATGCGAGACCTCTTTCAAAGCCACGAAGAAAGGCAACGTTGATCGGCACATCAATGGAGCCATACATCAAGGCAGGCGACAAAATACTGAGAAAGAATACTACTTCGACTTAGTAAATTTTTTAATTTTGTGTAACATCCCTTGGTCGCAAGTTAATAATTCTGCGTTCCAATCTTTTTTTGGCAAATATGTTTGCTACAGTGGTTGTTGCGTGTGCGTAGAAAAGAAAGTGCCATCTGAATCAATATTACGGAAAAAGTATCTAGATGAATTTTATAAAGATCGATTGAAACATATATACGACACAATAGGAAACAATAAGGTCTGGATATCTCTTGACGAAACAACTGATTTTTTAGGAAGATATGTGGTTCATTTATTAGTGATGCCTTTAATAAAAAATGTAGCGACTCGACCGTATTTAATTGCATGTAAAGTGCTACAAAAGGTAAACGGGGAAACTATAGCAAATTTTGTGAACGGATCATTAAACGAAATGTGGGGAGAATCATTTGAAGAAAAATCTAACAATGTGCTTATGTTATGCTCTGACAGCGTGGCATACATGTTAAAAGCCGGACGTTTGTTAAAAATCGATTTTCCAAATATGTTGCACGTAACGTGCTTAGCACATGCCCTTAACAGAGTGGCAGAACAAATACGTTCTCAATACGAAAACGTTGATGATTTAGTAGCCAATGTAAAAAAGATATTTTTAAAATCACCTAACAGAGTAAGACTACTTAAGGATATGTACCCTAATTTACCGCTACCTCCTCAACCAGTAATTACTAGATGGAGTACATGGCTAAAGGCAACGTCGTACTATGCGGAACATTTTCAACAAATATCGGATGTTGTAGGTAATCTTAATAGCAATGAAGCAATATCTATAAGAAAAGCAAAAGCCGCGTTTAGAAAAGAAAATATTCAATCCCAACTAAATTTTATTCACGAAAACTATCGAATAATTCAAGTAGCACTTACAAAATTACAAGAGTCTAAATTATCGCTAGCAGAATATTTTGATATTATTGACAACGTTAGATGTGTTTTGAACTGGTCGTCGAACGAAATAATAGAAAATAAATTAGAGAAAGTTATAGAACGCATTCCTGACTATGACGTTGTTAGAGAAAAAAGTGAGAGAATTGTTCAAGGGATCGATGCAGATGATGATTCGATTTATAATTTTGCACCACTCACTTCTGTACACGTTGAACGGTCATTTTCTACATACAAGTGGATTTTAAGCGTGAAAAGAAATAGACTGAAAATTGAAAATGTGGAAAAAATTATAGTAATTTATTTCAATCATCTCCAGGAGAATAATGATAGTATTGAAATGAATAAAGGTTATGATTATGAATTTGATTCTGATAGTGACGAATAATTTTGTAAATTAAATGAAAACTGGATTTAATCGCGTAGCACTTACCCTAGCATAAAAGTAACTAATGAAAATCAAGTGCGGGTAATTCCAAAAACTCGTATAGTTAGAAAATGTTGACACAACTCCCTACCAGTATGCCTCTGACTACGGACGTAATACGTAATGTGACATCCGAAACCTTGGGCCAAATATAAATATAAGTGTTACGCGATTAAGTCCCGTTTTCATTTAATAATAGGTATGTGTGAAAATGGTGTTAGTTTAAATCAATATAATAATTTTGTATTTGTAGATTAAGTTGCAATGTTATTTATATTTAGATTTAGTAAAATAATAATAATTTTGTACATAAAGAGAGTTTATTAAAAATAAATATAGAAGAATTCGTTTATATATTGGTTGTTTTATTTTATGCCTATTTATTGTATTGAAGCAGTTTGTATTGTTTTTTGTACTATTCAGAACAATATTAATTATTCGGTAAATTCCCGGGACTTTATCCCGCAAAAAAATTTAGTCGTAAGGAAGTCTCCACTTTTTATCTATGTTCTACCAAGTGTAGGTAAATATACTCTGCCTATTCCGATCACTGAATATCATCAAATAAAAGTCATTAGGTTAGGTTAGGTTTGTTTTATAATAATCCTATAAAGCTTTCTATTTAAGAAAAACATGCACTAGGTCAAATGAAACTTTTGTCAAATGAAACATTTGGCCAAAGGTTGTATGATCTGAAAAAAGACAATTCCTGATTAATTTTATGATAAATGACGACAGTTTATCTCGGATTAATGAAATACATTTTGGTGCCTAGTATAATGAGCCCTTTAATACTTTAAGATTATTCGCAAAGCTTAGGCTCAGACTATAAAAAGTGATAATTTTCATAAGCTCTTCACTTTAAGGCTCGGTACTTAAAAGATTACTAAGATTGCTATTGTCGTTTAATCACTTACGCTCTTATAATTATAGCATAAGTAATTAAGTGTTTAATTAATTATTAAATGCGTCATTTTACTTACCTACGCTATGCGTAGATAACTCCTTTGTAATAATACTACATTATTGCAGAGGCCGGGAAGTAGCAATTCGTGGACGAGTTGATTTTGTCGGATTAAGCCAAGCTGAATCCGACAATAGAGACGAATTCACGAATTGCCGTTCCCGCCGAGGCAGACATAGTGCTTTTCTCCAAAAATGTGAGGTTATCAGTTAACATTTTCAATAATCTTAAAACAGCGAGTATCCATGTAAATAACCTATCAAGTTCTCGTCCAAATTATTTTTAAAGTTTGTCACGGCATGACTCACTAGTGGCAGTTTCAATTGGCATACATAAAAATTTAATACATTAGAATCAGGCACAATTTAGATGTTTAAAGAAAATTTTAATCCCACTCATAACATTACATGTAAAGTGATGCCAAGACAGCGCGTACAGCTTTCAGCGTGAAAAAGGGGGTCCTGTCTCTTGATCAAACAACTTTTAGCCAATTGTATCATTTGACAAATGTTTCATTTGGCCTAATGCATTTTTCGTCAAAACAGTGGTATTTTCGGGTATTCTTTGAATATCATCAAATAGAAGTCATTAGGTTAGGTTAGGTTTGCTTTATAATAATCCTATAAAGCTTTCTATTTAAGAAAAAAATGCATTAGGTCAAATGAAACATTTGGCCAAAAGTTGTTTGGTCTAACATTAGTGAACCGTGAAAAAGATATCAGATCGCAATTAGCGCCAAGCTTCCTACTCCACACGGATTGACTCTACCAGCCACGCTCTACAAATTCTACATCTTGGCTGAAAAGTATAGCTTTGTTGGGTTGGGCACATCCCGGTCGCCGCATAGACTCTCGCGCCGAATGAATTTAAGATGATTTAGTAAGAGACGGGTCTATACCTTTTAGCCAAGAAAGAGAATTTGTAGAGCGTGATACAATGATCACCAATAAAATTATTTCGTATCACCTAATCAGGATCTTCAAAGTACAGTTTATTGTAAAATATAAATAATAATATACGAAAATGTCAATCAATCCTTATAAAAAACATCAATCAAACAAAAACAGAGGAAATGTCATTAGCAGAAATAAAGTAATATTAAATAAAATTAATTAAATGTCATTTCCATAAATGGCATACGAAACTGATCTAACCCGCCTTCAAAGGTAGCTTAAATGGCGGAAAATTTTCGCAGCTCCGAATAACGGCCATCTTTAAAACTTGAAGTGCGGTTCCTTGCCAAATAATACTCCAGCAAAATTTAAATGAGGCTACATTGTTTACTGATGACTCGGGACCCGGGGTAAAGTAAAAAAAAATGTTAGCAGCCTAATGAACTTTTATTAAGAGCCAAATGTCTAAATAAAAGTGACAGAGTTTTTAAGATTAGTAATGGACGTAATGGTACATGGACGTACGTAATGGTAGGCTTAGCTATTTAGTTGTTGTGGAGTTCGAGATGCATATTGAACCACAATATATCTGTTATCTTGTATTTTCAGCCATCTTACTGTTTAAAGGAAATTGTGAGTCTCTGCATTAAGTTTGCACCTGCCGTTGATCACTTTGTGAAGAACCGACTCTGTTAAAATGAATTAGGCACGGGTTTTTCAGACGGACTGACGCCGGTTACGGACGCGAGAGTGATCATTTAACACATTCATTGCCCAGAATCCTGCCTTGCCCAGAGTAGCCGATCCCGTGGTTTTTCTCATATGTAGCGGAAAGCGACTACGGCGGTCTGACGCATATGTGTGGTCATGGGCCCTGAATGGGTTAATGTGTTGTGCCATCATAAATGAATGAAAATACTTTTAAACTACTCATTCTGCTAAAAAATTATTACGGGTCTAACACGATATGAATTTTAACTACCTATATATAAGAGAGGGCGACAGTTTATTTAATAGGTTATTTTTTAATATAATAGGTACCAGCCCAATGACGACTCATCAAATCATAGAATTTTCTTCATCTTTAAATTCACGTTATCCCAGTGCATTCTAAATGCTCCTGAGTCCAGCCGAAGGTCAATTCCATATACTGGTGAATGATTTTTGAAATCATATGTAGTAGTTCCGGAGTATACCTCCTACATACAAAGCTATAAAATATGTCGTTTTTCTAACGACTCGCAAAGTGGTCGTGAACTTATATTAATCAATCCCACATGACGGCTAGTGATGGCAAAGCTAAAAGCGGTTACTCGTAATGTTGTTCAACGATAGTTTATTTTTGATTTGAGGAGAAAAATCAGTAACATCCCTGCGATTAACGTCCTTTGGTTCCGTCGTGAGGGATAAGCAGAGTAATATTGAAATAATTATATCAACATTCCCTCTTCAAGATCTTATTACATCTAGCGACAGGTTTTGCTCAGCCTTATTTATCCAGCGATCGAGCCTTGCGTGCTATCATATCATTAACCGGCGCGACACCGTTCACGCTATTACGCGACGCGCCAACCCGGAAAACCGAAATAACGTAAACGGTACATTGAATTTTCCTATAATCGGGAGTCGGATGCGTGGGGTGTCGAACTGTAAGTAAAGTTAACAAGACAGGGCTGTGAACGCAGGTTTCTAGGATAAAGTTTGTTGCTATGCACTAAATAAATGTCGCTTTTATATTTAAACCAAAATGATAGACGTACCATAAAAAAATTGCTAGTATTTTGGTAAGCTGCGAAGTATGCCGCGTTATATTTTTCAGACCTGAAACCTTGGCATACATTTTTCAAGAATTTTAAACAAGGTTTTAGTTCAAAAAAAACTAAAGCTTGTTCAAAATTCAGAGTACAGAATCATTAACTACCTCGCTGAGGACGAAGCTTGACACCAAAACATGTACCTATACCGAATCGTATAGGGACTCACTATCGTAATCGCTAGGGATTTACTATAGGGAACATATTTATATACTTACCTACTTATATGCATTGTGACGTCGGGCGATGTAGCGAAACATTATCGGACATCAGATTGTATTGTTCTACATGCTTGTTTTATATCATTACTATCATTAAATATGTCGAAAAAAAATAAATGTATGGTGCAGCGTTGCTTTGCAAATATACCCAAGCAAAGAGGTTACGGAAATTTTGTATTTTCGTGATTTCGGAGTGCGCCAGCCTGGTTAAGGCAAGCTATATTCAACTAAGTACACATTAGATCGAAATTATGGCTAGAATGTGTCCATATAGCAGACCTGTCCAGGAACCCGACTGTTCGAATACAGCCTCCCAATGCGCACGTAATGGGGAAACTTTTCTGCTGAAAACTGTTTTCCAAAACGCTCCGCAGACATCCGGCTTCTGAGAGAAAAGAAAAACTTTTAATTAGTTTGCACTTGTAAATTTCATCTTCGAGTCGGTGTAAAATAAATTCGCTATTTTATTTGATTTATGCCGCCGCTTAATTAGTGCCCTAACGAAATTGATTGCAGGTTATTTTGATGTCATGCCTCGAGAATAATTAGAGACAGTGAGTAATTGATTAAAAACTTAAAGTAATTTCGTGAATGGCTTGATTGATTAAAATAGTCCGTTGATAGGTACTCGAAACTATTCGAAGTCAAAATTAATATCCAAGTACACGTTGATGGATTTTAGTTTTTTTTTTAAATGTACGTTCTTATGTTCTAATTTTCAGGAAATCTTAAAAATAACGCTGAAAAAGTTTTCGTTCAGATGTTAATTTTTAATATGATGTTGGAGTAAGAAAAGGTTAATGTCATTTCATTATCTTCCACGTCAATGTCATTTCTTTTAAATGATCCAAATCTTTTGTAGGGGGCGAGCCCTCATTAGTACTAGTAATAACCGGGGAACTTGCATTTATTTTTAATACTACGACTGTGGCCAATAAGTATACTGTCTTCCTGATGTTGAGCAGACACCGACGCCTACGATTCCAGAAAAATCACAAGCGCGTTGGTGGTCCTTTATTGATTTGAGGATTTGTTGTGTTGATAGCACGAGACGAACGCGGGTCGGTCACTCTCAACACTACACAACCACGGGAGCTCCAATGGCTACCTTACTCACCAATAGGAACACAACACCACATAACTACAAAACAAGTAGTGTAGCAAATAGTGACCTTTCCAAGACCAACGGGATCTCAGCATTAATAATAAACTAGTTCTAACCGTGTAATAGTAGATTGATAACCAAGGGTTGAAAGTGACCCATTCCTCCCCAGATATTTCTGGCGCTCGAACGAAGTGAAAGCGCCAATAGTTCGAGGGTGAAATGGGTAATTTCACCCGAGTTAAACACTACTTTTCATTTCGACTGTGATGAAAGTAAAATACTACACACGTACATTTTATAAAAGGTTTATTTAGAGTAATCAGTTAAAATACGCATACTGCCAACTTTAGAAACGTTTAACAATCGTACCTAATAGTTCTTTTTTCTTTTTTGAATTTGTATAATTCTATAAATAGATATACAGAATTATATGTACTATGAACATGAAATAAATAAATTATATACCTAAATAAATAATTACACATATATCCAACCCCCAACCTTTTCGAACTGGCCACTTGCCACGGCCTAAATCTTGTTAAGAGCTTTCAAATGATATATTATGTCTCAACAGTATACACTCATGGTACAGTCAAGTGCAAAAATATGTATCGATTTAATCTTCTCATAAATTTGTACCTAAACCTTAATCCGCTGCCATAAGAGCGTGGGACATCTTTATGAGTCAGTTGTATGCACCCATATTTTTACACTTGGCTGTACACCGGCAATACTATTTTGCCTATTCTCCTTTACAGAAATGATTTTGATTGTTGATTGTCTGTAATTACAATAGAATAATAGACCAACTGTAAGAGGATTTAAATATTAACTTTTAGATTGTAATTAACCCGTCGATTAATGAATTTAAATAAATGTTAAGCTTTTATTTTAATAATATGACCTAACTTAATTATCTTCAACTCCGTGGCTGATCTTAACAATTCAAAAAATATACTTAAAAAGCAATTTTCCACCCGGCTATATACCCATGAAGAGACAACTTTCAGAACAGGAGAGATGAAAAAAATATGAACGTAGGTCTCTGTAGTTTATTTATGTAAATAGATACGAAACGTGTTATTTGATATCAAAAATCTGAAAGCGGACTAACCCTAGTAAAGGATTACTTATCTATCCGTCTCGCCGGCAACTCCACAAGTTACTTCCCTAATTCCCAAACTACAGAAGCCGATAACTGATTTTATTTCGCGTCACAGATACGTCTCGACTTTCCGGGATCTTGTTAGTGCCGTAAAATCGCCAGGGGGCTAATAAAATATATAATTTGATCAGGCCCGAATTGATGGCCCTCTAGTCCCGTGGGTAGATTGCCCTTCACGACAATTTTCACGTTACACGCGCACGAAAGTATCATTGAAATCAATGTCGAGTTATTTTGATAGCGCTTTTGTACCTACTTGAGAAACTCGCATCAGTTTAATATAATATTCAAGGTAAAATGTATTATTACAAGGTCGCTAAAACGACATAGATGGACACCAAAAATGCGGACAGAGACACGTAGTGTATACGATGGGTGACTTTTTATAAAACTGTTATTGGAATTAAATTTCCTCCCTTGGACGGTAGAGCTGCTTTTTGAATGGAGGACTTTGATCCAATTCAGCCAACTCAAATAATCTCAAGCATACAAGACAATATATCCAAAAAAAATATTGGCCAAAGTGAAAATCAGCGCTGGGCGACCTGGCCAGCAAATGCTGTGGTTGGTACATTTGACCAATATGATTTCAATGTTTACAGATAATAATAATTCCTCCTTACTGTGAGCTTAGATTAGTTAAGACCTAAGATTATTATTTTTTGATTGTTTTGTTACTCCATTTATGTTTTGGAAATAAAGTTTATTCATTATTATTATTATACACGGTAATTTTTAATTCGTGATCAGGAGTAGGTAAATTTTTCTAATTCTGTAATTGATGCCACCAAACACGATTAAGTCGAATTTACCTAAAACAAACGTTCTTTTTTCTGAATAAAACAGCATAAGGAATTACTTTATAATCCAAAATAATTAAAGGAGGTATAAGTTTAAATAATAAATAAATATAAGGGGTCAATCTTATACAAATCGAGCTAGCCCCATAGTAGGCTCAATAAGGCTTTTGTTAGGGGTACTAGACGACGATATATTTAATACGTAAATACATAGAAAACATCCAAGACTCAGAAACAAATAATCATGCTCATCACACAAATATTTGCCCTCGTCGGCATTCGAACCCAGGACCTTCAGCTTCTTAGGCAGCGTCACTACCTACTAGGCTAACCGCTCGTCAAATATATATATATATATATATTTATTCACTTAAACAACCCTTCTTTTACAGTATTTTGGTAGCAGGCTGCAGGACAGTTTGTTGGCAGAGGGACTCCCTTACAAAAAATATATATGTAGGCTTAGCTATTAGCTAGTTACTTTAGTTACATAATTTTGTTTTCTAATGGTACAGCTCACGTGATAACTTTACTTAGACTACATTTCCAGTTTAGATTTTATCTTTTCTAAGAAAAACTCCTTCACTTTAACTTTAAACATTCTATATGTGTTACTTTTCTTTATATCATACGGTATATCATTATATATTTTAGGGACCAAGTACTTCCTACTTCTCTTCCCATAATAATTATTATCACATAGGTATAGTTTCATAAACCAACCTAAAACCCCGGCGCTTTGTGTGTATTCATTTAAGAGTAATAAACTGTAAATTTTCACATGCGACGAGTGAATGTTGTTTATTGACGCAAAGCCTATCAAATTTCCCGCCAAAACGAAAATTTGACATATGTATCTACTTAACTTCAAGAACCGTAAGTTGACAACATTCAGTGGAGTTTAGTGTTAACATTATCATTGAATTTAATGAACTAAATAGTGATTTCATTGCATGAGTCCTCGTCCATTGAAATCTCTAACTCACGAATTAAAAATCACCATGTATATGGTAAAATGACTATTGGTATAAACCTTGAGATAGGTTTTTGTACGTTATTGTGACGTGTTCGAAAAGACATATTTAACTCCGACAAAAATTTGCTTATTCGAACAGACCCAGTCCACAACTACACGCAAGAACAACCTTACCTACAGCAACCCTTTGAAAGTAGACCTAACGAACGAGGTCGCCGGAGTTCTTGTCATTTTGTGCCTAAATGCGGATTGTGCTCAGCCTGTCATAACGCGAAATTTAACCGGGTTACATTTGACACGCGCGGGTGGTCCAGAATGATGTTGCTTCGTAAATTACAGGGAAACTTCTGCTTTGAGGTGGTCAATCCATCCCCCGCCGCCATAACAGAGTAAAGAGATTTATAGCAGTATGCAAATACACCACAAAATAGGTAAGTAACCAAACTGGTTAAAATTTTAATTTTGTATGAAGCTTTAGAGGAAAAACGAAAGAAGTTTCGAATTTTCCTTTCCCCGAATAAGTGATATAGCAAAGTTTAATTTATTCGAAGGTATACTTACCTATTAAAACCATTGACTCTTTCAAACTATCGAAAATAACCGTATAGAACCCAAAAGTTCGTTTGCAACAGGTATAGGTAGATAGGTACACTTTTTTTCCAGAAAGCTTTGAATTTATTCCATTTTGGCAAATAATTTATTCTATTTCGGTTGTCAGAATCATAACCAATAATCTAGATAAGCTCTTACAATAATTTAAAACTGTGAAAATATAGGTATATCGTAACGCACGCATTTTTTTAGGGATTTCAATGCGTAAGACGCTTTCATGTTTTTATATTTGCCCTAGAAACCAACAAACCATCGTGGCCGCTTGTAATATTCTCATTTATTTATATATGTTATTAATGTTGACTTACTGACTTAAATCTCCTGCTGTCACGTCTGATTAGTAAGTGTGAACATTTAGTCTCGAGTTCCGACATTAAAATGCTCAGTTTTGCGTGAAATGAAGTTCAGAGCAGCAGGAAAAGATTAAACCTTCGGTAAAACGACGCAATTAAAATAGAACGTTCCAAACGGATAATACCTATCACGGATTTCTTGTTTCTTATACTTGTACATTTAAAGATTTCAAGTATTTTTTACGAAACGGGACTTCATTGTACTTTATTTAGTCTGTCCGTCTGTCCGTTTGCGGCTTAGCTCACGTAAGGGTATTCTGTTTTTATCAGGTTTTTATTGGAGTGGAGTTATTTTGTTGGAGTGATTGATTTATATACCCATGCAGAATAACAGTTTTCTAGTAGAATCTAATACTAGACAGATATAATTTTTAGGGTGCCTTCTCTGGATACATGTAAAGTGGGAATTTCATTTATTTTTCTCGATAAACTCATAGTGTTTGATCTTATTCAAAAATATAATAGGTTTTTTGGCAACAATTTTTCAAATCAGTGATCTGTTTGTGAGATATTGGCTTTAAAGCCCTAATTTTTGTTCAAGTCAAGTGGCCCCTCCCTCTGCCGGCTAAATGGCTACTATCGGGGATGTGAAAACATTCGTGGCAGTAGTACATATGAATAAATAAAAAGGAAAACTATCACGGCAAAGTAGGCATAAATAGTTGCCGAGTAATAGTCGACCAACTTAAAATGTACTTAGAAAGGCCAACTTTCGTACAAATTTTAGCCGGCGCAACCGCACCATTTCGTTGGCGCGCGCGTGTCGATGTAACAAAGACAGGCAGGCAACTACGGAACCCTACACTGCGCGTGGCCCGACACGCAATTGGCCGGGATTTTTCAAGATACTGAGTACCGGTACTGACAGGGGAAAATCCTGGTTCTTCGGTACTTTTCGGTACTGAGTTATAGAACCTTGTATTTTAAATTTTAATGATAAATTATTTAAATTAAACGCCGAAAATGAAGACTTACCTACTAACACCAAGACCAACATCAATCATTTATTAATATCTCGGGTTTTAATTAACGTAGAATCACAAACTTTGTGACTAAATATACATATTTGGGGTCCAGGAATTCAACTAGATATTTTTTAGTCGATTTCCCAAAGGATATAAAACGGAACCCTGTTCCTAAGCTACCGCTGTCCATCCGGCTGTCTGCGTATCAGCAATAGCTAGGCTGCAGAAATTTTCACAGAATTAGTTTTACTATTGCTGCTTTAACATACATTCAGAAAACTATGAATAAATTAAAAATTCAACAGTGCTCAAATACATGAAACGTAATTTTATGGCGTTTTTTTGCCCGCCCATATCAATCGGTATATCTCTAGAACCGTAATATGTAGACACTTAAATTTTCCGTAGATTATGTATTACTATAGCCTCTAGCTACCTGACGAATGGAACAAAGGCCTTCTCATCACCGTACCTAAGAAAGGAGACCTCAGTGTATGTGGCAATTGGAGAGGCATCACTTTGCTATCGATCCCGTCTAAGGTGCTCTGCAAGATTATCTAGACAGATTATCGAGGGCCGTTGAACCGCTACTTCGCAAAGAGCAGGCTGGTTTCCGACCCAACCGGTCGTGCACGGACCAGATCAATACCTTGCGCATAATTCTCGAACAGGCATCAGAATGGCAGAGGGAAATGTATTTGACCTTCGTCGACTTCAAAAAAGCATTCTATACGCTGAGGTGGAGTTGCATCTGGGACCGATTGCGTGAAGTTGGGGTCCCCGAGAAAATAAACAACATGATTAAGGCCATCTACGGGAAGTATTCTCCTCGGCCTCGTCGCGGAGGACATACCGGTGCATGCGGGTGTACGACAGGGGTATCTTCTCTCACCTCTCCTATTCCTTGTTGTTCTCAATGGCACCATGAGCACTACAATAAGCAACAAGCGCCGCGGCATAGAGTGGGGACTGTCCAGCGTCTTAGAAGACCTGCCGATGACCTATGCCTGCTGAGCCACACACGCGCCGACATGCAAGCCAAGCTGGACGACCTACAACGAGAGGCAAAGGAGACGGGACTGAAATTCAACACCCGGAAGACCCAGGAAATGAGGTGCGGGGCAACAAGCGCTCTGCCGTTGCTCATTGGCACAGAGGCTGTGGAAAGGGTCCACAAATTTACTTACCTCGGTAGTGTAGTGTCGGAAACTGGAGGGACCGAAGAGGACATCGCTTCGAGAATCGCTAAGGCAAGAGCAACTTTCGCACAGCTTCGTCCTGTGTGGCAATCGCGGAAACTGACTAGGAGAGTTAAGCTCAAAATATTCCGGTCCAACGTAAAAACCCTGTTGCTGTACGGATGTGAGACGTGGAAGATTACAAAGACCATCTCGCATCGCCTCCAGGTCGTCTTCAACCGCTGTCTTCGCCGTACTCTCGGTGTTTACTGGCCCGAGAAAAGCTCCAACATAGAACTGTGGGAACGCTGCGGTGAGACTCCGATCGACCAGCAGATCAAACGCCGCAAGTGGAACTGGATTGACCATACGCTCCGAAGGGACCCTGAGCACATACCGACGCAAGCCCTGGAATGGAATCCCCAAGGAAAGCGTAAACTTGGCCGCCCTAAACAGACCTGGCAGCGGACGATCATCGCAGAGGCGAAGAGCATAGGGAAGACTTGGAGCGAATTGAAGCGCGAAGCCCAGGACCGAACGGGATGGCGGCGCACTGTGGACGCCCTCTGCCCCATCTAGGGGACACAGGAACATAAGTCAAGTCATAGCCTCTATAATAACGAGTAATAACAATAAAATAACGTTCATGTATTAGTGGGGCAGAGTGCTCGAACAAATTGTCGTAAATCTCGACACGCTGGACAACAGCACCAATTTTTTTCAGGCACTTGTTAGGTCCATAGCTTTGAGTTTTTAATAGGAACCAACTCCTCCGTCACTCATATTTAGTTTTATGGGGGCCATTTCGAATTATAGTTACTTTATTAATATCTCGAATTGTAAGTCACTTAGAATCACAAACTTGGTGTCTAATTATACATATTTGGGGGTCAGGAAATTCAACTAGATAAATATTTTATCGATATCTCAGCTAGTAAATTACTTGAAAAAACAAAATTATAAAATATGTATATTTAAACACAAAGTATATTTAAACACAAAGTTACCCGTGTGCTGTCGGGTTAGAATTTCACCACCCCCTTTCTTCCCGTGGGTGTCGTAAAAGTCGACTAAGGGACCAGGGTTGAAGTGTGTTGTGGGCGATGGGCTAGCAACCTATCAGTGCAATATCACATTATGTAGATCTTTTATACCCACATGTATGCTAAAAGTGGCGCTGGAACATACGTTTCATGTGCTCTGCCTACCCCTTTTGCGAATAAAGGCGTGAATGTAGGTATGTATGTATGTAAACACAAAGTTTGTGATTCTACGTTGATTAGAACCCGACATATAAATAAATTAGTTATAATTCAAAATGTAAAAACTGGCCGCCATAAAATTAAAGATGGCCGACGGAGGAGTTAGTTTCTATCAAAAATTTAAAGCTATGGACCTAACAAGTACCTACCTGAAATTAATTTGGTGCTTTTGTCCAGCGTGTCCACATTATCACCTGAAACTGCCCTACTATATGTGTAATTGCCAATTTTTACGTTGTTTGTTACGTCGTGCTCGTACTATTTGATGAAGGAAGACTGCTTAATTGTGGAAGTTGTTAATTAACAAACCAATTTATAAGAACTGTTGTTGTTTGTACGACCCCACCCTCACTCCACACCTTTACTACTAGAAATAATAATAACGAACTATTACAAGTGAATTCAGCCAAACTTAGCAAGTTAGCACCAAATGTGATAATCATATCTTTTTAAAGTTAGATTTTTGTTGATTTGGCGAGTTTTATGGTGGCGTTCGTTCTGAAATTTGACTTTCAGTTCGTTAATAAGAGTTTAAATTAGTGTATAGTATTAAAAAAAATGAAATTGACAAAAAAAAACAAGAAATTTAGACTCAGTACCGAAAAGTACCGTAGTACCGGGAAATACCGGTACTGGCTCAGTACCGGAAATCTCAGTCCCGGCTCTTGGACTGGTACCGGTTCTGCACCCCCCCTAGTGGTAATTGCCAAAGTAAAGGTTTTTATTTATATCCAATATACTTATAAACTATTTACATATTGATTCGAACAGCGAGTGAAAACTGCGTACGGTTTATCTGTCACCATATATATATATATATATATTATAATTTCATGCAATCTATACAATTTTAATACGCACGGAAGCCCTTAAATATTAACCACAGGAAAAAAGACTTGTTTTCCTTAACCATTAAGAATATTTTTTTTATCTTGTTTTATTCACCACCTCACCTGATTACCACGAAATTGTTAAATTGATAACTTAATTACATTAACTTTATTCTTTGAAAAACCTGAGGTAACTACTGTAAAAATGTTGTACAGTCGACAACAACTAGATTTTTTGTTTTACACAATATTGCATGGCAATAACATGAAGTATTGAACCATAATTATTTATACCCATAAAGAACTGTACAGTAAAAACTTCATCAAAACATTATTGCATTAAAAATGTTTAAATTTTATTAGAATCATTTTTACAGAAATCGTACTAGTTACTCGTACAGTAGGCTCAATGAGGCTTTAATACTTAAATACATAGAAAACATCGAAGACTCAGAAATATAATTCATACTCAACACAAAGATTATTCATACTCATCACACAAATATTTGCTCTTACCGGGATTCGAACCCAGGACCTTCAGCTTCGTAGGCAGCATTACTAATTCACTACCCACTAGGATAACCGGTCGTCAATTTGGTCAACAATAAATTGTACTTGTTTAGATTCCCGCTACTTGATTAAATAAATCATCGTTGTGTGTTCAACTTAAGAAAAAACGTCAAGACCATGGACAGTAGACAAGCGGACCATCATCATATCAGCCGAAAGACGTCCACTGCTGGACATAGGCCTCCCCCAAAGAGTGCCAAAGTGACCGGTCCTGCGCCACCCGCATCCAGCGAAGCATCGAGTGGCGACCACGAACCGGAAGGCGCGGCGTGGGTAGGCCCCCCGCAAGGTGGACTGATGACCTGGTAAAGCTTGCTGGAGACAAGCGGATAGATTAGAATTTTCCCTCCCACGGAGTCCGAAGCACAATATTTAATCTGATTACCTACTCATAATATTGCTATCTTATTTATAAAGTATTTCTGTTTGCGACATTTTCATAAAGAAAACCTAGCTAAATTTAGTTTTTCGCCTCCGTAAAACCCCACAAATTGTAAAATAATTTGCACCGTTTTCGTAAGAAAATAATAAAATTAAATAGAACAGAATATTATGTAAAAAGCCATTTTGTACATTTTTATTACAATTATCACAAAAATATTTTTTTCGAGACGAATGTTATAAATCATATTGATTCCTATGCGTTCTTTTTAGTATAACAATATTCAAAAGGAACAAAGCAAGTTTTGCCAGCAACCGGTTGCGAAGTAAGCCAGCGCTTCCAAACTTTCTGACGGCTTACAGCGCCCTTTGTGAGCCTGAAATGAGGTTTACACTGCCTATGCGAATTCCTAGCCACCTGTAAACTCTTTACATTTTCCCAAGTTTACTTCGTTAGTAGACTTATAAGTTTTTATGGCAAGCTCTTTTGAAATTGTTTCATCGAAATTCAATTATAACAACTTCGACTTTCGAACTTCCCCTGTTTGAATTATTGACTTGGGCACAATCAATTCAAATAATGTTGTAGCTTTGCTATAATAAATAATGACATGCTTCTGAAAGTTAACTGAAATAATTATTAACAAGTACTTATTTATGATTTCGAAATATTTTATTACGGGAGCGGACGACAACGAGTTGTGATTACTGGAGTTAACGAAGTAAGGTACTCGCCTAGTTTAATTATCTACCTACTTATTAGTATTAAAATAATGTTGTGAGCGCAGCAATACATTCGCGTCACATATAAACCTAAAACAGGTTTCTGTAACGCGTCTTAACTAGTGAAATACCTACTATGTACTTTTGTTTGTTTTATGAATAAAAAAATGTTCTTTAATAAATTAATCTATTGGTTTAGGTTGAATGGAATTTGTAATTAAATAATCTAGATAAGCCATTCAAAGCAATTCCTTGGGATGAGTTTATAAGGATAGTGATAGTTATCACGTATGGGGTTAAGAGGGCGTATTGCCTTCATGTGGAAACGCTTAGCTAAGAGTCACGTATTCTCTCCTTGTGAGTACAGGCCACTGGGTAGCTATGTATGTAATAATTATACGATATGTTGTATGCACACTCGATGATAATTCATGATTATAAGAGGCTCGTTCTATGTATGCTGATTTAATACTTATTTAGCGCATACTAGTTTCCATATCAGAATCTATTATTTTCGATCGTTTAGCGGCTGTCAAGCGGCGGTCGTGGGTTCGAATCCCGGCTCGTACCAATGAGTTTTTCGGAACCTATGTACGGAATTTTTACCGTTAGCTTCTCGGTGAAGGAAAACATCATTGAGGAAACCGGTCTACTCCCAATAAGGTCTAGTTTTCCCCCGGAGTTGGAAGGTCAGATGGACTGCCATACGCTTAGTGCCTATGCCAAATCAAGATTAGGGTTAGGGGGTTAGGTGTCAAAGCGGACCCCGGGCACCTTTAGGACACAACCGGGAATAACGCTAGGAAGAAGATTATGATCACACACAACAGATCGAAATTATTAATATTGGATAGCTATGGCAAGTCGCCATTTTGACGTCACTGACAGTTGACAGATATGGCAGCTAGGATTTCAAGAAGAAGAAATGACAAAATTAATGAGATCAAATGATTCGGAAATTTCGTCGCAGTCGGATAAAATCTATCCTAAGCGTAAGCTTAGAATAATATTGTACTTGTAAAACAAGTTTCATGTATTTCCGTTCATGGGAATCTGAGATCATTCGTGACAGAGCAATGCTTAGTTTGATACTGGCTGATTATTATTTTTTGAATCCAGAGATTTATTATAGGTGTAGATAAGTAATTCAGCTTCATGCCCTCGTGCACATGTATATCATATTTGAACTAAAGAGTACGTTTCTGTTATGAAACTATTTGGTGTCTATTTAATTTAGCAACATAAGTTACATAAGTTGTTAATTTTAAATTCTTTACAAAGTCTGTACACAATCTCCAGCCAACAATATCTTGAGTAAATACCTACGCTACAAGTCTTGTTACAGTCAAACGAGCCCAGAATTCGTGTTGTTAATTATTCTGGGCTCCGTTTGTTCCAAAAGGAGATACGTCACCGAAAAAAAAATGGCTAAACTTTTATACAAATTGATCTCGTCCCGCAATATATGGGTACGACCTACTAAATAAATACATAGAAAATATGCAAGACTCGACTCTAATACTTTACATACAAATATTACCGCTTACCAAGTTTTGAACCTTGCAAGCACAGTCACCCGCAATTAGGCTTAACTGGCCATCACCAGAGTTTGAGAATCGCTGACTTAATATTTACTAGTACAATAGTTCTTATCGTAATGCCTCAGTAAGTAACGTTTGCTGTAGAAAGCTGCATAAGATGACGGCGACTGAACGAAGTCGCAAGTTAAATGGGCTGCTGTCCCGGATAAAGATAGTTACAGTGAGTGCACTTGAATGTTGCGAAATACTCTTTAGGTCGATGGGGCTAGTAGTCCATGAAAACAACCCAATCACATTCACATGTATATTCCGGAGAAGCGGTACAAAAGCGTAAGTATGAGTAGTAGGTAAACAGACAGATATCGTAAGCGTATAAGCGTATGCGCGCGGGGCGAAGCGACATGCGTTCAGCGTCGAGATAGGTTTCTGACTGGCGGGCGGCGCGGGCGCGCGGCCGCTGGAGCCGGTCCCGCTAGTGTGACGTCACGCGGGCTTGTCCACGGTGCTCGGCGTTGCATCTCCGACATTTCTGTTCCGACACGGCTGCTAAGGTTATGGTAAGTGTTTTTGATTGTTTGATGAATTTATTTATTTATGTGTTTCTTATATGTATTTATATTGTTGTGAATGTTGTTATATTTATTTATATTTTTATGTATTTATATGTGTACGTTTATTAATTATGTTCAGAGTAATATATATCTATGTATATATCTCGAGCAATATTAAATCAATTTATTATTAATAAGTTATTATATATTGGGTATGTATATAAGAAAATATTATATAAATATTTATTATTACATACATGTATTTATTATATGCTTAGTAGCGATTACTACATCACTCCCTCCCAGAGACCGTCTCACGGGCGATAATAATCAGGGAATTTCACCTGTCGGCCAGATCTGGTATGTGTTTTCGGCTTATCTCGTGTTTCTTTCGTCTGCTGGGGGTAGGAAGTCTCTGGCGTTTCTTGCATTTTAGATTTGTTACCGGTGCTGTTGGTGCTCTCTTCAAGCGTATATGCCGGTTTTAATCGATCTATCGATACGGTGGTTTCTTTTCCTTTTATTATTAGTTTGTAAGCTTTATCTCCTCGTTCCACCACTGCGTGTGGCCCAGTGTATGCTGCTGTTAACGCGCCACGAACAGCATCTTCTCTTACGAAGACGTGAGTGGCTGATTTCAAGTCTTTAAATATGAAGATCTTCTGGGATCCATGCCTTGAAGTCGGCACAGGGTTCAGCTGCTGGGTAATGTTACGCAAGCGCGCAGTGAAGTCGGTGACGTCTGTTGTCGTGACAGTACAGGGCTGGAAAAATTCTCCAGGCAGCCTTAGCGTTTCACCATACACTAGCTCTGCAGACGATGTTTGCAGGTCTTCCTTGAACGCGCTCCTGATCCCTAACAAAACTAGTGGCAATGATTCTGTCCAATTTTCCTGCGCGTGACAGACGATGGCTGCTTTTAACTGCCTGTGAAATCTTTCAATGATCCCGTTACAGGCAGGGTGATATGCCGTAGTACGTCTGTGCTTGAATCCTGCTATTTTCGCCAAGAACGTGAAGAGTGCTGATTCAAACTGTCTTCCGCGGTCTGTGACAATGTCCACGGGACAACCAAATCGTGATATCCAGACGGTCAGAAGAGCTTTGGCAACTGTTTCGGCTGTGATATCCATCATCGGAATTGCCTCTGGCCACCTTGTGAATCGATCGATGGCTGTTAGGCAGTAGCGGTAACCTTGAGATGGTGGCAGGGGTCCAATAATGTCAATATGGACATGCGCAAATCTGGCTTTGGGTAGCTGGTACGTGCCTAAGGGAGCTTGAACGTGCCTCGTTACTTTTGAGCGTTGACAGGCTGTGCAAGCTCGTGCCCATTCGCGGCAGTCTCGGTTCATATGCGGCCAAACAAATCTCTCCGATATCAGTCTCGCTGTTGCCTTGGGTCCAGGGTGACTAAGCGAGTGTAAGCTGCTGAAGACTTGCCGGCGAAGTTCTGGGGTCACATAGGGTCTTAGGTTGGAAGTGCTGCTATCACAATATAGTTCGGTGAGGCAACCAGGTATCATCATCTTTTTTAATTTGATGGTATGGGTTGTGTCACCGTCCAAAATCTGCTTTAGCTCAGCATCCTTGCGTTGTGCTGCTGCGAGTTGTACCAGGTCAATTGGCTTCTCCAGTTCTTCTATCCTCGACAATGTATCTGCGACCACGTTGTTTTTCCCCGATATGTGCTGGATGTCGGTGGTGAATTGAGAGATGAGGTCGAGGTGGCGAAATTGTCTTGGTGAGCAGTTTGACTTGTGTGACGCAAAAGCAAAGCACAACGGCTTATGATCGGTAAATACCGTAAAAACTCGTGCTTCCAGCATGTGTCTGAAGTACTTGATTGCGCTGTATATTGCGAGCAGTTCGCGATCGTAAGGTGAGTACTTCTGTTGGGTTGGGCTCAGCTTCTTTGAGTAAAACGCGATCGGCTGCCATGCGTCTCCTATTTTCTGCTGCAACACGGCCCCTAATGACGTGTCAGAGGCATCCGTGACCAGTGCAAGTGCTGTGTTGCTATCTGGATGTGCTAGGAGTGCTGCATCGCAGAGACTTCTCTTGCAATCGTTGAATGCCTTCAGGGTCTCGTCCTTTAGCACGACGGGGTGGGATCCTTTTACCGAGCCTGTCAACAAGTTGTGCAGAGGTGCTTGGATCTGTGCTGCTTGAGGGATGAATCGCCGATAAAAATTGATCATCCCCAAGAATCTTCGCAATTCTTTAACGGTTTTCGGTGCCGGAAATGTCTCGATAGCTTCCACCTTCGTCTCCAGGGGTTTGGTGCCTTTCGCGGAGATGTGGTATCCGAGGAACTTGACTTCCGGTACAGCGAAGATGCATTTCGAAGGGTTTATGACGATCCCGTAGTCCCTTAGTTTGCTGAACAGTAGCTTCAGATGTTCCATATGAGCTTCTTCGTTCTCCGAGAAGATGAGGAAGTCATCCAGGTATGCGAATACGAAGTCCATCCCCCTTGTGACCTCGTCGACGAACCTTTGGAATGTCTGTCCAGCGTTCCTTAACCCGAAGGTCATATATGGGAACTCATATAGTCCAAAAGGCGTCGCTATCGCATTCTTTGCTATGTCCTCCGCGTTCACCGGTATTTGGTTGTACGCTTTTACCAAATCTATGGTGGAGAAGATCGTACAACCGGATAGGTGGTGGGCGAAGTCGTGGATATGGCGGATGGGATACCGGTCTGGGACTGTTCGCGCGTTTAATTGCCGGTAGTCTCCACAGGGTCTCCAGCCGTTATCCTTTTTTGGTGCGAGATGAAGTGGCGAAGACCAGGGGCTTGATGATGGCCTTGCTGTCCCGTTCTTGAGCATCGCTTCAAATTCAAGCTTGGCTATTTTCAGCTTGTCTGGTGCTAGTCTTCTCGGGGTGCAGTGTGTTGGTGGTCCATCTGTGGTAGTTATATAGTGCACAGTGTTGTGCTTTATATCGCGGTGAATACCGGGAGGCCGTGTTATCTCGGGATAATCTCTAAGGATGTCGTGATACTTGGACTCACCGTAGAGGGTCTTAATTGAGAACACGGTGTCCGTTGAATCTGCCGTTAAAGCCGCTGTTGACAGCGACGTCGTGTTGTCTAGCAGGCGTTTGTTTCGGCAGTCGACTGCTAAGTTATAAAAAGATAGAAAGTCGACACCGATGATCGCTTTGGTGACATCTGCTACGACGAACTGCCAACTGTACTCGCGGCGGAGACCCAGATTCAGCTTCAACTGGACGTGACCATAGGTGCTGATGATGGATCCATTAGCAGCGAAAAGTTGATATCGTGTTTTAAGACGCTGCTCGCGCAATGCAGATCGAGGAAAGACGCAAAGATCGCTTCCGGTATCTACGAGAAATTGCATCTTTGATTGTCGATCTGTGACGAACAAGCGACCGGAACTCAGGCAATCGTCGGCCGCCATTATCGACTGCCCTGGTCGTTTCCCGAGGCAAAGTCACATGGCTTGACACACCTGGTCGCCTGCGACTGGAATTTGTAATGGTACCAGCACACTGGAAACTTGCGGTAATTCGACTGCGAACGCTGGTGACTATTATCGCGTCGCTGACTGCTGCTGCGCCCACGGTGTGGCTGCTTACCTCCGGCCCTGTGGTTGTGACGAGAACGGGATCGCATTCCAGTTGAGAGCTCCTGCACCTGCCTCGAAAGCGCTGCGATCTGGTTAGCCATGTGCTCTATAACTGCGCTGCCGATTTGGTTAGAGGTGCTAGCCACCTGCGGAGTACCTGGAGATATGTCCCATACACGGTCTGCTAGATCAGCCAAAGAGTCAAGGGTAGACAATGGCTGGGTTGCTATAGCCCCTTGGATATTATGCGGCAAGCGGCTCGTCCAAATGGTCCTCAAAAAATCCTCAGGTACCTGCGGGCCAGCGATGTGCTGTAGATGCCTCAAGAACTGCGATGGCTTTCTGTCACCTAATTCCTCGTGAAGTAAGAGATCCTTCAGCTTTTTCTCACGAGAAGCTGATAGGCGTTTAATAAGCTCGCTTTTCAACTTCTCGTACTTATTTGTCAAAGGTGGCGAAATGATGATATCTTTGACCTCGGCTGCGTACTGGTGGTCAAGCTGCGACAACACGTAATAAAATTTTGTCGCATCAGAAGTAATATTCGACAGTACAAATTGGCCTTCTATCTGCGCGAACCAGACGGCAGGCTCCTGCGGCCAAAATGGTGGTATCCGTACTCCGACACGGAACGTGTCGGCACCAGTGGCAAGGCACATAGTACCGTTATCTCTCGGCGCGTTCCCGCCCGCCGCGTCGCTATATGCATCTTTATCATCTTCATGTTCATGGTTAGGCATAGTTATTACTTCGACTTACGATTTGTCCCTGGTAATTGTGAATGATAATCCAGGAGAAAGCTGCGATCTTCGTCCAATGTAGGGGTCACCAGTTTAGGTCGATGGGGCTAGTAGTCCATGAAAACAACCCAATCACATTCACATGTATATTCCGGAGAAGCGGTACAAAAGCGTAAGTATGAGTAGTAGGTAAACAGACAGATATCGTAAGCGTATAAGCGTATGCGCGCGGGGCGAAGCGACATGCGTTCAGCGTCGAGATAGGTTTCTGACTGGCGGGCGGCGCGGGCGCGCGGCCGCTGGAGCCGGTCCCGCTAGTGTGACGTCACGCGGGCTTGTCCACGGTGCTCGGCGTTGCATCTCCGACATTTCTGTTCCGACACGGCTGCTAAGGTTATGGTAAGTGTTTTTGATTGTTTGATGAATTTATTTATTTATGTGTTTCTTATATGTATTTATATTGTTGTGAATGTTGTTATATTTATTTATATTTTTATGTATTTATATGTGTACGTTTATTAATTATGTTCAGAGTAATATATATCTATGTATATATCTCGAGCAATATTAAATCAATTTATTATTAATAAGTTATTATATATTGGGTATGTATATAAGAAAATATTATATAAATATTTATTATTACATACATGTATTTATTATATGCTTAGTAGCGATTACTACAACTCCAGGCAAAATACGGTTTTGAAAAACATTAATTTATAATAGCGTTTTTTTTGGTGATTTCATTTTAAAATGTTATTCTAAGATGATTTATTCAAGAATCCGACAAACTTTCCACCCGGAAGTAATTATGTAGATTTCAATAAATCATGCATTGTCTTTTTTTGTACGATTTATCTTGAATATTATATAGAAGATGTAAATGAACCAAAGTAAAGCCAAAAATATTTATTAATATTTTTTCTGACGTTTCAGAAGCTAGTTCATTTATCATTTTATTGATGTCTGAAATTTTGTCGGATTTTGTCGCTGGGTAACTATTTAATTGATAATATATCCGTTACACATAAAAAATAAGCTATTATAAATTATTTCCAAAATTGTCATTTTTTCCATACAAGCTGTCAATTCATTGACTGGACTAAAATGGGCCATGCTCTGATAACGAAAGCTGTGCAAATGAAACTTCAACAACTTATTTCACACCATTTGAATGGTAATTATTTATTTAATCTTTATTGCACAAAAAAAACTCAGAACGAAAGGCGGACCTATATCTAGGTTTTTTTGTTGTTGACGCAGAGGGAATGTAGTATTTACGCATTCCCCCGGACTGTGGGTTACTCGCCCTTATGAGGGAACACCCACTAAACCACTCTGCGGCGTCAACTCGGTACCGTTAATGAGATCGCTAGCGTTCTACCACTAAGCCCCCTGATAAAATACTGACCTAACCCAAGCCTTATTTACTTACCTATATATTTCATTAAATCATCTGCGTCCGAATTTTCGTTATGTGGAAAGTGGCGTTCAGAATGTTGATGGTTTCGAACAATTGGCTCTTCCGTATTCGCTATTCAGTATGTTATACCACGTAGATTTGATGGCAACTTATTATCTTACAATACCGGCTATGACGCTTCGTTACAAGTTTCTATATATGCCAAATTGCCAACTGCTGGGCACTGTAAGGATGGGCATAATTAAACAACTGTTCACTTTGGGATTATGATATATTGTATCTAAAGTTACGTAGAATGGTTACTTATATAGGGTTAGTGTGTGGCAGTGTGAGTGTCACACTACAGCACAGCCCACATCACAGACCAGAATGAAAGGGCGCTGATCCAATGTAAACTGGGGATTCGACCATTCCCATCCCATACTTTCGATTTTTTATGAAACTGTATCAATCAGCGAAGCATCCAAGAAGCTCGATACCCAACGACTTGCCTACATTCGTCTTGTTGTGCGCATTATTCTACCAAAAAAAATATTTTATTTTTTTGTACTGATTTACAATTAATTTTTCGTGAATAATAACAAAATAACGATATAAGTAACATGAAAATATAAAGAACAGTTAACAACAGAAGTTAATAATAAGCCGTTTACTCATATCAAACTTAAGTATAAGTGTACATTTTTCTAAACAACAGGAGTTGGGGAGTAAGGTCTTTTCTTGTTACTTGTTTTTTATTTAAATTGACAGCGTACAGAACGACTCCGAAGCAGGTATTTGGGTGACCTCAATTTGTGTTGAGAACATCGCAGTTACTGTTGGGGGGGTAGGAATTCTTTCATTAGAAGATCGACAGTCCAATACGGATTAATGAGATTTTGTAGCTAACCTTAATAGGCACGTTTCTTTTACGTTCTGACCCATTACGCCTATTATTATTACAGGTACTTACTTTCAGTTCAGCTTCAGTGCAATACCATAGGTATGTATTTCCAAATATTATTTTCATATTGTGTCTTAGTGGGAACTGTTAAGGGAATAAGTGAATGTTGTTATCACATGTTCACAAACCTTCCATACCTCCTTCTGACTCTGACTGTATTCATTTTTTTTTTACCATGAAAATATAAAATATGTCTACCGTAAAAACATAATTTTGTCAAACTGCGGAGCAGTCTGTTGGCGATGAGCTCGCTCGTTTTATGACAAAGGTAGGTATAGAAATTGCACTGTACTACTTACCAGCCCGACGTAGCCCATTCATAACATATTTTCCATTAAAGTGCAAATACGATGACTGAGCCACTGGCGGGACAAAAGTACAACGGTGCTTATAAACTACCTTGTTTTTAATGCTGATAGTTTTTTTTTAAATATGAATTAAACTAACAACTCGTCACAATACACGTGACCAGAGGCACTGTGACTGTAATTAATCTTTAATACAATGTAATACTAACTTAACTTATAGTTACTTACTGCTATTGTTTTATGGAGTTATCGAACTTACATAATAATATTTGTATAAATATTTATTTCAAACTACCTATTTTTAATTTAGGGTTATCAATTGACATAGGACTCTCATGACATTGGTTGCTATCATAGAGTAACAAAGGAGTAAAAACATAATATACCTAAAATTTAAAAAAACTAAACACTAAATTAGAAACTAGGATTATAAATAAAAAATTTGGCTCAAATCACCTTCTGAGGGCAGCGTGCCCAGAAGGCTGGCAGCATTGCCACGTTGTATGGCAATGCTGATCCGCTGTGCCAGATATGATCCAGCCTTCTGGTCACGCGTCACCTCTACCAGGCGTTTGGAACATTCTTTGAAAAGTTCATGGGCGCTTTCCCCACACGGTCCCATAGTCTCAACCCCAAACGGCGCAAAAAGGTAGCCTCTACTGATGGCTGTGTACTTGCGCCGCTTGAGGAGTTCCGCCGAATTTGCCGCAAAGCCAGCCTTTACGGCGGTGCCGTGGAGATGAGACAGCGCTACAGTATCGGAACATGTCGCATCCCAAACCAGCGGCCGTCCCATCTTCCATGGCACGAGGGTCATGCCGTCGGGTCTCTTTCCGTCATCACGGGAAAGGCCGGTTGGTTCTAAAATAGCCGGCGTTCCCGCACTGGCTAGGGCCCGATGGATGACGTCGTTTAAATTCGCATGACGGGGGGCACGCCCTGCACTTCTGCTGCAGGACAATCCGTGGTGACCCAGTTGGTCGACCGGGTCACCGCAGCGACAGCGATGAGGGGCAACGCAGGTCACGCCCAGGCGGAGAGCCACAGAAATGCGGAATGTAGTATTGTCCAGGAGCGTTCCGATCGGTGATGAAGGCAGAGCCACTGCCCTGATTCCCACTCAGCAACGGCTAGGAGCCGAGCACGCTCTGGGAGGCTGGTTGCCGTTTGATACAGATTATCCCGTACCAGCCTACAGAGCGGCTCGTCCCAGAGTCGCTGGGAAGCGAGGTTATCGGGCAGGTCAGTGTTTGGACATGCGTCGGTCCATGCATTTTTGGCCTCGGTCATGCAAGGAATGTCGAAATGTTGGATAGGAGACTTTAGAATTTTGGAAGTAAGTTTTAAAGAACTGTGGACTGAGGCCAGATATGCCGGGAGCGAAACACTAGAAACTTTCCTAATTCCTAGACCACCATGTCTTATTGGAAGGGAAGCCTGTGTCCACGACCGATTGTCCAAATTTACGTTTAACACTGACACTAAAAGGTTCTGAATATTTTGGTCAATTTTTTGTAATAGGGTGGCATATTTCCAAAAGTGGCTGCACCTTAAGACGTAAGTAAATTTGGGTACAAATAGGCAGTATCGGATAATAAATATTGGAAGCAAGGAGGCGGAATTTAGATAAAGCGAGTTCTTTATTTTTGTTTTGCTGGCATTAATGTTAAGCGAAAATTCTTTAAATACTGTACTGTTTCTAGAAATATTTATAAATCTTTGTCTGATTCTGCTATTGCAGCTATATAGTCTGCAAATCTTATGAATTTAATGCTGTGTCCTTTAAATTTTACACCTACATTTGTTTTCTCATGTATTGTTCTTGTGGCAGATTCAATGAAAACGTTATTAATTAGCGGGGAGAGTGGGCAGCCCTTCGTAATTCTTGCCGATCCTTTCTCCTCTCCAACTGTTATTAGTTTCCTGGCCCTTATACAACAAATGTGAACAAAAATAACGTAATAAATAATCGTTTAACGTAGTTACTGGAATAAAAAGCAATTTAGTTAACTTTCTATCCCGGTAAGGGCAAATATTTGAGTGGTGAGTATTAATATTTGTTTCTGAGTTTTAGATGTTTGTGATGTGTATTTAAGTATTTATATCTGTTAATTATATGTGTTCTCTGTATCATATCGTTTAAAATTGGATCGTGGTAACTTTCACGTTAAATTGACACGAAACAAATTATGTAATAAAATAAGTATAACCACATATAATTGGTATAGCTAAGATAAGAGCATGAAAAATATTATATTAACAAAAAAAATAGAACGCAACGCAACGTTGTAAAGAAGCGAGCGGATTTCGGCCAATCACAACTCGCATAGGATTACAAAATGAACGGAACTCACGAGGATTACGTCTAGGGTCTAGGACAGGGAGCATGAAGGGGATGGCGATATAAATAGCGAATGCGAGGCTTTTTGGTTATATTTCTCAGACTGGCTTTTTAGGGTTCCTTAGTAAACAAGGAACCCTTATGGTTTCGCCATGTCCGTCTGTCCGTCAGGTCGTCTGTGGCTCAGCTCAGTAAACGTTACTACTAGTAAGCTGTAAGTCACCATGGGTATGTTAATCACACCAACAAAATAATAAAGCAAAATCTTTTTTAGGGTAAGTACCTCCCCTCACGTAAAGTGGGGATGTACTTGGAAAGGCGTACAAATTCGGCCGACGTAACCGCACCGTCGTTTAGTAGGCGCGCGCGTGTGGATGTAACAAAGACTGACTTGCTACTGCGGAACCCTACACTGGGCGTGGCCCGACACGCACTTGGCCGGGTTTTAATATAAATCCATATATTTCAAGGTTTTCGCAGAAAAAGGAGTAAACTAATGAACAACCATTACTACCTTAGTACTTATTTTGTGAGTGTTTCTTTAACAGACCATGGAACATTAATCGTCATTGTGGAGGAAAAAACTTCATCATGTAGAGTTATGGTCCTAGGTACTAAATTTGTGTTATGGCTAATTTGTATTCTGATTGTTTCTTTAACTCAGCAATAGGACACAAACAGTTGTTGTAAATGGAACCCAGTTGCCCCCAGTTCATCCCATTTTTATTTTTGGTTTATATAAATGACTTGCCGTCTATACTAAGCGATCTCTGTGATATAGTATTATTTGCCGATGATACAACATTAATCTTTAAAGTTGACCGAAAATCAACAGACTATTAAGCAAAGTTAATGGCACACTGGTCAAAGTACTCGATTGGTTTACCGTTAACAATCTGCTATTAAATGCTAAGAAAACTAAATGTGTTAGATTTTCTTTGCCTAATCTTAGACCGGTAGAAACTAGTATATTTCTAAATGATGAGTGTTTAGAAATAGTCGATAAAACAATATTCTTGGGTAACATTAGAAAAAAATCTATAATGGAGTGCCCATTAGAGTGTTGACGAGTAAACTATGTTCAGCCGTATATGCTATTAGAAAAATTAGACAACTGATCAATGTTGAAACCGCTCGCCTAGTTTATCATAGTTATTTTCATAGTATTATATCATACGGTATTCTGGTTTGGGGTAAAGCAGCTGACATACAGACAATCTTCGTATTACAAAAAAGAGCCGTTTGTTCTATATATAACCTGAGAGCAAGACAATCCGTGGGAGAACTGTTTAAAGAAATTAGAATTTTAACAGTAGCGTCCCAATACATTTATGAAAATATTGTTTATGTCGCTGGATGCGGGTGGCGCAGGACCGGTCACTTTGGCACTCTTTGGGGGAGGCCTATGTCCAGCAGTGGACGTCTTTCGGCTGATATGATGATGATGATGATGTTTATGTCATTCAGAACATTAATTGTAAAACTGACACTGACTTAATTTTTATCTAACAACTCACGCTAATTGGGTACACGAATTTAAAAAAATGCCCAGGTACTAAATTAGTGTTGGTGTTGGCTAATTTGTATTACTTTACGATACAATACAATACAAATACTCTTTATTGCACACCTCAAAACATGAATCAAATACAGGACATAAAAACTTAACAATAGAGGTTAACAACATTGCGATCTTATCGCTAAAGAGCAATCTCTTCAAGACAACAATTACAAGTAGGTAGGTGGCAAGATTAGAAGTTAACTAAGTTAAAACGTACATACACAATTACATCAATAATAAACAAACACACATAAGTCATACAAAAAGACATACAAAAATGCCTACTAGTGTAACTTATAGTGAGTACTTTAATAAATAGCCGGATTTATGTATACGTAAACGACAGGTAACGGTGTCAAAGAGAGAAGGTGGAGTCGTTGTGGGCGTAATGAGGTTTAAGGGGGGCTTGACTTGAATGGCTTGAATACGAATCAAAATACAATGTTGATCTTAGTTAATTAAGTTATAAACAGAATAAAGAGAGTTTCCAATACAAAGATTCGAAGCTGGCGTTTAAATGCTTCGTTTCTTAGGTTGGCGGGTAAATATTTGTAATATTTATGTCGGCCCTATAAATCGTCAGTATTTTGTCGATCAAAATCATTTAAGTATTTCTTATAATTCTAGACCTTTCAATTGGTTTAATTCAACTTAAAAATGCCTAAATTGGATAAATTGTGAGACCACGAAAATATCAGACAGTCTCGTTCGCTCAACTCGGCGCTATTACTTGAAGAAAGCAGTCTATTAGAGTAAATAATGGGACGAAATGCGTGTTGAGGATGATATTAGATAGCCCCTCCGGAGGATCCTTTGTTAGGACAAATTACGAGATTACGGCCTTTGTGTTACTAGGCGCGAGGTGAGACACTTCATGTAGGTATCAAACATTTCGACATTAAACATTGACAGTTTAGCATTCCTTGATTTATTAAGAAATACTTAAAATCATGTACCAAGTACTTACTTGTGGCTTTCTATTTCGTATGTAATTCTAAGAAAAATGTAAGATCGCAATATCAATATGACTTATGTACAGTTAAGCCTACCAGTTACATACTTTTCAAGAAGAGCACGTATGCCAATGGAATTAGAATTTATAATAGATTGCCGAAAATTATTAAGTCGTTAGATTTAAGAAAACACTGAAGGACTGGTTAATTTGCAAATGTTCTTATGATTTCAACGAATATTTCTTGTGATGAAACCTATTATTAATATAAGTATTGTACGTCCGAAATGGGCAGACTGTTGAGACTTATTATATTTTATGACATGTTATGTACAGTTAGCATCAAAAGTAACTGCGCAATCGTAGACGTCAAAAGCTCTTATTCCCTTTTAATAAAGACTTTTGACGTCTCCGTTTGCGCAGTTACTGTTAATGCTGATTGTACAATGTTTTGACAATAAATTATAACTTATCCTATCTTATCTTTCTAACTAGCTTTCGCCCGCGGCTTCGTCTGCGTGGAACCGGGATAAAAAATATTCTATACTTTAATTCCAGTCTTTAAACTTTCTGTGTGCAAAATTTCATCCAAATCGGTTGAGCGTGATTGCGTAACAATCATCCTAGTAGTAGCAGGATAAGTAGGATCAGGTAAAGCGTAAAACTTAACCTCACTTACATCGTATATACCTATATATTATGTACTTTGCTTATACGCGTTAGTTAAAGGGCAAATTAAAATGCGTCGTTGCCTGTATAATGGTGTCAGATAGACGAATGCTATCTCGTTTATCACGCGATATACGTGACCAACAATAGACCCGCTTGGTGAAGTTATTGTACCATTGAGGTGCGATGAGGACGTGTATATTCGGCATATAAGGCGTATATCACACCGCATATCTCAAAAGACGCTGCATTTGAAAGCATTACTAGCATTTGTAGGTTTCGTCCGACCATACGATTTCGACCAAATATTTAAAATACTGAAATAAAGGCTACTTAACAAGAAGAGGGGTCCTCAGGTTAATGACTTGCGAGACGGGAAATCCTGGGCAGAGCGTTTGAACTAAATAGACGCTATTGTGCTGCTTTGTTATAAGTTTAGTTACTCGTACTAATGTCTTAGTTTAAACTGAGTACCTATTTGATTATAAGTTGACGTATAAATTATATTGACCAAACTTATATTAAAGTAATAGCCAAAGTAAGTTTGGTCGCTAAGATACCTTGTACGTGTAAAATAAAATAAGTATGTAAATTGTTATTACTAAACGGGACTTATTGCGTATAATTAACTTATTTATTTACCCCTCTGAGGTTTCCCGACGTTTCTCATGGGCGGGTTTTCCAAACTTGGTTTTTATTAACCACTTGTACACAAGGGTTGTCATCCAGCCGACACACAACACTAATAATGTCCAGTGACATAATGGACGATGTTGGTTGACGCTTGCATTTACTAATGACTGGATTCCTCGAAGATTAAATCTGGTAACCGTCATCCCTGTTGAAATTGCGATGTTTTCTGATTTCAACGGCTTCACGTATTTTCCTACTATATAAATGAAGTTCTGTAGAAAGAACTTTCGATGTATGTAGCTCAAACCAAAAAGTGGTTTGGTTTTGACTCTAGCAAATGGCCGGCTATTCCACTTATTCGCCTGCAGATTTTCGCCAGCCGCGATATGTTCCTTGACCCTTTCCGCGATGGTTCGCTTGGCTCACCAATGTAGGAACTTTCACAACTGCAGTCAATCTTGTAAGTGCCAGGTGATTGAAAGGGAATAACATCCTTCGGTGATCATGGATTCCCCTTGATCTTGGATAACGGCATGTATATGGTCTTGATTTTTTTTAATAGAATTATATCCTAGTACTGTACTGACTTGGTCCGTTATTCCCTTAACGTAGGGCATAAATAAGGGCGGGTCTCGTATAGTAAAAATAATGTGTGAGAATTGTGTAAGTTTAACTCAATATAATAGGTACCAATTTACCTATTATACTGAGTTAAACTTACACCTAACCTATTTCTTAGATACCATTAATAAAAATGCATGAAATGACACACTAACAACGTGTTTACGATGTGCCTGTTCTAATATAATTTTTTCACGGTATCAAGAGTTACCAGGTCATCAGTCCACCTTGTGGGGGAGCCTACCCACGCCGCGCCTTCCGGTACGTGGTCGCCACTCGAGAACCTTTCCGCCCCAACGGCCATCGGCCAACGGTCCCCACAAGGTGGACTGATGACCTGGTAAAGGTTGCTGGAGTCCGCTGGATGCGGGTGGCGCAGGACCGGTCACTTTGGTACTCTTTGGGGGAGGCCTATGTCCAGCAGTGGACGTCGTTCGGCTGATATGATGATGATGATGATGATCAAGAGTTGTCCTGAACCAGTTTGAGTTTAAACCTACAAACTGCAAGTTATATAAAATCCTGTCCTAAAAGGCTGTTCAAAAATATTTTAGCGCGTTTGAGAATAGACCTCGGGTCGGCCCATCAGGAGAGCATGTCCAACACGAAGAAGGCACTGGTCCCACAGGAGGTCAAACATGAAATCAAAATGCCTCGAGAATGAGATAATTTATTTTTTGAGACCACAGTCTACTTACTCGTACAGATGGTTCATAATTGTTTTCCATCGTATTTTCTCGGAAATGTTCGTATTTATCATGCTATTTCAGTCAACCTCAGTACTTTTTGTACCGGGACTGACTGAAATAGCAAGACACGTTCGTACGTTTCCGTGAAAATACGATGGAAAATAATTATGCACTACATTCTGTACATTATTTTAGGTTTGCATTCCTCCATAGAAGTTTACATTCAGGGTGCAAGGCTATTTTGCTGACTGGTTCAATATGATAGCACCTTCACCAGCATGCTGGAAAGCTAGATTGCCTTGCGGACAAGAATTTAAATTATAAATTTACGAGGCCGGCAATTCATGTTTATTCGAAGTATATACGTATTCCGGTTCGCGCTCTTCTAAAACAAATGCTTGCACAATAAATTGGCCTTTTTGCTGTAGCTTGAGCTGGGGTTATGTTATCAGTGCATTTTTTTAATACAGTTTTTTAACATATAAATTAAAGTTACAAATGCCAGGTAGCTAAAAATAAAATTTTAAAAAGCCTTTTTCTATTGCTTAAATCTCTTACAAATAATGAAATTGGTTTTTATCATACTGTCGCATTTATAAGAAATATATAATACAAGTATGGTATGTTACGTTTACTTTTCGATGATCTTAAATAAAAACTAGTAGTTTAAATGTTAGCAGTAGCATAATGGTACATTTTGTAGTTTTACAATCCTTTCCCGTGTTAAAATACAATCGAATTGGAAACATTCCAGCATTAGTTCAAAGTTAGCATATAAAATAGTTGTTTTTCACTTTTGTTTGTTTTTAACGTAAAGCTCCAACCATAAAGTGTTATCGGCTGCAAACTCTTTTAGGATTAAACTTTTTCTGGGTAGTTTTAACAATATTTTCCAAACAGGACGATATAACTTAAATTGCATGGAGGAACTATCGGCATCCGTTGAATAGATTGTGGTTCGAACTTTCGTGTATCACTTGTTCGTATCATAAATCGTTAAAAGTTTATTCATGTCTGAACTTTCGTTGGATTTAGTTTGAAAATATTATGTGAGTTTGATATAAGGCCTGAGAAGTGGAATTTTATTTTGCGGAAATACGGTTTGCTGATTTAATACGAACTAAGTACTGTCAGCGAAGAATAACGTTGCAACTTTAGAGTCTCTCGATGTTGTCGTTAATGCAAATGCTGCAAATTGGTACTGCAAATGCATTCCTTATTGTTTTACGCGCACGGGCCCAACAAAGATATATGCCAAAACCGGTCAGTTTCTTTTAAAATAACTGAATTTTTGTGATAGGTACACCTTTTTAATTTAATGTACCGGGGATATAACCTAGCAACAGCCATTGTAGAGATATTAACGTTCCTAGGATAGTTGATAGTTACATTAAATTCAATAAAAAAATGGGTTCTATCAGAATTATGATTTCGCCGATTTGCTTGTAGGCGCACTAATTCAGTAAATTGCAGAGGCTTTTCTCCTTGTAAGGCAATAGCAATCTTTACAACGAAACATGTGGCGACCCAGAGTTATACGCAATGCTAGATGGATTTTTCATTAACTGCACACAGTCGTTAGTTCACTGCATAATAAGCTAAGCTGAGCAAAAATTACGACCTACTTAGAACGAGGCATTTCTGTTGAACCAGCAAAATAGTGTCACATGTTCTGGACAAATCTTTAAATTCCTAGTCAGTAGTTATCTATCTTACGTATGAGCTAGTTAATCCGTTTATTAGAACGTCAAAATGACAGATAGTTTTTTCTACCATCATTCAGCCAGACTAAAAAAAATATTGAATGTAGTATTTTTTTTTTAATTTGTAAGTATTTGATATTTTCTATTTGTTGATATTAATACCTACGTTAAAGATTACAAACACGATATTATGACTACCGTTTTGTCGTTGTTCGGCCCTGCCTACGTAGCGGGAGGGCCCGGACATTTATTTGTGGGATGAGCACGAATATTTTGTACAGTTTCTGGATGTATATATATATCAGTCTGTATATCTTCGTCTTGTACCCAAAGTACAAGCTTTACTTAGTTTGGGACTAGGTAGATTTATGTAAGATTGTCCCCCAGTATTTAATAATTATTTTATTATGGAATCGTTTTGCGCACACACACTTTAACCTTTAATTTTACTTTTGTTATGTGTAACAAAGAGAATTAACAATAGCAAATACAATATAAACTCGATTCAGTGTCGATACAGGTGATTTTGATAGTTGATGTATGGGTAGTTATTGCGCGACAGTCGCGCTTTCGTATCGCTGCAAAAAATCGCGGTACCTATGTATCAAATCCTTCCAGCAGGTGCAGCATGGTTGCCATTTTATCACTTATCTTTGAAGATAATACATCCGTCACTCTCGCACTCGCATACTTGCCAGGACGTGGCGGATGTCTTATCCTTCGCCCGCTGGTTTGGGACTTTTTGAAATGAAAACTTCTTTAGCGGCGCTGTGCACTTTTTGGGATGGGGAAAAATTGTTAAACACGCCACAGATGTCACGTAACCGTTTAGGTGAGAGATTCGGGACGAGGCTTGGGGTCGGGGGGGGGGGCGATGCCGTAGTACGAGACCGGTTTTGATGTAAGACGTACGGGGCATGGGGGCGGACGCGGGGAGGGGGCAAAATTAAAATTATTCAAGTTTTCACTTCTGCCGGCACTCTCGGAGTGCAACCCGGTCTTTTTTTTAAATACATACTATATACAGTGACCTTTACTTACAACATTGTAACCCTTATTGACTGTCCCCTCACGGTTAAATTTGCTCGACAAATTCGAGATCATGATTTAAGTAAAGACGAAACGTTGACAAAAGGTACCCCAGATCACCAACAAGCCGTGACGAGATCAAAACGCCAGGAATCCCGGGAACAATGAGGGGCGGTCAGCTATGTTAACAAGGTGTCACTTTTAATCGACCACTCACCGATTGTTTACCTATTGTAGGAAGATTTTGATGTTCAATATTGTGGGGTCAGGTCTCTTCATGCTTGCAAGAACTATGTTTAAACTATTAGTGATAGTCTTTGTTGGAGTTGATGTGAGAGAGATCATCATCTTCTTTACTGGTTGTATTGTGATTGACACTTAAGAGTCTTTATACATCTCTGAGAATATTACAATACTTAGTGTAAATTAATTTTGTATTAAGCAGTAACGCTGCTAACGAAATTATAAAAATTAATTTAATACTTAGTGTACTTTCCTATTTATTTGAATCTTGGAGACCGAATACATCTATAAACTATATATCTCTGGGGATGATGTTATTACTAACATTTTGACAGAGACCTTATACAATGTCTAGATATGGTTTTAATTTTAATAAGTTGTATTTGACAATTTTGTTTTTATTTATTTGCATCTTAGGTAGACTTAGTTTTATATGTAGGCATGTTTTTTTTTGTTTTAATTGTAATTATTTACAATTTTACTTTTATCTGAAGTTTTCTTAATAAGTATCAATAAATAAATTCAAATCCATGGTAATTAAAGACTACGAAGTTTAAATATTCCTCAGAACCTGGCGAAATGTTGTAAAATTTTTGCCTTTCAATTCCGCAGCTTTGCACCCGACGTCAAACTAGAACATAGAACATTCACTTTGTTTCGCCAAAGGGATTTAAAAAAAAAACGTTGACCATTAAACTAGTAGTAGGTTCACAAAGACAGGAATCCCACAACTATTTTGTTCGGCGGTCAGAACTTAAACTTTTACATGGGCCGCGTGGAATGCCGGTAAAGTTTGTCGGGTCGTGTTTGCTCTGAAAATATTTCCGAATACTCGGTGTGCCAAATATTTACGACCTCTAAAACCACTGTTCGTATTTTAATATTGCTTTAAATAACGATTTGATATGAGTGGACACCTGAGTTAATATGAAAACAAAACACTATACATATCGCGGCGAATCTTAATCCCTATGACAGCTGTCGTCTCAGTAAAATTTTGCATTTTAAGGTCATAAACTGTATGGAGATGACAGCTGTCATAGGGATCAGGATTCGCCGCGATACGTATAAGAACACTTTTCAACCATTTTCTTTGTTGTAGTACTAGCTTAATCTTAAGTATCCTCGACGTTGTGACATTCTGGAAATTACTTTCAGAATATTTGAGTTTTCGTTAGTTTATAGTTACCCCAATATTCATAAAAATCTATCAAAAAACAGAACGAACGTTGGGCGTCGAAATATATGCCATTTCATATCTTCAGACCTCTTTTCTACCTGCCTTAAAAACACTTGCTCTGCACAAATCTAAATGTCAAATTTTATATGAAAAAATGGCAGTGGGATTGTCCTAACGAGCGTTTGAAACTTACGTGACTACCCCCCAGGTCATATGTGAACAAGTTTGATTAATTCCTTATATACATTATCCTGGTTTATCTCCGCTAATCTTCTGCTCAATAATATATGTACATTAGATGTTAACATTATATGATGAGTCTCAGTATTCAGCCTTCAACGGCATGCAAATATTAGCCTAGTAGCCAATTATAAATAATTTCAAATAACACAATTAATAATAATAGAAGAAAAAAATATACAATAATGTCAATAAATCCACAATTTACATTCAACATAGATTAATAATTACAATTTAAGGTTCTAATAAATTATTTTCGTGCAATGTCCAAATATTCCTTTATATATATATATACCTTACCACTATTGGTATAATATTTAGTAGAAGATAATACCGCGACGGTGGAAAGCACCGTAGCTTATGGCCGCTTGCAATTCCAGAAGTCACAAACGCATTGTGTACCTTAGGTAGGTTGATTTGAGGATTCGTTGTGTGGACAACCAGAGACACCTGCACATCCTTCACTCTCAACACATTGCAACCTCGGGAGTTCAGTTAGTAAGGTTAGTAGGTAAGTGTCTAGCAGAGCAAGTTATGGTGTTATTGCGGCTGTGGTTACCTGTAAGGTGGAATTGGGCTGCTCCAAATATGACTGAGATCATATTCCACTATGTGTATGTGCCCAGCTCTCTATTAAAGTCTTCCTACTACCATCTCCGCTAGTTACAAATTGTATCATATTGACACATTTCAATTCACAAAGCTACATTATTGTTTGTGATATTTTGCTATACCAATTTGTAAAATCTATGTATCTAGTAAATTGTTAGTGCGTCCTCTTGATAATAGAGCAGAAAAGCCGATGAGGGTCACGGTAACTCCATAATGGTACTTCGTTAGGGGTAATTGATGGGTACGAGTAATTAGCAAGTTCAATTTTAAGTGGCTGACGTGCGAGTCAACTTTGATCGCCGCAAGAATTGGGTAGGTAATTAATGGTGTTGATTTGATTTCATACTAAGGATGCCACTGTACGCGTGTTTGGGAGACTTAATTACTATTTTGTTTCTTAGCAACATTTATGTACATAAACGATATTGTTAAGATTAAAAATATCTGTACACGTATCTTTTTCAGTCAGTGATATTATTGGTGTTTGTCTTGTATACGTATATACGTACAGAATACGTCTAAATAACCATCTTTTTCTAGAAAAACTTTTCTCTACAGAAGTTTTTTACCGCTCTTATAAAAAAATAATAAGTAACCTATTCGTCATCCGAGTGTTTCTTTGCCACCTTCAAATGACTGACCTTTGAACTCAAATATCTCGGTAAATATCACTTTGAGAGAAGAGTTTAAATAATAAAACATCCTTATTTTTACGCAAGTTTTACGATAGAAAAAGCAAAGTTTTTTTTGTCAAATCTCATATTTGCGCCATTTTTTTTAACTGACTTAAAATATTTTATATAATTAACGAAACGCTCACAAATTTTTACGAGAATTGGTTGAGAAATGCGACCTGTGGTCGATAATAGCCGGAAATCTGGACAAACGGACAATAGGACGTACGAAAACCATTTTCCCCGAGCTGAAAAGGAGACGCTTTGCTCGCTTCTTTCAATCGGTTAATAACGAAAAATGTTTTATTAAATCAAAGTAATTTGTAATTTCACGAAGTAATGCATAACAAATTAAAATTACAAAATGTAATTTGTACATACATTTACATTACAAATTACATTTACATTTTGTAATGCAATAATTAAAATTACATTTTGTAATTGTAATTTGTAATGCAATTACTTTTTGCCCCACACTGATATTCGGTAATATAGCGTGGTGAGTGGTTGAATGTTGGTATTGAAGGTGTTCGCAATACAAATAAATTAATAGTTTAAAAATCACTAGAAAAACACGCTTTTATAAATGCACGTAAAAACCAAAAATAAATTATGGATCGTTCAAGTTGTCTCTATTTCTGGGCTGAAGTGTCAACTATGTGCTTTTAATTATAATATTTGATTGTAACAGCGTGGGGCGCTGGAACAGTAACGACTTTTGTACAACTTGCTGAGAAATCAAGCAGGAAGCAGGTTACAGAGATCGGCGCTCCAACTGGAGTTGCAGCACGACTAGTAGGTGGCTCTACAAGTCTACATTAACAGTCTGTTCAAAGTACCAGTTTGTCAAACTCAGACAAAACATGCGCCAGCAGCTAGGAGACACGACAGTCACCGACATTTTGAATGCTTCTTCTTTAAGGCAATTAAGTACAGCATAAACGTTATGCTTTTGTGCGACCTCATGCAGCTTCCGCCAGGAAGTTAGTATTAGTATTTGTTAACAAGAAAGTCTTGAACAGACTTTTTGTATAACTTGCTGAGAAATCAAGTTAAGAGATGTTACGAAAAGTATATCCTGTTCCAGCGCCCCACGCTTTTACAATCAAATATTATAATTAAAAGCACCTAGTTTACACTTCAGCCCAGAAATAGAGAACTTGAACGATCCACAATTTATTTTTGGTTTTCACGTGCATTTATAAAAACGTGTTTTTCTAGTGTTTTTTAAACTAGGTATTAATTTATTTTATACTTTTTAGTCTTTGATAACGAAATATTTTTAACATTTATACATTTATTTCAAGTAGGCGAATGAGCCCCCATCCTCTCCATCTCCGCCATTGCGTCTGTATTGCACGGTGTTTTACCTGTCAGCTTAGAACAATCTAGCTCTTCAATCTGGTGACAACTAAGTGATTTTACTCTACTTAGGGCCACATACGCCTGTCCAGCCGCAAGAGTACGGGACCCTAAGTACACCACTGCGTGGTCTATTAACCATCCTCATGCCATTCAGCCCTCGGCACGTTTCTCACCTTGGCTTGGATGGGATCTTTAACAACCTACTACCCTATTTACACGTCAATATACATCGTATATAGATATTCAATATTATTCTATGTACACTCTCCTTGTACAAGTCTATATACATTTTACACAGACACCAATGTCAATATTTACATTATTTACAAGTCAATATAATAGGTTTGTAACTTGAAACCTGATTGCCCCGTGTGGTGTCGGGTAAGCCCCGTGTGGTGTCGGGTAAGAATAGCACCACCCCCTTTCTTCCTGTGGGTGTCGTAAGAGTCGAGTAAGGGTACAGGGTTGAAGTGTGTTGTGGGCGATGGGTTAGCAACCTGTCACTACGATATCACATTTTGACGATCTTTTATACCCACATTGATGCCAAAAGTGGCACTGGAACATAAGTTTCATGTGCTCTGCCTACCCCTTTTAGGGATAAAGGCGTGAATGTATGTATGCATGAAACACGATCGTCTTCAAAGGCCATTACGTGACCTTTTTCAGAAGTGCAAACACGACTATGATACGATATTTATTCCATCATTGAATGCCAGTGCCTATCTTCCGGTTTCATCATCAGACCTTGAAACCTAATCGTGGTCAAAGTTCATTACAAGACTTTCTAACAAATCCAAACACAGATATGATACGATGTTTCATCATGAAGTTCCAGTTCATATCTTCCGGCTCCATCATCAGATCAGTTCGACAGTACCATATTAGTGTATTGTCATCAGAACTACATACATCTGCTAATTTTCATGACGCTACGATCCTTGGAAGATAGTTAAATTAGTTACCTTAGATTCCATTACATAGTTAGTTACATACGGGTAGACCTAATATATAAAGTGTGTTAAAAAAATAAAAACATTTTCATCCGCGTCATACATTCCCCCAAAGATAAAAAATCTAGTCTGTATAAAAGATATCGAAATTACAGAAAAACCGCTGTTGCGACTAGCTACAACGTAATCATTTTCCTTCCGGAACACGGATTAACATCGGAAAGAACTGGCGACTGACCGGAAAACAGACCAAAACGAATAAACACGATACTTCGATGTCTATTCACAGTTGCAAAAGAAGATTGTCCCCAAATATTTATTTATTTATTTTATTAATTATTTAGCGTTGTTTGGTGAAATAAAAATAAACACACAATAAACATTGTGTGAGATGTAGTAATCACCGATATATTTAGTAAGGTGCAGGGTACTAAAATAATAATATGAGTCGTGGTTTGCAAACTAAATTGCATTTGTTTCGGATTCTTTCGTGTCTAGTGGAATATGAGGCTCGGGTTTAATGCTCCTCAATTTAAATAACTTTACGTCACACCTGGCCATAATGCGAGTTTCACTGCACGCTGCGCGTACGGTATAACTCGCATTGTGGCCAGATGAAGACGTAAAATTGTGTACTCACCACGGGCGGTAATTCGTAAAGCCCCAGATCGCATATTTATGGCACAAACACCTGCGATCGGGGCCATTTACGAATTCACCGCCCTAGGTACGTAATGTACTATTATTTGCTTCCTTATACCCGACTATTTTCCTTATACAATATATTCTTGCGTTACGTAACAAAACACACACTATAGAACTGTTTGTACACTGTTTAATTTTTACACATAAGAAGCAGGGGCATATTATATAAATCAGCCAGTTAGTAAGTACAATTAAATGGAACAACGGAACCGTTACAATTACCTAAATTTCCCAAATTCAGCATAGACAAAGAGGTGATTAAACTTTTTGCTTATTACCAAGCTGTTAACCCCAACGATAATTATCTAATAAAGTATACCGCCCTTATTTCGGCCCTTCCTTATCTGGTGCTGTCAGTGCACCATTATTAATAACGCTCATCAGAGGTCGCATTATGTTACCTCGATTGCCATCACAATCTCGTTAATTCGACGAAAGCACTGCCTACCATCGTCACTTTTATTTTGCACGAATGTTTTATTGTAATAATTGTATTAGAGTCTTAGCAGGAAGAGAATTGTTGACAGGCATTGGATTTGAGGGCGTACGAGCACTAATTTACCGTTATCGTTGTGTTTTCAAAACTGTCTCGTCATTATATTTCGACACCACAAAGTTATGCCAATTGATAGTGGAGCATTTCGCTGATTTCTCACGCTGGTAAAACCGAATAATGATTATTGTCAGGAAATTTTACCAATGTAGAAAGAATTTCAGCCGGAAGACGTCCACTGGTGGACATAGGCCTCCCCAGCAGGGATCGGAACCGGTTTTTTGCAAAAACCTCGAAATAACCACATATCTCGAATTATTTTATACTTCATGTCTAGGACTCAGTTGTATTTTGAGGTAACGACTGCGTATTATTAGATTGCCCAATTAGAAATGAAATAATTAACAAAGAACGAAAAAATAACGTTTTCGTTCCCATACAAAAATACCGGTTTCCGGTCCCTGCTCCCCAGACATAGGTTGCGGGAGTCCGCTGGAGGCGGGTGACGCAGGACCGGTCATTGCGGCACCCTTTAGGGGAGACCTAAACCGAATAATATTGAATGTTATTTCCCTTGTGGTCCTTTGAATGGTTGAACCTTTTTTCTTGATTTTCAATACGAACACATAATAAGAAAAGATGAAATACGTCGCTAAAATAAGTTTGACAGTTTTTACATACGACAAAGTATTTTTGATATTTAATTTTAATTCCCTTTTCCGCCACGACGGATCTTAATCATAACATCACGGCTCTTTAAAACCGAAATCAAATTCAATAACGAGTGGGTATATATATATAAACGTAAGTACAATAGAATTGTCAAAATATTATTGTGGAGAAAATAAATAAATGGTTGGCATTTTAGAAGAATAGTCTTCTTGTACCGAACCAGTTCGTACGAGGGGCACACTGAAAATCGAAATGGTTCAGAAAAAAACAATTAAAGATATAACTTAATTATGGTTTATTATTAGGGTTCCGTACCAAAAAAGGTAAAAAAGGAACCCTTATGGTTTATGGTGCGACTCCGTCTGTCTGTCAAAAAGTGAAATGTCTCACGAACTACTTAATTAAGCTATCAATTGGAAATTTGGAATGGTTTTAAATGAGAGTTAACGACGTGCATGGAAAATGAGAAATTCAAACATATATTTTATTTTTCAATGAAAAATTAACAATATGGGGGGGGGGGGGTCAAGTGGGGAATCATATGAAAGAGCTTGAGTTGCACTTTTTGAAACAGTTTTCTTTTTTTCTACATTGGTAAAATTTCGATCTATGAAGGAAAATTTAAAAAAATACCTTCCCAAACCCCCCCCCCCCCCCTTATCTCCGAAGTTATCCAAGCAAAAAAATTTAAATTATTACTTGTGATTAAGATAAACATAAATATTACTGGAAAAGTATACCTTTTTCTGTCTTACTAGGAAATGATTTTGGAAAATAAATCAAAATATACTCTAGTATTTTGATTTATTTTCCAAAATCATTTCCTAGTTAAATTTGCAATTTTTTATCAACTTTATAACTATTTTTTTGTTTTGAAATTCCTATAGGACTAAAATAGAAGTACTCTCTTTCAAATAAAAAAAAAGTATTCGAGATCGGTTCACGTGATAAACAATAATCGCTAAAACACCAACATACATAATTTCCCTTACTCGTTAGTGCCAAATGGGGCCGATAGATGCCGCTGACCCCATTCCTATTTCGCGCTGCTTAGATTTTTCTAGAATTAATGGGGTTGGGATATTTCAATAGCAGGTCAAAAAAAAAATTAGTTCGATAGTCGTAGTGTAAAAGTTATTCGTTGTTTGAAATTGTTAATGCTACGTCCAAGTTACTTGATATAGACGAGAAAATAATTATTAGAATGAAGGCGTCAACTATTGGGACATTTACTTTACCTTGAGTTAATTGATAGGTAGTTTGTACGGAATCCTCGGTGCGCGAGTCAGACTCGCACTTGACCGGTTTTTTTTATTAAGTACTAGCTCTGCCCGCGTTCCGTCCGCGTGGAACTCGTCTATTTCTATATCGTGGCTACATACAAATATTCACCCCCTTAGGAGATGATTTTCAGAATGTATATCCTTTGTCGGTACTCGAACTATCTCTATACAAAATTTCATCTGGATACATTTTGTCGATTTGCATACAAAAGCGCACATACCGACTAAATTTATCCAATACTTTTTTGTATATAGTTTTTATGCTATGTGATAAAACATTTTATTAAGTCAAGGCTGAAGTTGACATTTTAATGATCGCAAATTTTAGTGTTTTTCTGCCGACACAAAGTTCAAACCACGATCAGTCCCGGACACCGTGATTTTTCAGGGTTATGTTATGGTTTCTTCATTTGTATCAAAAAAAACTATTAATGGCCTTGACGTCTCTCACCAGAACTTTTGTAGAAAGAACACAGGTCTCATTTCTTCTTCTTATAAAATATGAGGTAACGCAATAAGAGAATAGCTTTTCAACACATTTTTTTTATTTAACTTTTTTCGCTTTAGTCATTCGAATACTAGTCTATTATTTTTTTTCACTACCGGGATGTATTCAGGAGTTACCACTGTTTTTGAACGCCCTTTAGAAGATAGAGCTAAGTCTAGAAATACTGAGATGCTAGCGATATATTGTCGTTAGGCTACATTAAATTAAATAACATTAATCATTAAAAAAATTGTTTACCCAGGCAAGATTTTTAAATAACCATGTGATTGTTTTGAAAAACAAAATGTTTCAAAGAATTTCACGTGCAAGCTCTCAATCGATCATTGCGGACCGAAAAAACTTAAACAGACTTTTTATTAAATATTATACTAATTTTCGTAATTATTTTAAATTATGTAGGTATCCAAACTTCAATGTTATCGTTATGGAAGATTTTCGGGTAACTTAGTCCTAAGTAATCCATTCCCGATGATTTCGGTGTACCATACGTAATTAATCATACAATAATCCCCAAATAAGATTTTAAAAAACATTGAATTTTCATGAGCAAACGATTCAAATCGGAATTATTTTGTAACCTTGCATTTTAAATTATGACAGCTGACATGACATGAAAGTTGTCTATCGTTTTATCTCTTTTATTTATTTACAACACTTCCTCTCATCCATAAGAACCTGCGCCCAATAGTTGGTCGTATATAATCTGCTACATCACATACAAATCCACCTAATTACCTATGGATAGGGTTTGCAAGATCCGTCAATATTTCGGATCCGGATATTTCGGATATATAAATCGAACGGATCCGGATATCCGGATTTTTATAGATAAACGGATCCACAAGGTTTTTTTGTATAAAGTAGGAATGTAAGGCCAAACTAAGAAAAAACTAAAAACGGCTATACCACCGTATTTATATACCTGAAAGATTTTAAATACTTAGATACGCATTCCCGAGGTCATAAGGGGTATAAAACTTTATTTTGTTTCAACTTTTAATTTACGACTACAAACTAACTAGCAAAGTTAGTTCAGTCACTGAAAGCTGTCACTTGAATAACTACAACCAGGTCGCGTTAACTCCATACCTGGTGTTCGTACATACATTTCAATAAGCTCTATGTATACAGTTAATTCGATAGGGTTGTAAAAGAAATTGACATGATGACTCGGACGCCTTACTCAGTAATTGATTGGAAGAAGAGCCAACATGGAAATCGTGAAAATCATGGGAAGAGGTGTTTGTTTAGCAAGGGACATTCCATTAGGCTAATAAGACTAGGTGTGTCTAGATATGGCAAAAACGGTATATATAGCGCACTATTCTTATTTTACATGATCATATTATAAGTCAAGACCATAATACTTACTAAAAAAATATTACAATTATAAAACGTAGGAATTGATGCTGCATTTACGTTTTACTTCCTGTGTCAAATCAAAGACTTCAATGTGTCCAATATACTTCTTAAATATTTCTTTAGGTACATCTAAACTAACTTTAGTAAGAAGGTACGTACATATAGTCTAAGAAATATTTGATTTAGATAATTATTTAGTGCCTACGGTGGATTAGTGCATTTGACCCAACGCCAACTTTCGACATCCAATTCAGCAATGTTGTGAATAATAAATTAAAAACAAAAATAATCTGGTCTGGGATGAAGAAGTGGCGAATAAAAACAGAGATTGAGAATGATCTACATTATATCATTCCGTTTTTAGCGTGGACTCGGTACAAACTTCATTTTGTAGCGGTATTTTCGGTTTTCATGGTTGTATTTTAAGGATCCGTAATATCCGAAAAATCCGGATCCAGGATCCTGTCAGATCCGGATCTGAAATTTGGCGGATCTCCGGATATTTCGGATTTTCGGATATCCGGATTGCAAACCCTACCTTTGGATGAATAAAAATGTTACATTGAAATCATCGGACACCCAGGAACAATCAGGAACTCTGAATATTCCTAACTACTTATACTTATGTGTAACTGAAACCTATACTGTAACGTTTTTAAAGAAAAAGGTGTCTAACACGACTACTCTGGGTTCGGGTTCTTTTTACGTTCACTTTAATACAATAAGCATATTATCGTAAGGTTTAGTTAAAATAAAGTAATATTATTCTGCTTCATACTTTTATAGAAAATACAATTCAAAATTTCAGCAGTGTATTTTTGACTGTAACTTGATGAAAATCCTTCCCATTTTAAACGAAAAATAACATTTATTTTAAATTGTAGAAATAAATACGTAATACCGCCTTTCAGGTTCACTAACGACATGCATAGCGGGGGTTTGTTCGGTGAAAGTTAATTAATGTTTTTGTCTGGTTTGCCCTTGTAAGTAGCTAAAAATCATGGTCTAAAATTAATTGTTTAATTATTCGTCTTTCACAAACACTGAGTATAATGTCGTTTTAAATTCAACGAATACAATTATTAACTGTAAATCGAAAATTAAGAAAACGACTGATTGAGGCACTTTTGTCTTTACAATAAAGAAAAAAACGATTTTTACTAAAATATAAAGGGAGTAGCTACGCTAGATGACCTTTTGTGAAACACTTGGGCTCTTAAATGGCTGGTGTACGTGGGTCACTAGGAAAGTTTGAGGATATTGAAAATTTATAAAAATAACGCAACTCCTTTTACTAGAGAAAAAAAAACTGTTGTCTTTTTTTCAATACCGCGGGCTTTTCTCGTCAACGATGGATTTGCAGTTCAGATGGTTTGGTCAATTTAAACGAGGGACTTCTCCTTGAATGATAATAAACGCAGTGGTCGCCCGCGACTTAAGTTACAGAAGAAAACATACTGGCTATGAAAATAATTATCAAAGAAGAACCAAAAGTGACTTATAAACAAATAGAAGAGATTCTTAAGATTTCATCGCCAGCTATTCATGGGATTTTACACATCTAACTTGGATTCAGAAAATTGTATTCACAATGGGTGCTTCACTCACTGCAGAACAAAAAGAAACTCGCGTGACATATTGCAGATATGCTTGTAAAATTTGATCAGGGAGAAGGGCGGGCCATATTTAACGTCATAACTAGAGACGAGAGTTGGATTACCACCGGATTACACCGGATTACCCTGAAACCGGCAATCCACAATTTGGGTATTTCCAACGAATGTGAAACGCGGGCGAGGTGTTGGAAAAGTGGTCAAGTGGCTAACAATTTCTTTAGATGACGAAAAAACTGTAAATGCTGAGTGGTATAGTGGAGTGTAATTACCTGTTGTGTTTTATAATTTAAAACACAAACGACCTAAAGCTGGTTTGAGGGGACTCTTTTTGCATCGTGACAAAGCCGTTTTTACCAAGGAATTTTTGAAGAGCATTGAGATCCAAGAATTATGTCACCCTCCATATAGCCTCGATTTGGCTCCTTGCGATTTCTTCCGCTACCCGGAAATCAAACTTGGACTTCGTGACACGCGATTCAACAATTCCGAGGGTGCTCGGAATGCCCACTTGCAGGCCGTAGAAGATCTTCCTAAGGAATCGTCGGTCTCAGAGCATTCAAATTTATACCTTAATGTAATTAAAATAGAAAAGAATATACATTGATAAATTTAAAGTGGTCTGCGCTGCGCTCCGCCGGTTTAGATGACCCGATGTATAGAAGCTAAAGGAGAGTATTTTGAGAAACTTTAATCAAAAAATATTAGAATACCTAATATTTAATACTTACCTTTTTTGTATTTCAAAACTTTTGTAGTGTAGTACAAATTTGAAAAAATCATGTTTCCCCTTTGACGTTTAATGTTCTTGTAGAACATTAAATACTATGTCAAAAATCTCGAAAACAGGCTATTTGCTACTGCTCCTATACCACAAGTCTTAAAAAAATATAGGTAATTAATTTATCTCAACGTATTCCGAAATAATCATTCAGTTTTAGTTTCTTAGTCCTTGCGCAGACGTAGAGCACAGCATATAGTTTAGTTTTATTTATCTCATTACACAATTATCATATAACAGTTACACTGTAAATATAAATAATATAAATAAAATAATTATAATATAAATAATAGGAAAAACATTAAAAAAACAAATAGAATATAAAAAAAATTAGTGTACTGAGAAGTACCTTATCAATAATTGGCGAACATAAAAATACAAGGCCAAAACCAAAACCTCGTCCCTTAGTCAAATAAAATTAAACAAAAAATACCTATAGAGCTAGCAAATCTAGCAATAGCGTAGCGAGCGAGCGAGACAGCATTTTGGAGGTCACAGTCACTTCAGCTTCAACTGGTAAGACATTTATGAGTGAAGCGGTAGCACCCCGAATGAAAGTTACAGGAGTTAACCCCGGTGTTACAAGCGTCATAGGCAACGGCGACCACTTGACCGTGACGCTGACCACAATCGTTTTTTATATAGTTGTTATTTTTTATAAAAGTATTGCTTCTGGAGTTTTTACTGACTTGGTGAAATATAGTAAAACTATCCCATTGTTCAAATCAGGAACAAAATCAGACCCCAAAAACTTCAGACCCACCTCAATACTACCGACATAAGAAACTTACACTTAATCAGCTTCTTTCCCATTTCAACCGTAATAAATTGGACCAATTGGATTTATAAGGGGCCGTTCCACCAGTAATAACGGTGTGGTGCTCAATGCTCATTAAATTTCAAAGTGGATAGAAAAGATAATGGCTTTGACGACATTATCGATGTGGTTGTCCACTATTGTGGATTGGTTTACAGCTAATAAGCTGCTTCCAAGTGCGAGGAAGTGCAATGTATTTCAAATTGGTGTACTAAGTATAGTTACTTCCTCAATGTTAAGTCCTCCATAGGATTCCATAATCCTGTTCCGGGGGAGGGAAAGCGGTGGACATCCAGAGTATCTTTGTGCAATAGAAACGAGTAGTGCGTCTAATTTATGAACTAAGTAAGACGACGTATTTGTTATACAGTGTTTTTTTTTAAATGGGACAGTATGGGGAAATCCGAATCTAAAGGAGATAGAGGAAAAGTGTCCAAGGAGACATTAGGTGTTTTTTTATGTAAACAAATTTGGCTCGTTAAAATTTTTGGTCAAGCGTGAGTTCATTCTATGGAAAGAAAAAAATAATCCTTACATGAAACAGAGCCGACCCGCGTCAAAAAAAAATTGACCAACTTTATAATTTTTTAAGAACAACTCACGCTTGACCAAAAATTTTAACGAGCCAAATTTGTTTACATAAAAAAACACCTAATGTCTCCTTGGGCACTTTTCCTCTATCTCCTTTAGATTCGGATTTCCCCATACTGTCCCATTTAAAAAAAACACCCTGTATAACATCTGAGTACATAATGAGGTTTCTCATGACATAAGGTGTTCATAGGATTGTTTATTTAGTCTGTCAATAAATATCCTGCAGCTTGAATATGTCATGCTCGCCAAAAGGTCCTGCTTACGACGGCGGCGTCGTTGATCCGGTCGCCACCATCCCTAACATATGGACGAGGGGGCGATGCCAGAGATACGCGTCATACTCCAGCCCCCCTATTCTTGTTTTAAGCTCACCTCAACGCTCACCCTCAAATATATCTTGACACGGCGATGCGTAGTAACCAAGCGTAGTTAGAGGTCTAGTTTTGTGACGGGTGAACGGCGGGGTGAGCCGCATTAACGCTTAGCGAATAACAGCCCTGAACGGGTGCTGTTTGTGGAGTCCGGTCAGTTCATTTTTCCAAGGAGGTCAAGTAACTTCATGCCACCATTCAGCGGAATTGGCATGGAGATTTCACTCTGTTCTCCCTTATTACTTGGTTTTTGACGCTCAAAGACCTTATACATCAGATCTAAGATATATGGATTGTTATTTTTTGTCTCATGTTGTTTTGGATGTAGTTAATTGTATTATTCAATGATGACGTCTATTTAGACTTTAGAGTCTATAGATACACAAGTTGACTCAATAAAGTGCCCTTGTGCAAATCGGCGAGCCGTATATATACCATGTTTTTTTAAGATACATGTCAAAAAAAATCCTCATTTCACTTATCACAAATGAAGAATTTTATTCAGGGCTTCACAATAGCGGGCACTGTAAACCCTAACACACAAAATTTTAATTAGTTTGTCAGCCGCCGTCCAACTGGTTTAATATAGAATTATATGTCTTTTCATACCGCCACACAATGTTTGCAAACGCAACTAACACAAATACCGAGTCAGAAACAGAAAATTACGTTGACATGCTATTGTCAGAGCTACCTCCGCCCACAAGCCTTCGTATTATGTGTAGGGAAGGGACTAGCTGACTAAAATTATTGGATTGAAATAAAATTAACACAGGTTGCACCTGGGTCATGGCGCGTGGAAGCGAGAGCGTGCGACAAGTACCTTACCAATTCGATTTCAATCAGATACGTTTAGGGTAACAAACACCATGGTTGATGAGCACCTGCTGCAAACCATATAACTTAAATAGCGAAGAGGATGCCAATAGATTACCCAATTAGGATTTGATCAAAGAAAAACAAGCTAATAAAATAATTCATTAAATTAAATCGATATCCAACTTACGCCACAACTTGATGGTAACATTCCTTTTTGTTCTCTTCGGGACGGAAATTGATATCGACAAGTTTTCTGAGCATCAAAAACTTAAATTTCCAAACGAACCAATTCACATTTTAAATGCACCTAAAAATAACAAAAATTTGGGCCTTAAAGCCCAATATCTCGCAAACGAATCACTGAGTTGAAAAAAAGTTAGGAAACTCATAATATTTTTGAAACACCTATCCTACGATACCACACACTATATGGGCTTAACGAGAAGAAAAAAAAAAACATTCCCAGTTTAGGTGTAGGTGGGGAGAAATTACCATTTTTTTTAGGTTTTATTTTACTGTTTTGTCGGCGTAATTGATTTTATATACCCATGCCAAATTACAGTTTTCTAGTAGTAAGGGTTACTGAGCTATGCCGCAGACGGACAGACAGACAGACGGACGAACAGACATGGCGAAACTATAAGGGTTCCTTGTTGACTACGGAACCCTAAAAAATACTGTCTTAAACCGGTATCAGCAAGAATGCAAATAAAAAATTAATAACTAACATTGCTTGAATAAAACACCGAAAAAATAAAAACAACCTTTCTTTATCCTTCGTAGTATCTACGGAAGTCATTAAATTGTACCCCATCCCTCTTCAACGTTACTATTAGAGACGCGTCGAACGTTCGGTAATTATTCGATAAGTATTCGGCAAAACCAAAATATTTTATAAATTAGAATAAATTCAACTGCCAAATATTTACCGAATAATTTAAGAAGTCCTTCTCTGCAAGTTGCAATAATGTGATATGTAAACATCGTCATGAATTCATTTTTATGATCATATTGCAATTTCAAAACAAAAAATATTTTTACCACTAAATGACAGACTAAGAGCGGGTTGCACCAAACCGTCTGTAATCGTAAGCTGTGTTCGTAAATGTGAATGAATGAGAGGTTTGACAAGTTTCTATGGCAGTTCTTAATTTAGCTGCATATTGGGGTAACACGTATAACATGCGCTGAGTATTGAAATGAATGAATGAATGAAATGAAAATTATTTATTCCAGACAGAGTCCATAGGTGCATTAAATCAAATTAAGTTAAATAACAATAGAATTACATTTGGCCGAATATTTCCTTCGGAAACAGATGGACCATTATTCGGTTCAAAATACTAAGGGCGGGTTGCACCAACTTACGATTACAGACCGATCAACGTTAAATATGGCAGCTGTCATTCCATAGAAACTTGTCAAACCTCTCATTCATTCACATTTACGAACACAGCTTACGATTACAGACGGTTTGGTGCAACCCGCTCTTAGTCTGTCATTTAGTGGTAAAAATATTTTTTGTTATGAAATTGCAATATGATCATAAAAATGAATTCATGACGATGTTTACACATGAATGACAGCTGCCATATTTAACGTTGATCGGTCTGTAATCGTAAGTTGGTGCAACCCGCCCTTAGTATTTTGAACCGAATAATGGTCCATCTGTTTCCGAAGCAAATATTCGGCCAAATGTAATTCTATTGTTATTTAACTTAATTTGATTTAATGCACCTATGGACTCTGTCTGGAATAAATAATTTTCATTTCATTCATTCATTCATTTCAATACTCAGCGCATGTTATACGTGTTACCCCAATATGCAGCTAAATTAAGAACTGGTCTTAAAATTGCTGATGGCTTACCATAAACAACCTACTTAATTTGGGCGGGTAATGGTTTATTTGCCGCAACCTCATAGTAAATCAGTTGCGGCAAAAAAAAGTAGAACTATGACAAGAACAACGAATGATATTTCCCTTTCTGTCACACTTATTGAGATTTGTATGCTACCATCTCGTATTAAGTATCGTATTAAATTATTAAGAGTACTGTATGTCCATGTTCGGCGCATCTCCATTTACAATAATGAACATAACATTAAAGATGGGGTCCTGTCTCTTGACCAAAGAACTTTTAGTCAAATGTATCATTTGACAAATGTTTTATTTGACCTAATGCATTTTTCGTCAAAACAGTGGTATTTTCGGGTATTCTTTGAATATCATCAAACAGAAGTCATTAGGTTAGGTTAGGTTTGTTTTATAATAAATAAAGCTTTCTATTTAAGAAAAAAATCCATAAGTTCAAATGAAACTTGTCAAATGAAACATATTTTTATGGCCAACAGTTGTTTGGTCTAACATTAGTGTAAGACACCAATAGTTTTAATCCCCCGCAGCATTGTAAGCGTATTGCGTGATGCTGGCGCAGAAATATGCACGGTATTTACAGTGGCTCGAGCTCGAGGAACAGACATGTATGTTTAAGATTTAAAACTGCAATAACAAAGCTGTTTTAATGCTCTTCAATACGAAAATGTCACGAATAAAAAGCGGGTTGGAATGTTCATTCGCTAATTTCAACATTATTTTCGCCTCCACAATCCGTTCGTATTTTACAAGCATGTTTGAAATTTACAGCGCAATTTAAATTAAAAAGTGCTCAAACAACGCGTTTGGCTTTTTCATTCTTCCTCAATTTGTAGCAATCATTGAAAAGTGAACGACTTTGATCCTCTCATAATCCCCGGAAAGCCTTTAGTTCAGTTTAGCCTTCGATGAAACACCAGCAAAGTCCGGAGCAACATTTTAGGTAGAAAGTGGGTAGGCTGTTTCTTTTTAAACGTCAAGTTTCAACGCAAAAACGTATTTAAAAATGCTTAAATGAACCTCTAGTACAGTCATTATAGATTTTGACCCGTGAATAATTAGTTCTTGGATTATTTTTTCGTAGGTCCCTCGGAGGTGTCATTGGGAGTGTAAATTAAAAAGTAGACTGAATCAGGCTCCTGCGCATATTCGAAAAACGGTTTTTCTTAAATAACTCGACCATTTTTGACTTTACATTAAAACCGTGAGAACAAAATTGTAGGAAATTTGATTCTCTACAAGTTTGGTCCTTACAATTTTTCTTCTAGGATCGATATTTTGGAAATTAAACCTAAAAAAAAGGTGAGAACCAAAATTGATCAGAATTTGATTCTCTACAACTTTGTTTCTCTTCATTCATGCCGTAAAACGTGGAACATATGAGATAATGATAATATTTTGAATTTGTCGCGTTTTACAGGTTTAATTTCCAAAATATCGATCCTACAAGAAAAATTGTGAGGACCAAACTTGTAGAGAATCAAATTTCCTACAATTTTTATACTCATGGTTTTACTGTAAAATCAAAAATGGCCGAGTTATTCAAGAAAAACCGTTTTTCGAATATACGCAGGAGCCCGATTCAGTCTACTTTTTTTTAATTTACACTCCCAATGACCCCCCCGAGGGACCTACGAAAAAATAATCCAAGAACTAATTATTGACGGGTAGGGTCGGTTTTTTGGATATAATGACTGGGCTACTCAGCAAAATCAGTAATAAAACGCCTCTCATGTTACCAAAATCAAAAACTACTTATTACTTAAGACTTGCATTGCTTTCGAATGCGTGTTATTGATATTGAAATATATTTTAAATATGTGTTTATGTTTTTATTTTTATTGATTTTATTTTAATTAACTTAATATTATTTAATGCAATTTAAATGTGTGTATGGATGAAAATCTGAAATAAATGACTATTTAATTTAATTTATTTACTACCGGTAACCCTTTGCATAGTAGAATGAAATGGTTCCTACTTATCTTTCAAATTCGATAGTTTTGGGATGTAATACAAGTTCAATCAAATTAATGAATATGTAAAGATTTAAATACTTTTGCGGTAGAACCACAATGAACTTTCTACCTCTTAATTCGTTTGTTTGAAACAAAGGAGACTAGCGATACAAAAACTCCTCTCAGTTTGTGGGCAACCCTTTATTGAATCCAAGTTAAAAACTTTATAATTTCTTTGTAAAAGTTTATATTCAAAGTGTTAACCGAGCCGTCGCAAGACTGAACTCAAAAGTTTCTTATTATACACGTAAATTTTTACGACTTGAATTTCTCTTAGGTCCGTTGGAGTCATAAATTGGTGTCATAACGAGCCCTTTTAAATATTGAAATATATGTCATTGTTGAGTTTTAAGTGCCTAACTTTGTAAATTTTTCAAAAGTCATTGTTTTAATAAAAATCGAGTCATTTATGTACTGAGCGGTGAAAGAATATGCTTTCAAATCTCGTGGATTATAATGTTAGCAACTTAAACCCTCGGTGTGAATTCCAAGTAAGAAAATGTCTAACATTACAAGTATGAAGAAAATAACTACGTACCGACATGGGCTTTTTCTTTTCCACCATTCTTGTAACGTACTGTGTCCCAACCCATTTGGGGGCAATACTCGCACCACTAAAAACTAATTGAAACAATAAGAAACGTTTTGGTAATCGACGCTGCTGCTATCCCTCGTACCTAAATAAACTCGTACTAAAACGAGCATAATAAATATAGAAACATATTGATTTAAACTTTCACGATTCTCACACATTATTTATACTAAACGGGACTTAATCGCGTATAATTAAATTATTGATTTACCTCACTGAGGTCTCCCGACGTTTCGGATGTGTTGCAATATCCATGGCACAGTATAGGAACAGTAGATAAACTTCAAACAAAGGTAGATCGCACGGCTGCACACATGCGCGCGTGTTCGGTACGCACACACACATAGCTTTCGGGAATGATGGAGAATGCTTCAATCGAGGCCGCGCCGTTGCGGTGTTCGCTCGTTTTCACTCGCTACGTCAAAGGAAGCCGCCTCGTAGGTATGAAGACAGCGAGCCGCCAGTGCCACGATATCAAAAGGAGCCGAATAGGCTTGTAACTAAGCACCTACCAACATAGTGCAGTTTAGCAACTATTATACTTACTAGGAAATATTTTAGGCATAGTATAGTGGTATTAAAATATTCTTAGAAGTGGGAAACTAAAAACACATACCCAACTATCTATAATATTATTACTTTGTGTATACAATATTGTTTATTAAACTGTAACAGAAATACTTTGCATACTTAAAAGCAAAATTAGTATTATAGGTATGCCAAGCCACAAACGTGACACAGCCCTGCGCATCGAGCGAAAGTACGTAACGAACGCTCATAAACGGCCTCTGATTACCTACTGTATTATTCTTCTATACTGTGTCCATGTTCACGGGACAACTGGCTTGAGCGGGTATCAACATCTTCTTGCTGCGCGGGTTTTCCGAACTACCCGCATTTGGTCTTTATTAACCACTTGCACACTAGGGTTGTCACCCGACCGACACACAACACTATACTAATGTCCGGTGATATAACGGACGATATTTTTTGACTCTGGCATTTACTTATGATAGGATTCCACGAAGATGAAATCTTAAAACCGTCATCCCGGTTGTAATTACGATGTTTTCGAAGTTTGTGTTTAAATAATTTAATTAAACGCGATTAAGTCCCGTTTAGTATAAATAAATATAGAAACAGTCCAGATATACATTTAAATATAATAAGTTTTCTTGTCACATAATGCAGAAAACTTTCAAAAATCGCCAAAGTAATGGATGCCCAATTTCCATGTCACAATTTCCGTATGAGCCGTTAACATCGTTAGTATAACGAAAACTTGTAAAGCCTTAAGAGGGGTCTTGACGCCTGTCCTTGCACACTTTCCAGTAATGCGAGACTCGTGAGAAGAATACAGCCTTGCTAAATGGGCTCGATATATTAAATCCGAGGCACTGTTTATTGACAAACGGCCTGCCTTTCCGGTTCAGTTGCTCCAGTTGCTTTTCGAGGAATAAATCAGTTGGGTTTGTTGTATTGAATTGAGTGTCAATGGAGCCCCTATTTATTAGTAAGGAAATGTTATTAACCGTTTTTTGGGAGTGTGTATTAATGTAGTCACTGAGTAGGTATTAATTGATCTGCTTTTTTTATTACGAATTACTTTCTGAAATGTCGAAGTGTTACAGATTTCCGGCGGGCGTTCTTTTAAAATATTTTTGGATTCATTTTAAAAACCTTATACACGTAAGAACCAAATGGTTGGTCGCCGCCAGCTTTTGCTCGTAGAGAAGTAAATACTTCTCTACGAGCAAAAGCTGGCGGCGACAAACTTGTAGACTCGTTTAATGAGTTGAAACCGAAGGTTAGCACCGCGTTAGAGTTAAATGGAAAATTCATTTAATGCTAGGTACAAACCAGTTTCTACTATGCGTTGGTTTGGTTTAACCTTTAAGTTACCTTGCCGAACTATTTTATACAAATATTTTCGTGAATAAGTAAAGGTAACACGTTAAATACCAGTACTGACAGTTCTAACGAACAGTGACGTGTAAGAATTACATTGAAATTATGCTGTAACCTGTAGTCAACCCTTATATGTTGATTAAGTTCCGACAGAACAGAACACAGTCACTATGCTTGTATTGATTGGTTTGACTATCTAGTAGAGATGTACCGACTATAGTCGGGAGAGCCGACTATCCGGTCACTTTTATAGTCGGCGAATAGTGGAAAACTCAAAAATAAACTAGGTATCAATATTAACAAGTAAGTATTACATTTCCAATATTTTACTCAAATACAACAGATAATCATGATATACCTAGATGAACTTTTTGTTTTCTTCATATAAAATCCTACTAATATTATAAATGCGAAAGTTTGATGCGTGTTTGATGTTGTTACTCAATCACGCTTTAACGGCTCAACCAAATTAGATGAAATTTTCCACGAAGATAGTTTATAGCTTAGATTAAAATATAGGATAGTTCTCATCTCGGGCAAAGGCGCGGGCGGAAGCTAGTCGTTAAATATGTAATAGTCCGCGACTAGTCGGCCACCTCAGCGACGATTAGTCGGATAGTCGGCAAAATCCAAATCGGTGTGAACCGCTCAAGGCCTTATTCGGTAGCGTATTGCGATTCCGAATATCACTTATTTTTATTTTTTAGACCGCTTTACAAAACACAATTTCAACATTTATAAAAAGGTTGGTTAGCCCTGGTGCCCTACTACGCGTAATTGCGCACCTTGATTCATTGAAACTTCAGCAGGGAACAAATTCACAAAGCGTTTCAATAGTGAACTTGACCTCTAATTACGGCAAGTTGTACGGATCTCTGGGTCAAGTTAAAGTAGCCAAAATTAGTTTGAGGCAAGTTTAGGCGAATTGTGAATTACATTAGCATGTGAGTTTACAAGGACGGCGTTTCTAGGCAGTGTCCGTTAGGCCGGCCGCGAACGATCGTTTCATTAATTTGAAATTGTAGCGCCGCGTAGGCAACGCACATGCGACAACATTTCACGAGTGTCCATAGGCTAATACTTACTCCGGCATCTCAGTACCGGGCTCGACACTTACGAACGCAGCGTAGGCAACGCGCATGCGACCACATGTCACGAGCGTCCATAGGCTTATACCTACTCTTACCTACTCTGGCATCTCAGTACCGGGCCCAACACTTACGAGCGTAGTGTAGGCAACGCACATGCGACAACATTTCACGAGCGTCCATACGCTAATACACTGGCATCTCAGTACCGGGCCTGACACTTCCGAGCGCAGCGTAGGCAACACGCATGCGACAACATTTCAATTAAATAAGTTCACAATAAAAGAGTGTTCTGTTCTCTTTGTGTACTGAACATCAAATTCGGAATTCCGATGAAACTCAGAGGAATACCCAAAAGCGAATATAAAAATATTTTTAACGTTGTTACGGTTGAAATGGTATCTGCGAACAATATAGGTCAGTCGACCCTCTGCAACCTCAACAATTTGCTGCTAATAAATGGTACTACTGTAGCGTTTCCTCGTTTAATTATGAGTTCAACAACGAATTTACTACTCACTTTCTGAACTATAGGTACAACCTAAGACCCTAGGATAAAGATCAGAAATAGTTGTACGCGTTTTATTTTTCAGTTCTTTTTTTTGGTTCTGCCACGAACCGCTAACCCAAATCAGTGAATACTAATAATTCCTGTACAACAAAAAAAAAGACACAGGTTTTACAAGCAAATGTTTTCTTCTAGTTCATCGCGACCATAAAAAAATGCCATTTACCTCTAGTTGATGTTGCGGAAACAAACTTTTTTGTACTTACATACTTTTGTCTGTTATTTTGCCATTTTTTTATACTTTTAGAATTCTGTATTTTGTTTCTTCAGTTGTCAATAACGATTTCGTAACCACAACTAGTCGACTTGGTTTTACTACATTTTTCTATAAAAATTATCCACTACAGCTATCGAAGTCCGTTTTACTTGGTCCTATCTCCCGTCTTAAAATGAATACGCGAAGTAAAACCAAACAGCTGGCAACGCCGGCTAAAAGTAGTAAAGCGACGCGCTCGGAACCAGGTGCACCCGCTGTGGGTGGGGTCGGTCGGTTCAAAAGACAGGCCCTCGCAAAGACTGATGCCACAGAAACACCCGCAGCACTCGATTTCTTCGCGAGTGTCCCGTGACCGTCACCGGGCGCGGCGGCTCCTCTGCTTCGGCCGAACATTTTGACGTTTCTCCTAGTTGCACTGCAGGTCGCACGTATCAGGGTCTTCGCGGTCATCAGCTACTATAAAAGCACGGAGGCTTTCCGCGGAGGCCGAGTTGGCCCCTAGAAGTATGGAGCGAGAGCAAGATTTGATGCTTCACGAGACTGCTCGGCGAAGAAAACTACTTGAGCAGGTAAAAAAAGTAGAACAATTAGAGATGGAAGCTGCTCTGGCCAAAACGTCAATTTGCCCCAGAAATGATCGTCTTCGGCGAGGTAAAAGTGTTGAAAGCGCTGCCGCGGCTCAACACCGATCTTAAAGTGTTGTTCTTTATTTTTGTTTTATCGACTAAAAGTCGAACAACTTAAAATGTACTGAGAAAGGCCAACTTTCGTACAATTTCGGCCAACGCAACCGCACCATTTAGTAGACGCGCGCATGTCAATGTATGTAAGTAAGACAGAAAGACAACTGGGGAACCCTACACTGCGCGTGGCCCGACTCGCACTAGGCCGTTTTTCTTGTATGAAGACAGTCATTATTTACTATTCTAGACTCAAGAAAGTCAAGAAGCAAAAAAATATGCATTGAAAAAAGTACATGAACGCTAGAAAAAAAACGCATTTAGTAAATATGTGAGCAAAATGTGAAAATATTGGACGTCGAGCAATTTGTTTGCGTAACGACGTGAAATACGACGGCACATGCAATCATTTCACATTCAATATTTCAGTTATATTTCAATTTAGTGGCTATATTTATATCATCCATTTTTTCTACCTGGTGTTCATCTCGGCACCTCTGTGTGTACTATATCAAGAAATGTATGTAACAAGAGCTAGCTATAGTGAGTCTAAGGACTGGAATTAAAACGTTCCTAAATATTTAACATGTTAACCTTTTCGTTTCTTTCATCTTATCTACATAGCATGGAACCATAATCTTTTTTTGTTTTTACATTTAAAAATGTATAGTAGAGATAACATTACAGGTAGGTACACCAGCACCAGTATTTTCATCATTCACTTTTGTACAATCTTTATCAGATACTATTTCCCGACGGTATCTGGCTCGTTCAAGTTATAAAAGAGTGTATGAAAAATATGCTAAGTTCCGCCTGAGCGAACTACATATTTCAGCACTTATCTTACGTGATGTAGGTATCTAAACAAGTCTCGCAGAGGGACTAAGATATTTAATAGAATAGAATAGAATAGAAATTTATTCGGATAACACATCATTACACATACATTCACATAATGCACCTTAAGAACTAACAAATAGGGATGTGCTACCGAAAAGGTCTCCACTCAGCAATGCAGTTGACACAGCAGTGCCAACGGCGCTGGTTTTCTGTGGATCCAGTGAGGTGTGCGGGACAGCATACTGCGCTAATCGTATTAAGGGCGGGGCGGTATAAATACATAAAAAATACAAACAAAGTAATATTCAATACATAAGTATTAGTTTATAAATAAAATTGTGGTTAAATTAATTTGAATCTCTAGAGTTAGTTAGAGTGAGTGTTGGTGTTGTAGCACTTGAATAAGTAATAACTATAGAATAATATAATGTGTTATATTTCACTAGATATGAAATTGTTTAACAAATTGTTTTTGAGGTTGTTTTTTTTTAACGACCCATATCTAATGAGGGAGAGCAAAGTTAATTTATTTATGATTACCTACAGAAAATACGTCATACAATGTAAGTCTTGTTAAAAGGTCAAATGAGGCATACAAGTTGCACATTGTGTAACAATATTATAGACATTGAGAAATTGTGCAATTTTTTTGATTAGGCTTTTAACAATGCAATAAATCCGTTCATTGTAACCGAGTGCCGCGGTTTTTACATTTCTGTATTTTACGGTACTCCACTAATTACATAATTTTATAGAACGCCCCATGGTATAACTTCTATGCAATCAATAATGCTGAAAGATGAATAAAAAGAAAATTTAATCAAAGACGAACGGAATGTTAAAAAGGCGAAGGATTTCGAGATAATTTATTGAACATATTTCAGCATTTCATTTAATGTGACAGAAGAAAATCACGTCGTTATCTCAAAATCAAAAAACCTAAATTAAAATAAAATAAAATATCTGGGAATGATAAGAATGTGATTACACAAATGAGTAGTTTCAGTGTTCAGGGTTGCTGTACACTCACTTATTTTATACACATTATTAATCAGCATATCACTCCATCTTTATAAGAGACAGTTTAAATTAGAATTGATCATGAAAGGTTAAAGGTTACTGTCGTTACCGACTACTTTGAGTGGAAGAAGAAATCAAAAACTTATTCCATGGTTTATCCTTGTTTTACCGACAAACGTTCTATCGAATGTATGATTCGCTGAATTTAAATTTCATCGAAAACCCTTTTGTTTCAGAATTAGGTAATATACTTCTCCGGAATGTTATAAAACAAACCTAACGTATCCTAATGGGTTCCACAGAACAACAGAACGACCGTTTAGCTGAAGATAAGTATTTACCTAAAAAGTTACGGATTCTGAGTAATCAAAATTCGGCGAAACAATGCATTCAATGAAATTTTTGTCGGTGAAATAAGGCGATTATTCCGTATTTGGTAAGAAAATCCAAATAGAATTTGATAACCCAAAAAGACAAGGACAATTTTCACTTCCTTTGCGTCAGATTAATTTGTATAGATCTCATCTTTCATTAAATTACCCATCAGCGGGCAGATTGTGCGCCGTAAACTGAATTTATTCAAATTCATTCATCAATCCATTACAAACTGTTATTGTAGCGTAGAAATACATTTTTACCGTCAATTATCGCTTTTTATTTACCTTATCGGTAATAATATTTTGGTTGCCTCTTTCTTGTATTATCAGAATAAATAGTTTTTATGTAATGATAGGTTAGGTTACCTTTGTTACGCAAATGAGCCTCGACTTGCTACGTGATATAAGGGAAAAATCATCAAATGGCAAAGTCAAACTGATCCAGTGGATAAAATCAATTTTGCATGGATGGAAATCTGAGCTATGCCGAATTAACACTTAATCAAAAATATGAACTAGTTGAAACTGTCAGCAATTCTGGTTCTCAGAAAAGACGAATGTTTTTTTTTTTCAAATAATACCTACAATAATGTGACCGTCGATTGAAAAACCGTCACATTGCGAAATGAAAAAATGGAGGACACTTTCTTTCTTATCAGAATCAAGAGTGCCCATGATTCGGTGCAAGAAAAACAAAACCTATAAAAATTCTGAGAAAAATGTTATAACCTAAAGTAAAACCACCCTGAAGCATACAAGTTAGCTCTGACCGGCAGTTTCAATAAAGGTACCTATCCTAGACGAAATAAGTTAGTTAGAAAGTTCCGCTGGCTTTTAATTAAGGCTTCGGGGTTCTGATTCAAGACGTTCTAAATGTTCCGCAGTTTCAAGTGCTTCGGATTAGGTGATTCGGGGCTACTTAGCCGATAAACAGTTTGCCGAAGACGGATTTGGTGTCCGTTTGCCATTTAATCTATTAAACCTTGACTTGATAATTATTGAATCTAGTTTACTTAAGAAAAATATAAAAATATGACGTTTAACTTTCTAGTATCCAGCATAATACATAATATATCCTACTAATATTATAAATGCGAAAGTTTAGATGTTTGGATGTTTGTTACTCAATCACGCTTAAACGGCTGAACCGATTTGAATGAAATTTTGCACGTTCGTTTATAGCCTGGATTAAAATATAGAATAGTTTTTATCCCGAGTCCACGCAGACGAAGTCGCGGGCGGAAGCTAGTCACTTTATTTAGCGAAAGTAAAGTAGGTAAGAGCTACGGTAGCTTAGCGGTTCAGGTTCTGGCATGCGGCTGTCAAGCCCGGCTCGTAGGAATGAGTTTTTCGGAACTTATGTACGGAATATTTACCGTTAGCTTTTTGATAAAGGAAAACATCGTGAGGAAACCGGTCTAATCCCTATAAGGTCTAGTTTTCCTTTTGGGTTGGATGGTCAGATGGCAGACGCTTTCGTAAAACTAGTGCCTAGATAATATGTAGCGAAAGTGATATATAAGTGATTTTGACGACCGGTTAGCCTAGTGGGTAGTGACGCTGCCTACGAAGCTGAAGGTCCTGGGTTCGAATCCCGGTAAGGGCAAATATTTGTGTGATGAGCATAAATATTTGTTTCTGAGTCATGGATGTTTTTCTATGTATTTAAGTATTTATATCTATTATATATATATCGTCGTCTAGTACCCATAACACAAGCCTTACTGAGCTTACTATGGGACTAGGTCGATTTGTGTAAGATTGTCCCTTTATATTTATATTTATATTTATTTATATATATATATATCCATACAAAAAAATACAAAATTCTTTATTTTGTAAGATAAACTTTGTTTATATTCCTTTGACATAGAATGCCCATGCAATGTACTAGTACAGCGTCGAGCACTCGGACGTTTACCTTATATGGGATACTTACGTTAAATTGCTCAACAGAAGCAAATAATACAGACGAATAATTCATTTTAATATGCTCACAATACAAACTAAGCCAATGGCTTTACCCTATAAATTATGAATATGAAATATATTAACAGTAAATAAGATCTCGTTCAAAGCGCTCGCCAGAGCAAAAAGGTCACAAAGGTTAAGCCCGTAATAATCTATGTCGGGCCTCCACAAACCGTCTCCAATATAACTATTATGATCGCCCAATGAAGCTTGTAGGCAACTTACACGATTTCGTGAAATATTGGGGAAACTTGGCATTGATCAAAGTGTGGGGTAACCAACTATAATTTCGCCTCCCATTTTACACTCGTATTACAACGCGTCCAATTTGTTAGCAGTACGTGTCAGCGCACAGAATTGTATATACCTGCGAGTATATAAATACAATAATAATTCTGGCACACTTATTGTCTCCGTCACAAAAAAAAATCTGTGTCACTTTACTATAAAAATGCCGATTCAATTGAGTTCATACATGAACATCCTGTTCAAATTATTCTAAACAATTGAGGAAAGTTATTTATGACCAGGGTGGAATTTCAAAAACAAACTAGCCTCTGTTTGCACTAGAGGTTTCTGCACGCAAATTTTCATCATAATCTGTTTAGTGGGTAGAGTTACTTTTGGATTTATATTAGTATGTATATCGTCATCGTCATCTTTGGCATATACGTCCCACTGCTGGGCACAAGCCTCCTCTCATGGATGAGAGGGATAGGGCAGTAGTCCCCACGCTGGCCCAGTGCAGGTTGGGGACTTCACATACACCTTTGAATATCTTCGCAGATGGCCGCAAGTTTCCTCACCAACTCACCATGTATTGTAGTTAGACTTCTATAAACTTACCTCTCAGTGAAAACCTTGGGTGCAAATCTCAATTACTCGTAAAGCATATTTTTTTCAAAGCAGATTACATATCGATCAGGGGAGCCCTGAATAGTATCCCATGGGATATTTCTTTTGTAACTGCTTTATCTGTGTCAGGCGTGCAATAAAGAGTATTTGTGTTCTATTTGTATGTTTTCCTTCGCTGAAAAGTTAACGGTAAATACCAAATGATATCCCGTACATAAGTTCCGAAAAACTCATGGGTACGAGTCGGGATTCAAAGCCAAGACCGCCGTTTGACTGCCGCATTCTTGAACCACTGCCGTATCATTAGAAGCGCAATAACTCAAAATAATCATATTATAGTAAATATGTAGATTTATAGGTAAGTTACATTTATTGACAATAAATAGTCTTTATTCTTGATTTTAGTGCGATATATTTCTCATTTCATTAATAATTTCAAAGTTTTATGCACATAACAGTATTATGTAACATGTTTACAAAAATATGCAAATGTTAATGTATTCGTGTAAGTGAAACTTGGAATGAAGAAACAAAAGTTAACCAGGAAAAGTGAAAGCTTCCACAAACACCTGTCAGACTTAAGTTTCGTTACCGTCGAAGCATACAAATGTGTCGGGATCCATCATTAATAGCAGTAGGTACGCATCTACGTGTATACTTAAGGCGGCAACTTCCCAGTGGCGTCAGGTGCGTTGGCAATCATTCTTCGCAGGGCTATAACGTTACGTGTACAACGCTACCAATTTCATTTAGCCACTTCCAAAATCGAAAATCGAACGCACCCTCAACTACATAGGGATGAGAATCCCGTGATAGATTCTAATTTCACCCCCGCCTATGGCGTACGCGCTGGCAAATAAGTCTTGTCGCTGAAGATAAGCACTCGACTATTCAAGGATACCAAGGAACCCTTTGTAGCCTTCCAAGAGGAATTATAAGGGTTAGGGTTTATCTGTGGCTAATGACATCTTTTGACGAAGGATAACGGATTGTGGCGGCTATATTGGGAATACCTATCATGAGAGCTGATATGCTAGATTCTAGAAAATATAATTACGATAAAATGCTTTACATATAACCCTATTTTTTTTTTGTCTTTATTTTGGTACAAACAGTCATTACGAAGAATTACATTTTATGCATACCATTACATTTAATGTCGACAAGAAAGTACCGAAAAATATGGTAGATTATAGTACGTTGCAATGGACCTGGGGTATGTAAACAACAAAAAAAGTAGAAACACATTTGGGTGGAACTGTACATCAGGGACGTGATATCTAGCATAGCTAATATATGATGGCAGTATTTAACTGTCGGGAAACAAAAGTACTCCGTGCATGTAGACTTCCATCCGGTCGGGGTTTTAAAGTTAATATTGCTTACTAACTATTAAGGATTTTTTTTCAGTTTTAGCTACAATATAATTACCTTTTAGTTCTCGTGAGAGGGAGTGCCAGTAATATATGTATGTATATAATAATAATAATAATAACACCTGCGGTTGGCAACACAGTTCCAGCAAGCCCTTGAGCTCGGTTCCCTGCCTTCTTTCTTGACAACTGGTATCACCTCCCTGCTCTATAAGTCCGGTAGTACCACGGAAGCGAAAAACTACAGACCCATCACGTGCTTGCCTACGCTGTACAAGCTCATTACATCCATTTTGAGAGCAAAAATTAACGCACACATAGTTGCAAACAACGTTTTGGCCTCTGCTCAAAATGGATGTAGGGTTATGTCTCTTGGTACTAAAGAGCTCCTCCTCATAGACATGGCCATTTGCCAACGAGTCCGGCGGAACAGAGGGGCCCTTTCGACTGCCTGGATTGACTACAAGAAGGCCTATGATTCGGTGCCTCATTCATGGCTGAGGAGGATCTTAGAGTTGTATAAAGTTGATGCAGCTCTGAGATCCTTCTTAGGCGCTTGCATGGGGCAGTGGACCACAGTCCTTCGTCAACCGGGGGGAGGAGATTGCCCTTCTGCTCCGCAGGACTCTATAAGGATTGAACGTGGGATCTTCCAGGGCGACAGTCTGAGTCCTTTGTGGTTCTGCCTAGCGCTGAATCCGCTTAGCACCATGCTGAAGGATTCAGGACTAGGTTGCCGACTTCGGAGAGAGGGTGAGGTCATTTCTCATCTGCTCTATATGGACGACCTTAAGCTATTTGCACCGAATGGACATGACCTGATGGAACTACTGAAAACAACAGAAGTCTTCAGTAGCGCCATCAAAATGGAATTTGGTGTCGATAAGTGTGCGGTCATGCATGTACAGCGGGGGAAAGTTGTAAATTCAGCAAATTTGCAACTTTCTGAGACAATGTCCCTCAAATCTATCTCCGAAGCAGAAACCTATAAGTATCTTGGTATGTCACAGTCATTGGGTATTGAGGGTGAGGGCGTAAAGCGGGCGGTGAAGGAGCGCTTCTTTTGTCGCCTGACCAAAGTACTTAATAGTCTTTTGTCGGGCGGCAACAAGGTGCGCGCCTTCAACGCCTGGGTGATGCCCTTGCTTACTTACTCCTTTGGCGTACTAAGGTGGACTCAGACTGAGCTGGATGCCCTGGACCGAAGAGTCCGAGTACTGCTTACTGCGCATCGCATGCTACACCTACGCTCGTCTGTTATGAGACTGTACATCTCGCGGAAGTGTGGAGGTCGCGGCTTTTTAAATGCCAAGGACCTTCACAACCGTGAGGTGTGCAGTCTCAGGGATTATTTCCTAAAGAACGAGTGTGGGATGCATCGCGACGTAGTGGCAGTAGACGGAAACTTCACCCCGCTCTCCTTGGCAAACGAGAACTGGCGCAGACTTAAAGTAATGAGCGTCGAGGACCGCAGGGCGGTGTGGAGGAGCAAGGAGCTACACGGGCGGTTCTACAAGGCCCTCACAGGACCCGATGTAGATCTGCTCGCGTCGGTGAACTGGCTACGTTTCGGGGATCTCTTCGGGGAAACCGAAGGTTTTGTCTGTGCAATTGCGGACGAAGTTATCATGACGAACAATTACCGGAGGTATATCTTGAAGGACGGTACGGTCGACATTTGTCGGGCATGCCGCCGTCCCGGGGAGTCACTCAGGCATATTATCTCCGGTTGTGGTCATCTTGCTAACGGCGAGTACTTGCACAGACATAACCTTGTAGCCAGAATTATTCACCAGCAACTTGCTCTGCTATACGGTCTTGTGGCCTCCGAAGTGCCTTACTATAAGTACACACCTGCGCCAGTTCTCGAAAATGGTCGTGCCACGCTCTATTGGGATCGAACTGTCATCACGGACAGGACTATTCTTGCCAATAGGCCTGATATCGTACTGACAGATCGATCGAAACGCCAGGCAGTGCTCGTCGACATCACCATCCCCCATGACGAGAACCTCGTGAAGGCCGAGAAGGACAAAGCCAGCAAGTACCTAGACCTGGCTCACGAGGTAACCGCCATGTGGGATGTTGATTCGTCGATCATCGTCCCGATAGTCGTTTCAGCGAACGGTTTAATAGCGAAGAGTCTCGACCATCACCTCAAGAGACTCTCGCTAGATGGCTGGATCAAGGGTCAGATACAGAAGGCGGTACTCCTGGATACTGCGCGGATAGTCAGGAGGTTCCTGTCTCTGGCGCCCTGACCACCGGCAGCTTAGGCCCCGCCTCGCTGCCGGCGGTACCCTAGGTTAGGTTTTTATAATGATTTTGTTTTGTATGTATAGTTTTATATTTTACTTTTTATATAGTTATTGTAAAAACCTAGTCTAAGACGGAAAATGAATAAAGAGATAATAATAATAATAATAAATATATATATAGTAATACTATATATATATATACATATACAATATGCTAGATTTAGGAGTTACACGGAGAAATAAAGAAAATGAAGTTAATAATCTAAAAACTTAACATTTTGAGCGTTTTAGCACCGTTAACGTAACTTATTTATCGTAGTTAGAGAATTTGATGACAATTTTATTTTTCAATCCCCTAAGAGTGGTGTTAAAGAAGTCTATGTCATTAAATTCTCTGTTATATAAATTCATGGTGCGGGGAATGAAACTATTCCTAGTATAGTTTTTTCGGAGGATGGGTGGTACGAACATGTGAAGGACACGGTTGGGGCGAACTGGGAGTCTAATTTTGCTAATGAAATTAACCTTTGAAAGCAATAAAGGACAATCAACTACACTATTAACGATTTTATAGAGAAGTGAAATATCATATTGCTTGCGTCGGTTTACCAGACTTGTAAGTTTATAGTATGTAAGAGAGTGGTGGTAATCATGGTTTAATATTTAATTAAACAAAGTTTAATATTTTCAGAAATTTTCTTTGGACTTTTTCAATACGGTCGATATGATGTTTAACGGACTCCAGATCACACATCCAAACTAGAATGAATCTAACGAATGCGAAATATAGTATTTTAAGGGTGATAATTTTCCTAAATGTTTTAGTAACCTATTAATGAATCCCAGATATCTAAATGCACGTTTTATTATATTGTCAATGTGTATAGTGAAGGACAACTTATCGTCGAGGGTTATGCCTAAGTCACGAATATACTTAACACGGGTGAGCAGATTACCGCCCAGACTGTAATTGTGATGAATAGGAGACATTTTTCTAGTGTATGATATTACATTACATTTATCTACATTAAGGAATAGTTGATTAGTGGAACAATAAAATGATAATGCTTCTAAATCAGATTGTAATAAGTATTAAGGCAGTCATCGGTACAGTTGATAGTTCTATAAATTTTGGTATCGTCTGCATATAATAAATATTGGCTGTTCTTAAAAATGTCTCCTATATCATTAATATAAAGAGAAAATAGCACTGGGCCGAGGTGGGACCCTTGGGGGACACCATATGGAATTTTAAGATAATTAGAGCAATAACCCTTGATACAAACGGCTTGGCTGCAATTTCGAATATATGACTCGATCCACCTTAATAAACTGCCGTGTACACCGAGTCCGTAGAGCTTGGTAAGCAAGAGATCATGGCTGATTTTGTCAAAAGCTTTAGAGAAATCGGTGTACACGACGTCAACCTGGCCATTAATGTCCATTACTTGAAGTAGGTGATCAGTAAAAGTTAGTAAATTAGTTTCTACACTACGGGACCTTATAAAACCATGCTGGTTTTCAACTATGTGATGACGTACAACATATGCTAATTGGTGGGTAACAATTTTTTCTAATACTTTACCAAGAATGCACAGTTTAGATATAGGTCTGTATTGTGTTACGAGTTATTTTTGTGCATTTTTTTGGTATTGGTGTGATCAGGGCTTTTTTCCAAATACTTGGGAAGACACCCGTCTTTATGGATAGGTTAAAAATACTTGATATGGGTTTTAAGAGCTCGGCAGCACATCGGGAAACCAACACTGGGTGAATGCCATCAGGACCTGCCCCCTTGTTAATGTTGACACTGCGAAGTTCTTTTAGTATTATGTCATCTGTGAGGGTTACGGTATTAATATCGATTTTTGAAGCAGAAAACGAGCTAGTTGAGTTGAAGTTACTACAATTGGCGGCAGAAGGGGTCACAAAAACTGATTGAAAGTGTTTGTTAAATACATCACAAATTACATCTCCATTAGTGAAAGTTTCATTACCGTAAAACATTTTACTGGGATAATTGGCTGTGTTATTTTTAGATTTAACGTATGACCAGAAGTGTTTTGGGTGGTCAGCAATCCTTAATTCCGCCTTTGTGTTGAAGGATAAATAACAGTTATGCTCCATTTTTTTAAGTCTTGATCTGAGTTTTGAAAAAATATTATAGTCTTTAAGGTTGCCGTAAGTCTTCCACTTTTTGTAGTACTTGCGTTTTTCATTACTTAACTTGATAAGGGGACGGTTATACCAAGGGGGATAAAAGTCTCAGCTAAAGCGTCAGCCTATTAAAGAAGTATTGCGTCAATAAAGTGTCTGTGTGTCAGTGTATCTGTCTGTGGTATCGTAGCTCCCAAACGGATGGACCGATTTGAATGCGATTTTTTTTATTCGAAAGCTAATGTGATCCCGAATGTTCTTAGGTATGTTTTATGAAAATCTGTTTAGCCGTTTTTGAGATATTGGACTTTGAAATGAAAATGTCGGGGATTTTTCAACTTTTCTAAGTTGTAGTTATTGCTTTTTCATAAATACCGCACACTCTTTCAATTCAATTTAATTCGTGTATTGCATACATGTTGTTGATTACACTAAGCTTATGTATCAAACATGTACCTTGAAAGGGCATCGCAATGTAATAATAGGGCGTAGACTCTAAAATTATTATTACTCCAAAAGAATTTAATAAATATAAATACTTAAATACATAGAAAAACTCAGAAACAAATAATCATGCTCATCACACAAATGTTTGCCCTTACCGGGATTCGAACCCAGGACCTTCAGCTTCGTAGGCAGCGTCACTACCCACTAACCTATCGTCTCTAACCGGTCGTCAGTATGTGATCTATTTGTTTATTGCGTTTCATTGCACCCGATTTTATTGTTGTCATGATCCAGGTTGCAGTTTGAAGTTGAACCACGAGTTTGTTTTTGCTTATTTGGATAAATGAAAAGGTACTTTTATCACCGCTATATCAACCTGAGCGCTGATAAGCGAAGTAAGAAAATTACTTATGTACGACATAATGTATTGGTCAGTATCTACCAAAGATATAGTATTATTTTGTTATTCCTACTGCTGTTGATGGTAAGCAGTGCTTACACCAAGCTGTCAAGCATGCGAGCTGGTAAATCTATAAAATAATTTGTTCACAGCACATTTTTATATATATTTTTTTATATCAAAATATGAAATTCAATACAAATAATTATAATATGAAAACACAGCTTAGAACATCTCCGGTTGTCACTTGCCCTTATTCACTTGGCTAGAAAAAACATTTTAGGGTGTCGATGTCGAGGGAGCAGGGTTGAAGTGTATTGTGGGCGATGGGCTAGCAACCTATCACTGCAATATCACATTTTGTCGATCTTTTATACCCACATTTATGCTAAAAGTGGCGCTGGAACATACGTTTCATGTGCTCTGCCTACCCCTTTTGGGAATAAAGGCGTGAATGTAGGTATGTATGTATGTATGATGTCGTGCCCATGTTTCGGTTGTATTTCCATCGACAAATCCTCTACATATTATATCTCATGACGGTATCTTTTAAACTAGTTATTGGTAAAAAGACACGTACCTACCTACCTACGAAATTTAACCAGAGCGTCTGTTAAATAATCTTGAACGCCATGATAACAAATCCTGATAATAATAATAAAAAGATTAGAAATGAAAGAGGTCCAGATGTAATCTGTGCAAAAGTCTCGATTGGTTTTTAAAGTAGCCTGTTTTAGCATGTTTTCATGGGTCGCACGCAAAATAAATACGGTGTCTACACAACGAATCCATTTCCGAGAATAATTCCCTCGCCCTTTGTTTCCTGACCGAATTAATCCAACTCAACCTCTGCAGGGGTTATACAAGCAACAATCACCTATTGGTAGTGTTCATTATTAACTACTATTTATTTAAGTAATTAGGTTATTGGCGGCTTCAGATTTTCTGTAATTTAATTAATATGTATTTATGTCTTTAATTGTATTGGGCTTTTTTGTGGTGGTGATACCGGGACGAAGAGCTTTCCCGAAACTTTCATACCTATTTGAGGTATGATATTAAATTTAACCACAGTATAACAGAACATTTCCTTTCCATTTTACCACATGAACTGCTTTCTTTCTGAGAGCAAGTGAGTTAACTATTACAGAGAAAACCCAAATCGTGGTGCGTTAATTATTGAGGAGTTCAGTCAAGCAAGTAAGTACCAAAGAAGATTCTGACATCCGTAACGGATAACGGGTGTCAGAATGTCTTTTGGCACTTACTTAGTTGCTACTTCAACAAACTCATCAGTACCTGTGACGCATTTCACATCATTGGGGCTTTCCATAGGTCATCTGTGGTCTCTTCATCATCAGGTCCATTCCACCAAATTTATAGTCACACGAGTTATACAAAAAAATACCGAATTCACTACCCGCGTACCTAATATAATTGAGAAGTTCCCTCATTTTCTCATGAATCAGATAATTAAACTGGATTTTTAAAAACAATGGGATCAATCTGGAAGTAATTATACTTTGAATAAAAAAAATGCATGAAGCGGTTCATTAATAAAGTAATTCTATTCTTCCTCCTTTTTTTTTATCGGGTAAAAATTATGAAATGCTGATGTTTCTTAATAAAAAGATATGAACTGTCTATCGTAAATACCTATAGGTATAGTTTTCAGACAAATTGATAGAATGTTTGTATTTGTATTTTGATGTACCAGGCAGAATCAGTGAATTGTATGCCTTCTACAGAAGTCACTTCGTCTTCTTGAATGTATAGCCTATAGAGCTTTATTCGGAGATCTTTCATAAATATCGTAGTAGTTTTAAAATAAAAGTGTTTAAAAACTGGCTTTTTTCTTTGCACTGGTAATTTCGAATTATGTACGGGCAAGACAGTAAAACGTGGACTTTATTCGGTGCGTACAACAGTCCAAAGTGTGAAGGTCACCAAATCACTGATAAATAACCTGTAATTAAAAGGAAACGATTTCTTTTTTGCCAGAAAAACTTGTAATGTGCTTATCTGGATTAATAATAATAATAATCATCGTTTTTTTGTATTGTATGTATAGTTTTATATTTTACAAGCTTTTATTTACTTTCCCGTTGTCTGTCTGTCTGTCCGTAATCAAATCTTGCAAGTTAAATTTGATCCACTTCCCGCTTTCCGATTGAGTTGAAATTATGCACAAATATGCAAATCGCGTGACAATGTAATATTATGATAATGTGGAGCTGATCTGATGATGAAGCTAGAAAGTCCGTAATAAAACCACAGAACCCCATCGAGTTTGGGCTCGTTAGGATTATCTCAATGAGTAGTTGATGATGGTATACAGAAAAGTACAATAAAAGCTTGTACCAAAATTTTCTTGCAGAACCTTTTTTATTTTTTTATTGTAAAGACCTAGCCTAAGAAGAAAATTGAATAAAGAGTATAATAATCATTTTATTTCGGATTCAATCCATTTAGTTAATTATTGTTAAAACACTTTTACATTAGACATTAACTACATATACTAAGAGGCATGCCACAAGGATATCACATGCAATTTATTCCAGTGATACAGAAATAGGCCATTGTTCCTTTCTGGCACTGTTTCCAGGAGGCTGTTGGGGCTCAGGCCGATACGCCTCTGCAGAGATGCGACACGTTTTCGCAATATTGCGCAAAAGCCATCCGTGCTCGCCTCCGCGAACATTCCTGATGGGCTGCAATGTTTCGGCAGCCCCAACGGCATCCTGAAAGCGTTATTATACTGGACTCGTAGGGTGCTGTAAGCATTTTGAGTATAATTGATGAATAGGCTGCAGATGTAAAACGACTGGCAATAGGCCATAAACAGAGAGATTGAGTGATGAGAGGGCTCCCTCTCGATATCCTTGTTGTAACTAAGTGACGCGGTAACCCAATGGCCCAGATTTAAACTCGTCAACTACCTTAAGAGGAGTGCCATCAAGCTTGACTTGGGGAAGATGTGGATAACACTTTGCACCCGCCTTGAATACCAACAACTCACTCTTCGAACTATTGTACCTATTCTAATCTGATCCTGTATAGCACTGATTGACAGGCTCAGCAACAACATCTCGTCTGCATAGCTTATATTATTTATTATATTATTTATTTAATTTACCGCCTACTGAGCTTCTGGCCATAGCGTTGCTGAGCTCACCAATCAGCCGGCCAACATACAAGCTGAAGAGTTTAAGTGACGTGAGCCCCCCCCCCCCCCCCCCCCCCCTCGTTTTACCCCGCACTCCAACCTGTATGCTTCTGATACAGAATCAATCCATCTCACAATATTGTCTTGATGACCGTAGTAGTAGTAGTACTGGGTAGTGTCGTATCCTCATACAGTTTTTGCCATAGTATATTATTATACACCAAATCAAAGGCCTTGGATATGTCAAGAAAACACGCATATATACAGGTGTTTTCCTGTATTAATGAATAGATGATTTTCTCTGCAATAGGTCTTAAAATTAGACAGATCATTTTGCAATAGTTCTGCATTAGCATAGTATCAGCATTGCTACGAATAACTCAATACAGAGGAATATTGGAATGGGAGAGAGATTTTACTATATCGTTTATGTATAATGTAAATAACAGCAAACCAAATGGGATCCTTGCGGGACACCAGAACTTATACATTTACTGCTAGATATAAACCCTGAGACGCCAATAGTTATTAAAACGAAATATTAGAAACTGTATCAAAGTGCCACGCAGCATAACCATTATTTTATCCATAAAACGTCGGGTCTCCATAGTTATAATGTTGCACAATATATGGCGCTGAACCGTATATCGCAATGTTAAGATTTTTTCAAATAGGGTGGCTAAAGCTGCCTGGCAATCCAGTACAAAAGTATCTAAGTGAAATAAGTGGTAATAGAAAAAGACCTCGAACATTAATTGTTCATTATTTTTATTCCTATCTCAATTGACAGTTCATCAAATACATATATTATATATATAGCTTTTAGTAATATAATAACTTAAGATTCTAAAAATAAAAATTTATTCGACTTTTTACTTTCGTAAAGGAATACTCGTACATGTTTCGATTTTCAAACTTGTTATTTTACTGGGTCCTGTAAACACAGGGAATCCGTATATAACATGTTTTTGACAATATTCATTCATTAAACAGCTGAATACCGCTCACTTGTTGTATTAAACAGCTTTCTCACCTTAGCCCCACATCAGCAGGTGTTAGTCGCGCCGCATGGGGTGGCTCATAAACGGGGCCCATTTGCAGTAAGAAGAACTTGTCCTGCACTTTGTTATTTAGCAGCCTGCAACGGTCTAAGTGCACCAAATGGATGTTAATGGCGGTACCGCCGCGGCGCCTAGATGAAATGTATTAGATTCAGTTAGTGGTTTTAAAAAAACGAAGCTATTGTAGGTGCCTATTAAGTTCAATGTTTAAATGCCAGTTGGCTTTTAGTGTTTCAAGAGTCTTTGTAGAGTAGGTACTGTTAGCAAATTTGGTCATTAAATACCATGTAGATCCCAACCACCAACATACGATTACAGACCGATCAACGTCAAAGATGGCACTACTGTCAATGCACAGAAACTTTTCAAATTTTCCATACCTACATTAATGAACACCGCTTACAATACAGATGGTTTGGTGCAGCTCATCCTTAGTATTATTCGGCTGTGACAGGTTTGAGTTGGGAGGGAGGGCTATGTTGGGAGTTTCTCTGCGTGATCGTATCAGAAATGAGGCTATCCGCAGCAGAACCAAGGTAACCGATATAGCCTTCCGAATCGCTAAACTTAAGTGGCAGTGGGCGCGGCACATAGTACGCAGAACCGATAGCCGTTGGGGCGGTTCTCGAGTGGCAACCACGTACCAGAAGGCGCGGCGTGGGTAGGCCCCCCACAAGGTGGACTGATGACCTGGTAAAGGTTGCTGGAGTCCGCTGGATGCGGGTGGCGCAGGACCGGTCACTTTGGCACTCTTTGGGGGAGGTCTATGTCCAGCAGTGGACGTCTTTCGGCTGATATGATGATGATGATGAACCATAGCCCATGGGCGCTTGCAACAACAATCCCATACTAGTCTATAGGGAGAACCTAGTTAAAGAATTCATACCAGCCATCCGTTTTTTAATCTGGCTGTTGCTTTAATATAGGACGAACTCCATAAAGCGATTGGAATGCGTAGAGGAGCAAAGCCGTGCTTTTGTTTTCAGTGCGCTTTGCGCTAGTTATGCGCGTGCAGATGTAAAGCGTACAAACGAAGTCTTTAAACAGCCAGTTCAAAACGAATTAAATATTTTCGTATTCAATATTTTTAGATAGAGATCGGCGGGGGTGAGCTGTTTTCAGTTTTGCAGAACATGGACATACCTTGTCATTCAATGGTAAATGCCCCATGTGTAATTATTAACTATTGAAATGATTTTATTTAGGCTGCCTTTCTGCTACGAGCTTTACGTCGCCATCAAAACAAATGAATTTTATAAGAATCTACGGAAAGTGATTACCGGTGTGAAGTTAGCGGCCAAAGTTATCGGCGAGCGATAACCCGACCAAATTAAGGAGTCAACATTTATAATCGTTTTGCTTAAAAATTAAGGCTTAAATATAACAATTAATAAGAAAATAAGAGAGCCTACTTCTTAAAATAAATTATTACAAAATATTTGATCACCTGCATAAAATAAAAAATAATGTAATCAGTCCTGCCGTGGCGTAGTAACGACTCAAAAAAAACTAACCACTTTTATACAATAAGATGGTTTTTAAATTAACATAAATAAAAGCTCTAAATCACGAGCTTTCATAGAAAGCTTTCAGAGTCCACTAACCTCGCTAACTGTGTAGCCAGTGACTGAAAAATTGTTATCGGCTGAACGATCCTTAACGATATGACTTATTTTGACACACTTGTTCACAATAAGACGGTCTCCAATTCACATGAAGAGAAGCTCTAAATCAAGAGCTTTCACAAAACGCATTCAGAGTCCACTAACCTCGCTAACTGTGTAGTCAGTGACTGAAAAATTGTTATCGGCCGAACGATTCTTAACGATATGACTTATTTTGACATACTTGTACACAATAAGACGGTTTCCAATTCACATCAGGAGAAGCTCTACATTAAGAGCTTTCACATAACGCATTCAGAGTCCACTAACCTCGCTAACTGTGTAGTCAGTGACTGAAAAATTGTTATCGGCCGAACGATTCTTAAAGTATGAACATTGAGATATAAAAATATATTTCTTTATTTTATTTTTGGAGTGTCATAATAGCATAGCTCTCATGATTGCAAGGTGAATTATCAGATCACCACTAATCTGGTCAAGGAATCAAGTATGGGAGCAAGACCATGCAGCATAAGATCAGCAGCAGCCTGGAATGACTGGCTAGAAAGTGAACCTGTAGGTGACATCCCAGAGGGAGGAAATTGGAAATGTTCCCAAACTTTCAGTAAACATTCCCCATCATGATTCATTTTAAAGACAGGACAATGTACAAAGTACAGATCTGTTGCATAATCATTTTGCAAATGATTAATTTTCATATGATCAGAATCTTACATTATTTTATGTTGAGTCATAAGCCAAGTCAGTTCAGTCACGATTAGTTTCCATTTTTATTTTATTTAAAAAATATTTAAATAGACATTACCGTCTCTAATTCTTAGATGATTGATTTCATAAATTATTTATATTCAGCTCTAAATATGAAGTACATGTACCTTATGTTAGCTTTATTTTCTGAAGAGTGAAGTACTTTTATACAATTATGGTACTTCATTATTCATTATTTAATAATTAATCTTATCACACAGCGTTAATGGCACCTCGATCACCAGCAGATAACAAACAAGTCTTCTCATTTAAAGCGATGCTGTGTGTATGAAGAAGGAATATAACATATATTAAGACTTACAGTCGGGTAAATCTGCCCGATTTCAGGTATGTTGCCATAAGTATCAAGTGAAACAACATAACGCCTCTCTTTTTCATTTTTTATTTTATGCAGGTGATCAAATATTTTTATTTTCTTTATTTTCTTATTAATTGTTATATTTAAGCCTTAATTTTTGAGCAAAAACGCTTTAAAATATTTTTTTGGTCGGTTTATCGCTCGCCGATAACTTTGGCCGCTAACTTCACACCGGTAATGTTATTAATCTATTTTGCACAGCTTTCCGCTTAAGTGGGAAAACAGTTTCAACTAGTATTAAAGCAAACTTCCATAAATAACAGCAATGCATTTTCATTTTATGTTTAAACATTTAAATGTCTTCTTTTAATATTTATTTATGTATATACCTTATCCATATTAATATCTACAAGACACAACTACATGACATTAATGTCGTAACAATAGCTCACCCCCGGCACCTCTGGTAATTATGCATAGCAAAACGTTTAAATAATTATAATTTTAGATGCCCGCGCAGCAACGCAGACATACCCGTAGGATGAAATATAGCCTTAACCATCAAGAAAATAATTTCTTGATGGTTAAAGGCTATATTTCATCATATTTCATTTGTAATGGGTAATCTCGGGAACCGCTTAATCCGATTTTTTACCGTTTAGAATATACATTCTAAACGGTAAAAAATCGGATTAAGCGGTTCCGGAGATTACCCACTACATACGAACTTACAAAGCTACAGGCGTGTCTCTTTGCCGTAATATCATGGATTATGAGCTTTAAAGCAACGTAATAAGCACTACGCGCAATTGTGTTAAAACAAAGGTTATGCACTTCCGTGTTAGTCAAATACAATAAATTGCACATATTGCTCCTTTCTCCACAGGAAAACATTCCATTTATCTGTAGACCGAGCTTATGGAACAAATTACAAGTGGAAAAAGAAGCGAGACGGTCTATTGAACAAGAAAATGAAGGTATATAACAATAAATACGGTTTACATACCTATAATTATTGCACCCGCACTCAAAATTTTATGAGAATCGGTTGGGAAATTCGACTTGCAGAGAAAAACAAGCGAACATTCGGGCAGACCGATACGAAAGCATTTTTGCCCCAACTGAAAGGGGGAACTTCGTTCGCTTCGCTCGGTCGTTTAATTATTGTTATCATAAACAAGAGTGTCAACAATGTGCTTATGTATGAATACGTACATAGGTGCTCTACTTCACGTACCTGCGTGAAGTAGAGCGAAGGAAGATAGACGCTCTAGAAATGTGGTGCTGGAGGAAAATGCTTGGGAGTATTTTGGACTGAATTTTGTACCAATGAGTCCATACTGAAGGAACTCGGCATCAAGCAGCGTCTATCATCCGTAGTGCAATCACGCAGCCACGTTTTTCGGGCACGCATGTCGTCGAGGAGACGTAGCTATCGAGCGACTCGTGATCCAGGGAAAGTTCGAGGGCACCAGACCGCGAGGCAGGTCACCAATGAGATGAACAGACCAGATACGCTGCAGTAGGTGCATCACTACACGCAAGCTTAAGGAAGGCGACTGTCAGAGAGGAATGGCGGCGTGTTGTGAAGCTTGCTACGAACACTTGAAATGATGACCACCACCACTCTGGCAAGAGTGAAACGACGAAGAAGAAGAGAGATACATGTATACACAATTACATAACTTGAACTAGGCAAATACACAAATTACTGAGTGCTTAATGCAATTTGTGCACATATAGGTATAGGCGTCCGTGTGGTGTCGGGTTAGAATTTTACCACCCTCTTTCTTCCCGTGGGTGCCGTAAAAGTCGACTAAGGGACCAGGATTGAAGTGTGTTGTGGGCGCTGGGTTAGCAACCTATCACTGCAATATCACATTTTGTCGATCTTTGGAATATAAGTTTCATGTGCTCTGCCTACCCCTTTTGGGAATAAAGGCGTGAATGTATGTGTATATGTCTGTATAGGTATAAATATTCAGTTATCTAACATTTATATTCCAATACCGGTTATGATTCATGACTAGATATTTTACGGTAAACATTATTTACTACACCCATTCAATTTTCGAGAATTTAGTTTATCGCACCAGACGCAATATTTTACAGAGCCGCATCCGATTATGCGACATTCAAGTTTGAACAAAGTTTATAAGACAGTTTGACAAGTTTCGTAACCTCGTTTAAAGTTAGATGTTTGTTTGTGTGCTCTAGAGGTCATTATAGATGTGTTATGTACTCTCAAAGCGTTGGGACCGTCGCTTCGCGTCGCGAAAAGCTAGTCGTTATTTTTTATTAAATAAAGTTCTTTTATCTTTGGTAGAGCATCTTTGGAATTTTAAGTCGTAATAGGTGTGAAGACATGGTAAGAAAAATCAACAAACATTCCGTCATAAAAAAATAAAGGAATTGCCAAAAGTTGTTTTTGAAGTACAAAATTGTAAAAAACTACAGCACTGAATGTATTTGAATATGTAAGTTGCCCAAATTTGCAAACCATTATTCATCTACTTGCCAGTATCCGATTTAGCTGCATTATGGCAAACTTATGTCAGCATAGCGAAATGGTACCACAATATCCCATTGTCACCCAACTTCAATGGATTACAGGCGCTGATACATACTAAAATCTATTCATTATATAGAAGAACTGGGTGCGGAAACGGAAAGTCTGTCTACTTGCTATGTTGTTAATTAACAATATTAATATAATAATATATATAATAAAATATTAATATCAATGGCGCACTCATATTGTTTATAGTATTTTTATTCGTGTAGAATAAATTGAATACTAACCTTGATTAATTGAATTTACTTAAATTTTAAATTTAATCATATGCCGCAGACTTTTCCACAGTGATTTCACATAAGGGAGCGACCACACCGGTGCTTAACGCTGCGTATACGCGTTGACGTGTCGTAGGCGTCACGTATTCTTCATACATTTTGCTGCGTTTTACGGTGCGTTAGCGTATTTTGAGCAACGGTGTGGTCGCGACTTTAATTAGTATAATAAATAATTTATTGCCATCTAAGCTTCGTGCAGAAATTCATGATCAAGTACTAGCTCGCGAGCTCGCAAACTGTGTTGTTGGCTAATGCAATTTGGTATGTCATGGGACTTTTTACTTTTGTCTTCCTTTGCAGGTAATTTGTTTATTACATTTTACATATATTTGTTTATTAAACCACTCCACTTTGTATATTACATTTCTATATTAAAATAATCATCATCATCATCATATCAGCCGAAAGACGTCCACTGCTGGACATAGGCCTCCCCCCAAAGAGTGCCAGTGACCGCTCCTGCGCCACCCGCATCCAGCGGACTCCCGCAACCTTTACCACGTCATCAGTCCACCTTGTGGGAGGCCTACCTACGCCGCGCCTTCCGGTACGTGGTCGCCACTCGAGAACCTTTACGCCCCAACGGCCATCGGTTCTACGTGCTATGACTGTGGCCCGCCCACTGCCACTTAAGTTTAGCGATTCGGAGGGCTATATCGGTTACCTTGGTTCTGCTGCGGATAGCCTTATTTCTGGTGCGATCACGCAGAGAAACTCCCAACATGGCCCTCTCCATTGCCCTTTGGGTGACTTTGAGCCTTCTTATGAGGCCTATGGGTGAGTGACCACGTTTCAGTGCCATATGTCATCACTGGCAGCACACACTGGTCAAAGCACTGGCAACACACACTGGTCAAAGAATCTCGTCTTGAGACACTGCGGAATATTGGACGAAAAGATGTGCCGTAGCTTCCCGAACGCTGCTCAGCCGAGTCGGATTCGACGATTGGCGTCTTTCTCGAAGTTGGAGTTTTAAAATAATGTTAAATGGCATTTACTTCTGATATTAAGTAGTACCTACACAAAATTCAAGAGCATTTTGTTACTTTAAGTTTTGACAACATATCCACGTCCCACTGCTCGGTGCAGACCCTCCTCTAATTAATGACCACTTAAAAGTTTCATCATCGTCATATTCAGCCCGTAATCGCTCACTGCTGAGCATAGGCCACCCATACTATCGACAACACAGCTAACTGACCATCCGTGCACTTTATGTGTATTGCAATAAGGTTCAATATAAATACAGGATGGTCAGTTAACTGTGTTGGCGTTTGTACGACGCCCCGATCCTAAGCTAAATAGTCCTGTAAAGAAGTGACCCCACGATCTTCCTACATATCGTCCATAGTCAAGTTTACACAATCTTAAGTCGCCGTAGCTTCATGGTCTTCTCTCCCTCTCGCTGAGCATAAGCGTGAGCGAGGTGGAAGTGCGTGCTCGGAAGCGCGGATATCATGTTTTTTAATTTTAATTTTTTGGCCGTTTAAATAAATAAAAAAGTAATCACTGAGTTCTCTCAAACATGATATTGCCGTATTTTAGAAGCAATTTTAATATTTTAGCTTATGTGCATAATTTGTTACGAATATTTTAAGTGTGACCTATGTTCGTGTTTTTTTTCTATCGAGCGTAAATTGCTTAGTCATGTTTCGAATCACTGATCTCGCTGCAGAAAAGCCTCAAGATTACTATTTGTATTTTTTTGAAACCATATTATTACAAACAGACGCATTATATTGATTCAAAAACTCTGTTTGCTTAACTTCGCTGAACCTACGGCGCCTTAATTGAAGCCCACATTTGCGGTCAGCCAGATATTTTAATTTCGCTCACTTTACTACCACTGAAATACTATTACTACCTACACAAAACTCAAGGTTTTTTTAGGGTTCCGTACCCAAAGGTTAAAACGGGACTCTATTACTAAGACTCCTCGGTCCGTCCGTCCGTCTGTCTGTTGTATCTCATGAACCATGATAATTAGACAGTTGAAATTTCCACAGATGACGTATTTCTGTTACCGCTATAACAACAAATACTAAAAAACATAATAAAATAAATATTTAAGGGGGCTCCTTTACAACAAATGTGTTTTTTTGCCGGTTTTATATATAATGGTACGGAACCCTTCATGTGCGAGTCCGACTCGCACTTGTTTACTTCTTTATAAAACATTGTATCCGCAATTCTATCGCTATTATGGTCTGAAGTTAACACAACAAAATATATTAGTAGCACAGTCATCGATCACTCATCACTATAATATCTGGTAGATATAGATAATGCCCATGTATAATGAAATGACGGATTAAATGACTCAATTATTGCTGTCTTTTTTTATCAGAACATGCGCCGCGCGCGCGTCGTTTGTAAATCTGGGACTTGTTTCCAGAGACAAATAAATAAATAAAATTATATTCTATTGTTTATTGTATTGCTTCTCTTTCCAACTGCTTTGTTTGTGTAAATTGCACAATTTACACAAACAAAGCAGTTGCAGTAGTACAGAGTATTTGTATTGCATTGTATTGTATTACTACGATCCTTGTTCGAGAATATACTCGGTGGCAAAGTAGGTACCTACACATTTTTCAGGACATAAGAAATTTAAAGGTCATAGTCTTTTCTCCAAAATCCCGAAAAACAAAGCGCCATGAAATAACAAGTTGAGTCGTGGGACATTTAAGCGCATATTGAGCAAGCATAACAAAACTTGCTTATTAGCGAATATCGGAGTGGGAAGTGAAGAAATAAGACGAGTTTTTGATTATAACGAAAGGATTTAATTATTAAAATAGGAAAAAGAATTTACTTGAACACTTGTTGCTAATGCTTACAAGTGCGAGTTAACCCTCTTGAAATAAAATCTTAAGACGGTTGTCGTGCGTGTTTACTCGCAAACATACGAGTACATCAGGCGCTGTAGTTTTGCGTCGCAATTTCAACAGGACGGCAATTTTACAGTGAACAAAGTAGAATTGTGAACGCACCCCTAAACGCACAATGAGTGAAGACGTAAGACGGAAATTTTAAAGTGAACAAAGTTGAATTGTCAGCTCACCACGAAGCTCACACTTGCTTTCCGATGAGCGAGGACGTGTGATGGATATTCTTCAGCAGTGAACTAAGAACGATTGTCAGCACACCACGAAACGTACACTTGCTTTCCAATGAGCGAGGACGTGGGACGGATATTCGTAGGAATAGGCGAACAAAGTAAAATGAATAATGTTTACGACTTACTTACAGTGATACCTTATTGCCACTTTTTTTTAATGTTGTACAATAATGACTTCTTAAGTAAAGCGTACCTTCAGCACAGCTCGAAAAACATGCTAATTCCATTTTGCCATCCATTCCACTCCAGAGCTCCCAAGTTGTTGAAACTTGAAGCCATATAACTTCTCCAGTGCATATAGCTGAAACTTTTCTCTCTAGAGTGCACAAATTAAGTAGGAAACGTTATTCAAACACTGGCCCAGGGAATGCGTTTTCCCAAGACTTGTCCGATAAAGAAGTGATTAATGTTGGGAAAGAATAATGACTTGTCACGGATAATGAGTTTCGTACAATTAATTCACTAAAAATATTCAGACCGTGGCAATGGATAGCTTTGATTATTCTTTATTGCGCTGAATTTGCTTTCAAATAATAAATGGCGTAAAAAACCAAATATTATTTAATAAATGCATGCACATGAGAAGAACATAGAAGTAGGTAGAAGTTGGTGTAAACTACTTTCTAAGTTTGATAGAATATTTTCAATTCACTGACATAATAGGGAGAGGGTTGAATTTTTTGTGGACGGTGTAGGTACTTGTACTGCGGCGTCACTTGATGATCTCGTAGTTCTTTAATCTGCTACCACCTTATAATTATTAACCCGTCTAATACTAACACGATTGGTCGATGTTTAGTTTTTATCAAAATTTTATCGACAGTGTTTTTTTGCCTGAGTATTTTGGCCATAACGTGCCTGTTATGATACGTATAATTAGGTCAGAAAATCGTTTTTATGTTTCGCGTACATGATCTACAGTCAAGATCAACTAATAAGCGAATCATTTTTTTTTCTAAATCATGAATTAACGTTTCCACGTGAATTGAATACTGCGGGAATAATAAGCAAATATTCTCGAATCACACGTTCAAAAGTTAACAAATGTGAACTTTAAAAAATATTGTTAACTCACTTAGAAACAAAAGAAGTTTTCGCCATGACTATTCCTATTCAAGGAATCAAATCTAGTATTGATTGTTTATCTTGTGTGTATTTGGTGAGGTAGGGCACAGCGAAATGTCATCCCGCTCGAATTTGGAGCAGCCCAACTGGGAAAGTACCTCTGCCTTACCCCAGACAAAGCACGGATAACATTGATATTTTTTCGGCTTTTTGGCACACATAATTTAAGTGGCTAACCCCTGATAGAATAATACCCAAAAACTTAACCTCATCGTTCATGATCACAGGTTCATCGTCTATGTCGATATTTATATCAGGAACGTGCCTTTTTCTAGAAAATTTCCTTATTATTATTTTGTTTTCATTTTGCACTGTATTTTGATTTGACAATTATCTATATTATTGTTATTCTTATACACACTGACGACCTTTTTGTGAATTCTTGCTATTTGAATATTACAAAACTACCTGTATATATTCAAAATAAATTAATGAATCTAACTCTGGGATTAATTGAGTAACTTTTCGAACGATTAATTGAGTAATTTTTTTAAGACGAATATGATAGTACCTACAGTTCATACTTCCAAACGCTCTTTTGAAAAGTTATCAGTTATCAATTACTCTGCGCAATAAAAAAAATGGTTGTGTAAATTAAACCTGTAGCAACAATATAAACGAGGTCTTAAATGCGAGATTTACTTGTGACTGTATCTTCTGTACTCGTCACAAAATAATACCTACTCAAATAACAACGTGGCGTGAGGAATTTGTGTTTCTCTTTGCAATTTATATCAATTCGGGCAACACAACGACCCGAAGGCGTTACCCAACAAAACACAGAAAACAATAAAACAAAACTTTTGCACGATCCGACCATAGTTTATGCGAAGGAAGATCTATAGTGCTTCGCCTGAATTTGTATCCTAATATTTAGATCAGGCAAGATACTATTTATTTTTATTAGGGGCCCCATATCAGCATACGAATGTCTAACAAAAAGCACGGAGCGTGGCCTCAGAGGCGGGTAAACAATAAATTTACTTTTATTGAAAACAAAAGGAGATTCTCCCTGAATTAGACACAAATGCTTAGTATGTCTTTTCGGTCGTGCGAACTTTTAAGAAATGAACAGGTAATACTAAAGTATTATTTTCCCTACACCGGGCCGTTCAGCAGTTTCCTTGGAGAGCGAAAAAACTTCCGGAGTAATTTACAGACCATATTTACGCACATTAAGCCCTTTTTCAACCTTCGTAGCTATCTAGATGTTCAATCTCAATTTGTATAATAAAAACACCAGGATTTTTAAAAGAGTTTAATACGTTTAATTTTATAGCCTTCTACCAGATAAAAGCAGTTAAAAATGTATCGTGCGATCGTTTCGTGCCGTTACCGCGAGCCCCACACATCACAAACAGCGTGTGGCACGGGGGTTATTTACAAAACGTGACGGAGGTCAAAGCATTAACGTTCTCATTAACGAGAATAACCCCCGAAATGTGCTCGTAACCGCAGCCAAAACGACCAGCAAGCCCAAAATTCACGTTTGTTATTATGTGTAACGTCGTGTAACGACGTTAACCTGATATCGCACCAGCACGTCTAGCAAACGACGGCCGCGACATACTCTCGATTTTTATCGCACTATACCTCTTCTTCTAAGTGTTCTAATAAGAGAGAGTCGGACAGTGCGAGAAAAATCGAGAGAGTTCGCGCGCCGTCGCGTGCTAGCCGTGCAGGAAGATGAAAAAAACCAATGATTACAAATAAAACAGTTTGAATCAACAACGAACATTCATCATACCTACGAAGTACCAGGGTAAATATGACAACACAACCTATATTTATAAGTACACCGCGCGGTTTCTCAGAAATAGATTTCCACGTCATTATAAAAAAACAACTTTACGGTCTATTGAGGATATTGTAGTTGTAGACAGCTCAAAGCCAAACAACGTGCGCCATTGAAAATACTGCGCTGCCTGGCCGGGCTGCTAGATAAACAGAAACTGAAGTTAGTAATTAAATTAATCAAAAAAAATGTAACAGTTACTAAAAGTAGGTTACGAACTGATCATGATTAATTAGTGCAATCTATACTGCTGACTCATTGTATGTATTATTATTTACTTAAATATTGGACCCGATTCTGCAGTGGCCTCTAAACTTCCTAATTTTAAATTAATTAAATTAAATAAACGTTTATTTCAGGCCATGGCCCATATAGTTGTTAGTAAGTACAGACTTAAATTAATTTATGTTAGTAGTGGGTACATTCAAATTATTAACGAAAGAAAACAGGACCGGTGATATTGGAAATAAATTATAAAATCGTTAATGTCCACAGGTGAAATATTATTAATTGCTAATTGTCAAGGAATCCAAATTCTCAGAATTACATTAATTAGTCCTTAGAAAATCGAATTAAATGTCACATCAAATACAGTAAAAATCTATTTTAAATAAAATTAATTAATTTTTTAAATGAAAATAAAATAATAGAAACAATAAAATTAAGTAAATAAAATAAGATTTCACCAGTCAAAGTCAACAAAGCTTTAGTGCATACCGATCCACCCTTGTTTCATAGGCGAGTCCCATCTCTCGGCAAACGCCCTAAGGATGCTATTCGAACTCTCATTCAACCTACAGAGCAAGGAGGCACAGCGCTTCCTCATGATCGCATGGAAGCCGTCCACACCCGCCTCCGCAAACATGCCCGAGGCACTGCACCTCCATCCGAGTCCGAGTAGCACCCTGAAGGCGTTATTATATTGCACGCGAAGAGCGCTGTACTTCCTCTGCGCATAATTGACCAGACACAGATTATAGGTGTAAAAACACTGGCAGTATGCCCTAAATAAGGTTACTTTTACTGCCTTTGTACACCCTGCAAATCTACGGGCCAACATATTGCAGCAGACGGACAGCGCCCGACGCTCCCTCTCGATGTCCATGTTGTCACAGAGATCCTCAGTGACCCAATGACCCAGATATTTAAAGTATTTGACTCTGTTTAGATGGGTGGCACATTAAGAAATAGGTGGCAGAGTCTCATAAGTTTTAGAACCGGCCTTGAACACTAAAAATTCGCTTTTCTTGGCGTTGTATCTAAGTCCGTGGGCCTCTGAGTATCTCTCACAAACATCAATGAGGTTTTGCAAACCCCCGAGAGATGGCGCTAGCAACACCATATCGTCTGCATAGCTGAAGTTGTTCATGCAAACACCATCAACCGAGCATCCAACATTGGCGCCGCTTAGCTTAGCAATCAAACCGTTGACGTACAAGTTGAACAACCAGGGAGACGTAATCCCCCCCCTGTCTCACCCCGTACTCCAACCTGTACTCCTCCGAATACTCGCCAGCCCATCTCACGCTGTTCTTCTGACTATGGTACCAGTATTTAATAAGAGACGTTACCTCACGAGGAACACCGGCATCGCTCTGCATCTTCTGCCAGAGAACTTTGTAGGACACTAGGTCAAAGGCCTTAGAGAGATCTAGAAAGCATGCGAATACCGGTGTTTTCCTGGCTGTGTAATACTGGACAGTCTGCTTGAGGCATAGGACAGCACTTTCCGTGGAGAGGCCCGGCCTGAAGCCAAATTGCGCGTCGTGTAGCTGAATGTGCTTGTCCAGCTGTCTATCAAGCAGAGCGTCCAGCACCTTTGCAATGATGGTTGCTAATGAGATGGGCCTGTAGTTGGTCTCCTATTCTATTTTGAACTATTGGGACTACAACAGTAATAAGCTCATTCGGTAGATAGCCATGGCTGACTCAGAGACCGAAAAACATAGCCAACGCCCTTGATAAATGATTTCCCGCATATTTAAGGTGTTCTATGCTGCTTCTATGTGTATTTTATTTAGGTGTCGCTAATAGTACATTGTGATACAATACAAGTGAGGTATGCCCTCGGCTCTCTTATCACTATAATTCCGCCTCTGATGTAATTATCAAAGCTCACGCGTCGTATGAAACGACGTTTTTCAACTCATTTTGCGAGGAAAAAATCCTTTTCATAAGATGAAAATTTTATAGGCCTCCCAAGTTATTTTCTTTACTTATTGATGACAGCAGGTTTTTACTCACATGTTGTATACATCGCCAAGAATTTCCAGGAGCGTCCATTTTTTTATCACTTTCATAGTCACCACAATAACAACACGCATTAACAATGTTTACAAATATCTGTGAAATAACCTAGAATGGCGCGCAACAGTTTTTTTTCGTGAAGTTTGTGCAGTGCGCGCGCACTAGATGAAATCTCTAAACAGCCAATACAAAATAAAATAAATATTTTCGTTTTAAAATGTTATCTTTATTAATTCATGTAAAATGTTATCAAAAGTGAATAAGTAGTTTTACTAAATTAAACGTTTCTATTCCATATCCAAAAAGAAATAGTCAAAAATAACAAAAATGATTTAATTTGTTTAGTTGAGTGAGGATCTATTTGCCGAGAATTAAAAAAAAAGCTGTACATTCTGTACAACCCGGTTAATTTAAGAATGCACCGTGTGCTTGCATACATCTTGCTGCAAGGTGCCAACGTGACTTAATCGGGATATAACCATAACACACAAGTGTCGTAATGTTATAAAACACGCGTGTTTAATATCCAGGATTATGAGCCTAAAATCGACACAATAAGAGGTACGCAGCACGGTTACGAGCAATTGTGTTGAAAAACACTTTGCTATTCTATAAGCAGCTGTCATAATCAAATGACAGCGCTAATTTGAATCTGACGTCTCTTATCACGTTGATCCAACGTATCCTCCACGTGGTCTACAAAAAAGTGATATTTAGGGGCCTAAGGCTCTGAAATCAAGGCACCAAGAATTCGTAACTTTGATATCACACAAACAATTTCATTATTGGATTTTTATTAGAACTATAAATACGATGTAAAATATATATTTCAAATGAGGCTGTTTTTTTACTTTAAAAAATTAACTGCTCGTAAACTATAAGTTATGATCGCTCGTTCAGGTAGGTATATGTAGAATCAAAATACATACATTATAGATTAATGTATGTATTTTGTTGAATTTATTGATTGTATGACAAGGGTCTAAAATAAGCCACATTACCACGAGATGGTTATTTTCCTGAGCGAAGTGAGGGAAAATATTTCGTGTGGTAATATGGCTTTTAGACCAGAATAAAGTTATACGCTCTACTCTTCACTTAGACTGCGAGAAAATACTAAAAACCAAGATTATCGATTCACAATCAATAATACATTCCACGGCAAAAAGATTGTTCAGGTTGGTGGCAGATTTTATTAATAAACTGTTTGACACAGATACGAAATATTGACACCACGAAAAAGCCTCCAAACCACAGTATATGAACAGTAGATAAACTTCGAACAAAGGTACATCGCACGGCTGCACACATGCGCGCGTGTTCGGTACGCACACACACATAGCCTTCGGGAATGATGGAGAATGCTTCAATCAGGGCCGCGCCGTTGCGGTGTTCGCTCGTTCTCACTCGCTACGTCAAAGGAAGCCGCCTCGTAGCCAGTGCAGTTTAGCAACTATTATTGGGAAATATTTTAGGCATAGTATAGTGGTATTAAAATATTCCATGAAGTGGGAAACTAAAAACACATACCCAACTATCTATAATATTATTACTTTGTGTATTAAACTGTAACAGAAATACTTTGCATACTTAAACCAAAATTAGTATTATAGGTATGCCAAGCCACAAACTTGACACAGCCCTGCGCATCGAGCGAAAGTAGGTAACGAACGCTCCTAAACGGCCTCAGATTACCTACTGTATTATTCTTCTATACTGTGTCCAATCGGTCGAGCGCAGCGGACAGCATAAGCGAGATAGACAGCACTCTATCCCGCTTAATCTAATAGCTTATGCCATGTATGCAGTCAAACACGCTTGAAAGTTTGGACGCGGCTATAGACTGTCAGGCGTTCATTTTTTTTTTAATAATTGTGAGTTAAGGAATAAAATAAAAAACAGGTGAGGTGAGAAATTTAGCAGTTTAATAACCGCTTTTCCTGTCTAACGCTTTTAATGTAGCCAAAACGCTTTAATTTTGTACTTCTAGGTTTCAAAATGTCAAACCTTAAATTTTATCTAGTTGAAAAGTGCGTCTGAAATGTTCAAGGGAAGCCCGCCATGTGCCGGTATTGCCTTAAACCAGATCTTGCCAACCTTTTGCGTTGAAATATTCTCATTTCAAATATTGTCACGATAAATGATGTACACGAAAAACATTTTTAAATTACTTAAAACATAACATATACACTATTGCATTTAGTGTATTACGCTATTTACGTACTATCGACAACACAGCTAACTGACCATCCGTGCACTTTACTTAATACAGGATGGTCAGTTAACTGTGTTGGCGTTTGTACAGTACCGGCCTATAATATATCACCTTCATGTTTACGGCGTAACTTATTTTAGAATTTTCTAAGTGATTTCCGGTCAGAGTATAGAAAAGGGGGCCCGGTTTTAGGACTTACAAAATGTAGATTATTTTTTTTGACAGTATTTTTGCGATCTCTTTATTAGTTTACATTTAATTAATAAGTATTTAAAATGAATACTTCCATAGTATTTTTGGGATCTTATACGATTTTAAACAACCAATTGTAATTTTTATTAAAATTTTGCGTTTATCATGTTGTTTTATTTTAGACTTGAAAAGGTTTACTATCTCTTCTTCAACGGATATGCCGATCTTGCCTTTATAACAGAAAAATATGTATATTTTTAAATTGCAACTCTATCTCCCTGATCTCAAAACATAATTTGGAATGGCATAAAATTACAATACGAACAATGTAATCTACATGCCTATTGACTATCAAATAGCGCGGCAATGAGTACTAGACGGCCTTGCCTTATACATCACGGGAAGACCGTCTACTCGCCGAGTTTTAAAAAAACGTCTTTGTTTGCAAAAGTTTTGCTTATTTTGTTAATTTGTTAAAGTGACATTGTAAAATACAATATTTATCATCCTATAAGTCTAGGCCGTTTATCCTGGAATAAATAATAACCTTGTAAAATCCGATCAAACTTAACTTTAAATAAAGTATCGGTGGACTTGCCCACACTGACCTTAATGTTTGAAATTAATTATGTTTCCTGATTGGTCAATTTTAATAACTAACTGTATTCTGTTTAGTTGATAACAAATAAAAATGTTAAAAAAAAATTGTGATTGGTATACATACAGTGAAGTTTTGATTGGTCAAATTAAAATGTTTTAAAAATCATAAATATCTACCCATCTTTTCCATAGGGGCTATATGTATTACTTTAGCAGGCTTAACGCCTAGTATGATATCCTTTTCGAGCATGAGAAGTTAAAAACTATTTAATTAACGAACCTACTCACAAAATTTCACGAGAATCAGTGGAGAAATGCGACCAGACCCCCTATCATGGCTGGCCTTATCACGCGATAAGTGACAAGATAGAGCATCCGTCTCGTTCCATCGAACGGCGTCAGCCAGTGACGGACGCTCTATCGTGGCACTTACCGTGTGATAAGGCCGACCATGATACGGGGTCTGTAGGCGAGAACAGCGGGAAAGCGGGGCAATCCGTACAGTCATACTTAAACGATTTTCGACCCAAGTTGAAGCCTAGAACTTCCATGACTTCGCTCGCTCGTTCGATCAATATGAATGTATGAATAAATACAAAATTAATTAAACGGGATTAATTCCGTTTCTAATCACAGATATCTACCTAAATCATCTTCTTCTAAGAACGTATCAACGTGACGTGAAACATACCTGGAAATTAATCTATAGGTCAGGAAGTAACCACTACTTAAAAATACAGACTTTTAAGTACCTATCCCCAATCAGGTATTACTCATAAATATATTAAATATCTTATCGCGTTTGATAAATGATACCTAATAAAAAAACATCGTAAGTGTAAGTATTCATGCGAATTAATCTAACATTTTAGAATTCAATATCGAGGGGAAACTATCAGTTTTACCAAATCAATAACATTTTTATGATAATACCAGTATATTTAAGACTGTATTATTTGTAACTATAATCCTTAGTCTATTTTTTCGCCTTGACAAGAAATCGACGTATACAAGATGTATAAAATTCTCAGCTTTTTAGCTTTGGCAATTGCCTGTAAGTGATCTAAGTGAAGTTAAGTGACATTTAATGAATAAACAGAAGTACCCAGCTTAAAATTATACTTTTGTTTATAGGCAGTGCTGTCCCTCTTGAAGTGAACGATGCTTCGAATAGGATCGCAAACGGGGCCGTTGCAGCTAATCTTCAATTTCCATACGCGGTAATGGACGTTTTACTAATTATATTTTACAAATATAACTCACATTTCATAATTCACTAGATCTCTCTCTCTGCTCCATTTATTTTAATTATAAATGATTATGTATTGGAGAAAGAAAAGAAACCAGTGAACAGAATAACGTATATAGGCTAAGAACACATGAACACTAAGCATGCATCTGTTGAAATTTTATCGTCCATCTTATTTATCCAGATTATTAGTGACTAGCAGGCAGCAACAGAAAATTGCAATGTAGAATAGAGTCGCGTGTCCATTAAAAATGCACAGCATTCACATATAAAAGCTTATTTGTATTCAGGTCTCTATACAACTCGTGACCAATACGGTTGTACAGACGAGAGGCCACAGGTGCGGAGGAGTACTTATCTCTTTAGAACACGTGTTGACGGCGGCTTCTTGTATGTTTGAGTGGAACAGTGATGGGTAAGTTTAACAGTCTAAACTTTATATTACATAGTCATGATCGAATATATATTGGTGTGGGAATGGGATAGCTGGCCCATTTAACATTTTGATACTTGACCATAAACCGTTGTATTATCCCCACATTCAATCAATAATTTAAGTTTTTTTTCACCAGTTTGTAATCAGTAGTAAAATCAATTAAGTAGACAAAAAGCTAAACAAAAGAAGGTCTCAACTAATTCACAAAATAACATTTAATATTTATCCTCTGTATATTTACCTATATTTACCTACTCTATTTATAGAAAGATTCACACTTCTTAAATCATTGCTAAGCGAGATCAGGAAATTTATTATAATGATTGAGATACCTGATAAATACTTACCCCCTTATTCATAAAACTTAAAATGCCTCTGCTAAATCAAATGTGCTTTGTCCCTTTCTTACGATCACAAATGTCAAAGTGACAGATAAGGCCAAACTAATTTGAACGCCATTTTGGTTAAAACAGGCTTGTAGAACGTTTATGAATACGGCCGTTAGCCTTTATAGCTGTTGTTTTATATGATTTACAGAACGAGAACCCCGATCATCTCCGGTAACTACAGGGTTTTTGCCGGAGCAAATTTACTCTCTAACGATACATCGGCTGACAGAGTCAGAACTATTGCCCAGTACGTCGTGCATCCCGACTACCTAGGCATTCCATCTTATTTGAATGATATTGCTCTTGTCTATGTAAGTATACAATAGGCAAAAATAAATAAATACTGGGGAATATTTTCCGCCTCAATCATCAGATCAACTCTTGGTGCATTAATATTGCGTTGTCGCGGAAATTACAGAAGTATTCCAAATTTCAGATTAAACGGATACCGGCAAGTCGCTTCAAACTGGTTTTTTAAAGACAACATTCATATTTACTTTCATACGAACAATGCATAGTCGACGTTAGTATAAAGCTTGTAAAAGAGGAAGAAAAGACTCATGCAAATCGATTCATACTCTTTTACAATTAACCCAAGACTTTCACTATAATATATTTATTCAATCTGATAATATATAACATTTAATGTTGAGTGTAATGACTTTTATTATTGTTTTAGGCATTCAACTTAACTACAATCTGGTGGTTAATAATTCAACGTTCAAGTTTTTATTATCAAATTAGATAACATTAGATATCATCAAATTCCTTGAAACAGTTGGGTACATGAATAATCCATTTGCAGTGTTTGCTTTGAATTTAAACAACGACATGCTTGATTGATTAGGTACGAAACTAAGTATCGCAAAGCAAACCAAGAACATATTATTATTGATAGCATGTCGGCATATCGAACAACTCTTATGAAAGTTATAAAACAGAAAAGATTGGTTTAGCAAAACAGATATTCTATTAAACTATTACTATATCTTTAATAGGTCCAACCTTCCATTCATAAACGATTGTACTATTTGTTTTTATTAAAGTTGTATTATAATTATGGCAATGAGGGTAATAATAGGAGATGCTAATTTATTTCCTTGATAAAAAGAAACCAATAATAAAGCCAAAACTTAACAGTTCAAGCATTATGTTTCTTGTGCCAAGGTTTATACATTATGGGAATTAAATATTGTAAAATATATAATTTAACGTGATCATTTTTTTTCAGTTAACTACAGCTTTTCCAAACACATCTGTTATTCCCCTCTCCTTACCTGCGGCTAATTACAATCCTGCTGACTTCACTGACTGTGTTGTCGCGGGTTGGGGTGCTACTATTCCTGGATCTCTTGTGACGGTAAGTGGTAGCAAAAAGAATATTTCATTTTGGATTATAAGCGCTGAAAGAGCTAAAGGCCAACATTTGAAAAATCTTGAGAACTCCGTCGATGCAATTCCGATAGTAATCAAATGATATATATACGTGTGATTGATAAATAAATTCATAGTTTATTTATACAAGGGTTTGTTTAAGTGACGAAGGAAAAAGGAACTCAATACGCTTGAACAATGGTGTATATAATATATGCATAAAACTAAGTCGCTGTTCGTATGCTCATATAATATAATATTATAATTAGTACATGTTTGTCATTTACTTAGTTTGTCCTAAGTTTCTAGTCACAAAGTCGATAAATTATGACGACTTTTTTGGTAGGTAGTATCTTGCTACATTTGTCTATAATATGTAGGCTGTTGTAAATTTATTTACACTTCTTTTAACATTTTATCACGTCAATATTTTCTTTCAGGCTAGCGTTGAGCAGAAATACGCTAATAAATATATCTACAGTCAGCAAGTATGCACCAATCTCTACAATAGCATATACTCAATGCCAAATCTTTTTCCGACAATGATCTGCGCGGCCTCCCCTGATATCGTCTCAACTGGTTGCAATGTAAGTACAGAAACTATTGCCATTTCATTTTTTTATTAATCAACCAAGGTACGACATAATAAATCTAATACATTTTCCTGCAAACCTAAAGAAGAAGTTGGTCTGCAGCTATATTACAATATCAAAAGACAAATTAGAATGAGTTATTTTTGCCATCGTCGATGATCGTTTCTCAAACAATTATGATGTATTTTTTTAAACATAAGACATAGGTACAGTCAAGAGCAAAAATATGTATCGATAACATCCTCTCGTAATTAAGTACTAAAACCTTAATCCGCTGACATAAGAGTTATGGGACATATTTATGAATAAGTTGTATGCACCCATATTTTTACACTTGACTGTACTAAATACGCTCTTTAGGTCCCCTTAACAGAGGAATTTAAAACCGGCAAGTTAAACAACTCCTTCGAGTACGTTCAAATAACCCTTTAATTCCACTAAAGTCTTAACACCAGACTGCTCTTACTAAATCGGATCAAATAGTTGTTAACAAAATTAACAGTATAGGTATCTGTATGTAAATGAATTCCCGGTCATACAATAAGTCGCAAAGACTCCATACGGGTATGTATGGATACAGCAACAAAAAATAGACCGTAAAACAACAGAATAGAAGAAAGACCGAACACTAAAGTACAAAAAAAACCACCAATTCAAATGTTCTGTGCGTTCTAGGGTGACGAAGGAAATGCCCTTGTATGCGGCAACACACTGACGGGTATCTTGGCACTGCACTCAAACTGTGCTGCCTCCTCTTTCCCCGAGATCTACACCAGAGTCTCCAACTACACAGCATGGATCAGACCTTTAACTGGTTCAGCAAGCACCGTCACCTCCGGCGCCTCCGTCCTACTGTTCATAACTTTGATGCAGATGGCCTTCGTCAATATCCATAGCTAAGGTCCTTTTTTATTAAGTTTAGTTTTACTCGAAACACACTAGTACGTTTTTGATTTTATGGTTATATATGAATCTAAATTCTTTTATAAATATGTGTAAAAGATTTTGCAGGTCTATATTATCGCTGAATAAAACGAAGAATTTTTGCTGCCTTAATTAAACAAGGAGTGTATTTATCTGTTGGGAACAGGGCTTCGACAAATAAACAGTATTAAAGTAAGATAACCACATTCATCAGAGATACCGTAATATCTTTCTGAAAATGTTATCTCAGACGTCTATTATTTTATCTAATAGATAAAGAGTGCGCATGTATTGTGAAATAACGAATACAATTAAAACACATTTTTGTACTAAACAACTGACTTTTCGTTAATTTACTAGTTTTATTTCAGTTGAAAATATAGCTAAGTGCTTGGCAAAATTGCGAATTACAGAAACGTATAGTTTAAAACTTTTTACTAAAAATATTTGCATTGCACGCAAACTGATAACTAAGGTGGATATGACACTGCGCCGCACCTCCGGACGGATATGCGAAGCTCGTTGTATGCAAGTGCCTCAGTTTGTATATAAATTCCGTGTGGTACGACATACTGCACAACACTTCCGTCCAGCGAAACTTGTATGCAGCTCCGCACCTCCGTCCGGAGATGCGGCGCAGTATGAAATCCGCCTACTAGAGAGGAAACTGGTATTTCTGTATGCATGTACTATTTATAGCATGCGTAACTTACCTTTCCTGGCACGCAAAACCCACTCACTATGTTTAGAAACTAATCAACCACTAAAGGAGTTTAACCTCCCGATGTTCCACGTTACGTCTTTTATTTACTCTCACGAAGGTCGAACAAACGTGGCGCAGTCCACTGGCGGTGTAAGTAGCGCGCGTACACGGGGTCGTCGAGTTAGAGATCATATTTAGACCACTATCGTTTTAACAAACTTTACCAATTAAACGGCTTGCGTTTAGAATTACAACAACACCCCGAGCGATATTTAACACGGAAAATTCTGCTCTGAACATTTGCGCAAATCTTCCTGAGCCCATTAAAAAGAGCAAAAATAGACTGAAAATTAATGCGTAACACGAGGTCATGTCCGCCTTACAAAATTACTAAAAGGTTAAAGGTGTTATAAATTTTGAGCACGTTCATTAGAGCCCGCATGGATCCCTCGCCGTAGCTTTTAGCCGACGACACACGTCGGAATTTCGTAATAAGATTTCCTTAATTTAAGACTTCCTCCCATACACTCATTAAAGAAGTGTTGGCCCCCTCAGCTTCGCGGATCAACACGGTGGGGCGTGAAATTACCTACTATTACGATTGCTAAATTGGATGTGGTTTGTCCTTGTATTCAGCCTGTGCTAATATTTTTCAGTCGGACCCGCACAGAACATTAGGTCCGAAACATTGAGCCTTTTGCTTTCCCGTTTCATCACGCTTGGGCGTTATTATTTCTAAAGATTAGGATAATCCCGTGACTAATTATTTCAGTTTTTTTTTATAGTACAGGTCAGGTAGTTATTAGTATAGCAGGTCGATCACGTAACGCATTGTACGTACCTTAGGTAGTTCTAAATATCAATTTTTCTATGAAAAAATGACAGTTGCGTTGTCCTAACGCGCGTTCGAAACGTAACGTGATTACTCTGGTCATTTTTATTTCGCATCTCATTGCAAAATAAATTTTACTCAGATACCTGCATCTAGTTATTCTTTTTCTTTATTCATAACGACCAAACAATTCCGGAGGCATTTTATACGTAACCCCTTTTTACTACGTTATGAGTCTGTTGTCATTAAGTCACCATCAACGAATTCCGGGGGCTTGATGATGTAACACTATTTATATCTTTTACCGAAGTGGACGAATGAAATTGAGACCAGTTTCGCTAATAGGACCTTTCCGAAGATGGCCTAATTTTGTGGGTAATGTAATCGAGAAGTTAATTTGTGATTTTAACCTCTTTTCTAAGTCAGACACGTAGTAATTAATAAAGTTTTAATCAAGGTTAAACTAGTGCACAGTAAATACTAGTTATTAAGTGTTTTTTTACCCTATTATCAATTCCTACTCAGCCATGAGATGAGGTCTGTGCCCAGAATGTGGACGTTTATAGGCTGATTATGATGATATAGCAAAATTAGACTCCTTTATTGCATTACTAACTGCCTGCGCGGCTCCGCCCGCGAATTAGCCATCCTGGTAAAACCCTTCTCCTGGGATAAATATAGACCTTTTCTGGAAGGTCAGATGGCAGTCGCATTTGGAAACTAGTGCCTACACCAAATCTTGGAAATTGGTGCCAAAGCGGACCGCGGGCTCCTTTAGGCCACAACCGGGGAAAAACGATAGGAGGATGATGACACATCATTTAATCATCAGATTAAAAATATCACATTTCTAATACAATGATAAAAAAATAACAAGTATGAAATATATATATATTATGTATTATGAAATAATTTTCCATTTTTGGATTTCTTTCTTTTAATGAGAATGAGGTCATGCTTGTCCGCTCTGAATACTTAACTGCGCGATAAGCCCAAATTTGATCCCAGTTGTTTTCAAATGTTTTTTATTGCATTAATTTATAGAATTATGTGAAACTAGCTTCCGCCCGCGACTTTGTCCGCGTGGACCCGGAATGAAAACTATCCTATATTTTAATCCAGGCTATAAACTATCATCGTGCAAAATTTGATTCAAATCGGTTCAGCCGTTTAAGCGTGATTGAGTAACAAACATCCAAACATCTAAACTTTCGCATTTATAATATTAGTAGGATCATGCGTCCGTTTCCAACCACGGAAAGTTATAAATTGAATTGATAATTGCACATATGGATATCAGTGCCTATATCGTTTTGTATATTTTGTTTTATTAAATTGTCCATATTGCTTACATCGCTGTGGACTTTGTGTGGATCTGTAAGTTAGCAGTTTGTTAAAAGTTTATACCGGAAGCATAGTCAATCTCCTTTGTTTTTTATGTGATAATCTCTCTCAGTGTGTCCCATAAGTCAACGTCAAGCCGCAAAAGAGTGATAGTCATAACAGTTATAAAAAAAGAATCAAATTCTTAACAACCATTTTCGGCTTTACGTTGACTTTTGGGACACGCTGTTTTACTGGCTACGGACTACCTTTTTTAGGGTTCCGTAGTCAACAAGGTTCCGTTATAGTTTCGCCATGTCTACCTATCTGTCTGTCCGTCCATCCGCCAAATTGGGCCGACGCAACACAGAAGACAGACAATCAACTACGGAAGCCTACACTGCGCGTGGCTCGACACGCACTTAGCCTGTTTTTTTTCATGAACGGAGTGGAACTGCTTTTACGCGTCCCCTAGCCGGGGAAGTTATAATGGGGAGTATGTGGGACTCACTCTCCAGCCATCTCTATTTAAAGAGAAGAAGAAGTTGAAGCTTAGAACTTTCATTGCTTCGCTCGCTCGTTCGACCAGTATGAATATATGAATAAATACAAAATGAATTAAACGGGATTAATTCCGTTTCTAATCACAAATATCTACCTAAATTATCTTCTTCTAAGAACGTATCAACGTGAAGTGCAACATACCTGGAAATTAATCTATAGGTAAGGAAGTAACCACTACTTCCAAAATACAGACTTTTAAGTACCTATCCCCAATCAGGCATTACTCATAAATATATTAAATATCTTATCGCGTTTGATAAATGATACCAAATAAAAAACATCATAAGTGTAAGTACTCATGCGAATTAATCTAACATTTTAGAATTCAATATCGAGGGGAAACTATCAGTATTACCTAATCAATAACATGTTTATGATAGATAATACCCGTATATTTAAAACTTTTTTATTTGTAACTATAATTCACAGTCTATTTTTTCGCCTTGACAAGAAGTCGACGTACACAAGATGTATAAAATTCTCAGCTTTTTAGCTTTGACAATTGCCTGTAAGTAACCTAAGTGAAGTTAAGTGACAATTAATGAATAAACAGAAGTACTGTACCGGAATGGGCATGCTCGCTGACGGTTTTCATAAAATAGCATAGTATATAATTATTGATACAGAGAGAGAGAGGGAGACAAACTTTTATTTCATACCCAAAGTTGAAAAATTTACTTAATAATTAAATTGGAGAAAGGAATCAATTAAGCTAGCATTCGAAAGTGTAAATAGTCAACATTGGAAACCGATTTCATTTAAGAATACTTTATGAGGATATTTCATAATAATAGATGCATACGTTTATAATAATGCAGTAAAGCCTAGGCTTAAAACAATCCTTTACAATAAGGAAACCAAAATAATATTCCTATCCTGGCAATCTGTCATGGCTGGAAGCGTGGGACAATCATACAAATCTCAATCGTAATAGCTAGGGCATTAGGAGCTAAATAGGAAGGAACAATATGACCTTTAATCAAGAGGCAAATAGTATCGTGTGCGCACTAATACTACAAGCAGATCTCAACTCTATTGCTAAGGAGTTAAGATGGGTGGAAGACGTTGACGAAACTGCCTACGTCTTTAACTTTGCGTCCCTCGCGTCTCTAGTTTTGTCGACGGCGTCGCTATGTCGCTCGCGTCGACCGCGTTTCTCACGACGACCGCGTCGCTCATGGTTCTAGCATCGTTGTGTCGCTCGCGTCCTTCGTGTCCCTAGTTTTGTCGACCGCGTCGCTCGTGTCGACCGCGTCGCTATATCGCTCGCGTCGACCGCGTCTCTCGCGACGACCGCGTCGCTCATGGTTCTAGCATCGTTATGTCGCTTGCGTCCTTCGAGTCCCTAGTTTTGTCGACCGCGTCGCTCGTGTCGACCGCGTCGCTATGTCGCTCGCGTCGACCGCGTCTCTCGCGACAACCGCGTCGCTCGTGGTTCTTGCATCGTTATGTCGCCTGCGTCCCTCGCGTCTCTAGTTTTGTCGACCGCGTCGCTCGTGTCGACCGCGTCGCAATGTCGCTCGTGTCGACCGCGTCGCTCGTGGCGTGGTATGGTTCTAGAAGTAAGCAGAATAGGGACTGAGGGGTAGACATAGGAGTAAATTCACGCGTTATGGGATGATAAGGTTATAACTATATCTATTATAACAAAAGAGATTCCAAGATTTTGTTTGGTTAGCTAAGATTGGAGTCACTATTCCAATAGGGTTTCATGAAAGTCATTTAGTATGGATAACTGAGCTTAGGTTAATAGTAGTAAGTGGTCAAAAGGAATGTCAAGTTTCCGTGGGTTACATGTGAAATATTATAAAGGTGTGACAATTATTAAATATCATCGAAAGGTTACAGTTCTATTCATGACATTGGGGTAACAGGATTGTTTCAGAAAGATGAAATAATTCTGGGTTCGATGACAGGTTGAGCAGTTCATCAAATCCTTTTAAAATATCTTATTATCATGAGTGGATATTCTCCATACAAGGCAATTTATTATTGTAAGTGGACACTCTTCACTTAAGGTACGATTTAGGTAAAATATTTCACACGTAATGTTCGGTTTACATTGGCATTACCCACTATGGTTATCGGTATAGGATGGTCTTAGGTTTTTAATGATACTAAAAGATGTCAGTCGAGTTTGTCTCGGTGTATCTTCTCGAAACTGACCGCTAGGTTTGAGACACTGGTAGATTAAACACATAGATAGCTAGGAATGTAACTTAGTTCGACGACGAAACGCTCATACCTGACATGAGAAGTAGCATGTGTGAGGAAAAGATTACCACACAACCCGTCGATAGAACTTTTGTTCCAAAATACAAACACTTAGGACAAGAATCTAGCTCATTTTAGGTTCAAATAAATAATCATGTTGTTAATGAATTATAAAAGCTACTTTTATATCCAACCGAGCGTGTAATAGGAGGTAGGGGCTTTTCTACCCAAAAATAAAAATATTACGGCCATATCTTCAGGTGTTTGTAATGAAAGCGCGCAGTGAAGGTAGGTTTAATGAATAGGTAAATAGAAAGCGCAAGTTACAGTAGTTTATTATGGATTTTCAGTTCTCGAGTAGCAGCGAGGAGGTTCTGTCGGTAGTGTAGGTGTTTCGTATTTCGTTAGAGCGAGCGACGGGTGTATTGGTACAGTACCCAGCTTAAAAAAATACTTTTGTTTATAGGCAGTGCTGTCCCTGTTGAAGTGAACGATGCTTCAAATAGGATCGCAAACGGGGCCGTTGCAGCTAATCTTCAATTTCCATATGCGGTAATAGACGTTTTACTAATTATATTTAACAAATATTAGTCACATTTCATAATTCACTAGATATGCCGTTGGTAGACATAGATTTTGGATTTTATAATGTCTGGTGTATAATCGTTTTTCTGCTCCATTTGTTTTAATTATAAATGATTATGTATTGGAGAAAGAAAAGAAACCAGTGTACAGGATAACGCATATAAGCTAACACATGAACAATAAGCATGCATCTGTTGAAATTTTATCGTCCATCTTATTTATCCAGATTATTAGTGACTAGCAGGCAGCAACAGAAAATTGCAATGTAGAATAGAGTCGCTTTCATATCCGACACTTGCTTGAGTTCTAATCTTGACTGGCATGATCAGCGATAAATTATGGCTTAAAACGAATTAAAATTAAATTTAGTTTACAAACTTCGCATACACAATGTTCCTACATGTCCATTAAAAATGCACAGCATTCACATATAAAAGCTTATTTGTATTCAGGTCTCTATACAACTCGTGACCAATACAGTTGTACAGACGAGAGGCCACAGGTGCGGAGGAGTACTTATCTCTTTAGAACACGTGTTGACGGCGGCTTCTTGTATGTTTGAGTGGAACAGTGATGGGTAAGTTTAACAGTCTAAACTTTATATTACATAGTCATGATCGAATATATTAGGTGTGGGAATGGGATAGCTGGCCCATTTAACATTTTGATACTTGACCATACACCGTTGTATTATCCCCACATTCAATCAATAATTTAAGTTTTTTTTCACCAAATTGTAATCAGTAGTAAAATCAATTAAGTAGACAAAAAGCTAAAGAAAAGAAGGACAAAATGTCTCAACTAATTCACAAAATAACATTTCATATTTATCCTCTGCATACATTGAAAAGTAGAACGTCCTAATTCTCAATTTAGACTGAATTAAATAACACCAACGTTTTAGAAATATATTATGAAAAAACAACTTACCTACTCTATTTATAGAAAGATTCACACTTCTTAAATCATTGCTAAGCGAGATCAGGAAATTCTTTATAATTATTGAGATACCTGATAAATACTTACCCCCTTATTCATAAAACTTAAAATGCCTCTGCTAAATAAAATGTGCTTTGTCCCTTTCTTACGATCACAAATGTCAAAGTGACAGATAAGGCCAAACGAATTTGAACGCCATTTTAGTTAAAACAGGCTTGTAGAACGTTTATGAATACGGCCGTTAGCCTTTATAGCTGTTGTTTATATGATTTACAGAACGAGAACCCCGATCATCTCCGGTAACTACAGGGTTTTTGCCGGAGCAAATTTACTCTCTAACGATACATCGGCTGACAGAGTCAGAACTATTGCCCAGTACGTCGTGCATCCCGACTACCTAGGCATTCCATCTTATTTGAATGATATTGCTCTTGTCTATGTAAGTATACAATAGGCAAAAACAAATAAATATTGGGGAATAATTTCCGCCTCAATCATCAGATCAACTCTTGGTGCATTAATATTGCGTTGTCGCGGAAATTACAGAAGTATTCCAAATTTCAGATTAAACGGACACCGGCAAGTCGCTTCAAACTGGTTTTTTAAAAGACAACATTCATGTTTTCTTTGATACGAACAATGCATAGTCGACGTTAGTATAAAGCTTGTAAAACAGGAAGAAAAGACTCATGCAAATCGATTCATACTCTTTTACAATTAACCCAAGACTTTCACTATAATATATTTATTCAATCTGATAATATATAACATTAAATGTTGAGTGTAATGACTTTTATTATTGTTTGAGGCATTCAACTTAACTAGAATCCGGTGGTTAATAATTCAAAACTAATATACAAGTTTTTACTATCAATTAGATAACAAAGATATCATCAAATTCCTTGAAACAGTCGGGTACATGAATAATCCATTTGCAGTGTTTGCTTTGAATTTAGACGACATGCTTGATTGATTAGGTACGAAACTAAGTATTGCAAAGCAAACCAAGAACATGTTAATATTGATAGCATGTCGGCAAATAGAGCGACTCTTATAAAACAGAGAAGGTTGGTTTAGCAAAACAGATATTCTATTAAACTATTACTATATCCTTAATAGTTCCAACCTTTCATTCATAAACGATTGTACTATTTGTTTTATTAAAGTTATATTAAAATGTAAGGCAATTTTCTGAGAGTTAATCACTCAAAGAGGGCAACAATAAGAGATGCTTATTTATTTCCTTGATAAAAGGAAATCCTATTAATATTATAAATGCGAGTTTAGATGTTTGGATGTTTGCATGTTTGTTACTCAATCACGCTTAAACGGCTGAACCGATTTGAATGAAATTTTGCACGAAGAGAGTTTATAGCCTGGATTAAAATATAGGATAGTTTTATCCCGGGTCCACGCGGACGAAGTCGCGGGCGGAAGCTAGTCAATAATAAAGCCAAAACTTAACAGTTCAAGCATTATGTTTATTGTGCCAAGGTTTGTACATTATGGGAATTAAATATTGTAAAATGTATAATTAAATGTGATCATTTTTTTCAGTTAACTACAGCTTTTCCAAACAGATCTGTTATTCCCCTCTCCTTACCTGCGGCTAATTACAATCCTGCTGACTTCACTGACTGTGTTGTCGCGGGTTGGGGTGCTACTATTCCTGGATCTCTTGTGACGGTAAGTGGTAGCAAAAAGAACATTTCATTTTGGATTATAAGCGCTGAAAGAGCTAAAGGCCAACATTTGAAAAATCTTGAGAACTCCGTCGATGCAATTCCGATAGTGATCAAATGATATATACGTGTGATTGATAAATAAATTCATAGTTTATTTATACAAGGGTTTGTTTAAGTTACGAAGAAAAAAAGGTACTCAATACGCTTGAACAATGGTGTATATAATATATGTATAAAACTAAGTCGCTGTTTGTATGCTCATATAAAATAATATTATAATTAGTACATGTTTGTCATTTACTTAGTTTGTCCCAAGTCCTAGAAACAAAGTCGATATATTATGACGACTTGTTTGGTAGATAGCCTCTTGCTGCGTTTGTATATAATATGTAGGCTGTTGTAAATTTATTTACACTTCTTTTAACATTGTATCACGTCAATATTTTCTTTCAGGGTAGCGTTGAGCAGAAATACGCTAATAAATATATCTACAGTCAGCAAGTATGCACCAATGTCTACAATGGCATATATTCAATGCATATACCAAATATTTTTCCGACAATGATCTGCGCGGCCTCTTATGATATCGTCTCAACTGGTTGCAATGTAAGTACAGAAACTATTGCCATTTAATTTTTTTATTAATCAACCAAGGTACGACATAATAAATCTAATACATTTTCCTGCAAACCTAAAGAAGAAGTTTGTCTGCAGCTATATTACAACATCAAAAGACAAATTAGAATGAGTTATTTTTGCCATCGTCGATGATCGTTTCTCAAACAATTTTTTTTATATTTTTTTAATGTTTCTGCTTCATGGCAATCTGTTTTCCAACAATAAGCCACTTCTTTGTTTGATTTCTCAGTTTGTGTTTTCCTCAAGAGCCATACTTGTATGAAAATTCTTTTCACACGACTCTCTTTATGTCAAGTGGTAAATCTTTTATGTAGACTCGGTATGTCACTTCTTTTTAGCCGGGTATGCTGAAGAGCGCCTTCTCCACTCAGAGCGTGTGCCAGTTTGTTTACGTGGACGGTCAGTTTCTCCTGGTATTTCAGGCTGTTTTGAGCTATTTCCTGCCGAACTGTTTTTAGGCCGAGGTCGAGGTATATGTATCTATTACTTATACAATGAGGGATTCCAAACATTGTTCTCAGAGCTTTGGTCTGGAATCTCTCCAGGATATCTATATTACTGTTGCTGGCCGTTCCCCACAGTTGTATTCCGTAAGTCCAGATTGATTTTATGGTAGTTTTGTACGCTAGCATCTTGCTGTTAGGATTTAGTTGTGATTGGCGTCCCAATAACCAGTTCAGTGACCGCAGTTTTCCATCTAGTTGTTTGCGCTTTGTCCAAATATGTTTTTGCCATGTAAGTTTCCTGTCGAGGTGCATGCCCAAGTATTTTGCGTTATTATCTTGAGGGATAACTTTGCAGTTTAGCGTTACCGGTGGACATGTTTCTCTTCTAAGTGTAAATGTTACATGTACCGATTTGCTCTCATTGGCTTTTATTCTCCAACGCTTCAGCCACATCTCAACTTCTGTCAGGTGGTTTTGCAACTGTGATGATGCCGTTTCTGGGTTGCTATGAGCCGACAGTAGCGCCGTATCATCAGCATATGTCGCAGTCGTGGTGTAGTCAGTTGTTGGGATATCTGTTGTAAAAATGAGGTATAGTATAGGGCCCAAGATACTGCCCTGAGGGACACCTGATTTTATTTCGTGTACTTCTGAGAGATCATCGCTGTACTTCACTTGGTAGCATCTTTTATCTAAGTAGGATTTAAGTATTCGGAATAGACAATGCGGAAGATGCTTCTTTAGCTTGAACAGGAGGCCGTCATGCCATACCTTATCAAACGCTTGGCTGATATCCAAAGACTGCAGAGCAATATAATTTGTTTTCAAGGCATCTGCTAATGGTGTCAACTATACGGTGAACCTGTTCAATTGTCCCGTGTTTTTCCCGGAATCCAAATTGGTGGTTCGGTAATACTGTACTCAGATGTTCTTTCATTCTGTTAAGCAATATCCTCTCAAACAGTTTGCCTATAACTGGTAGCAGGCTGATAGGTCTGTATGAAGTAGCTTCGTGTGGGGGTTTACCGGGTTTCGGTACCATGACTACATGTGCAATTTTCCATTGCCCAGGGAAATGTTCAAGTCTTAAGCGGGCATTAAAGATGTTAACTAATTTCATTACACCTTTATGAGGTAGGTTTTTAAGTAATGTGGCATCAATAAGGTCATAGCCGGGTGCTTTACCTTCCTTGAGGTTCCTTATTTCTTTCACAATTTCTTTTGGGCTGGTACTTTTTATTGGAAGACACATTTGGTTCGCTGATTCAAGGTATTCCTTGATTTCCATAGTATGTTCGGGATTGTTTTCAGGGAGTGGTTGAAAAACTGTTTTCAGATGTTCTGCAAAGATTGTTGCCTTTTCTTTATCTGATCTAGCCCATCCTCCTTTTTCATTATTGATAGGTGATATGTGGATTTTCGGGCGCTTTAGATTCTTGGTAGCCTTCCACAGCGAGTAGTTTGTGTCTCTCGTTGGATCTAGATTTGAGATATAGTGTTGAATATTATCATTTTCTAGGGTGCTGGTAAGGGTTTTGAGCTCATTTGAGAAACGATTGCATGCAACTTTATCACTTGGACATCCTGAGTATGCCAGATTTTTCTCAGACGACGGCGCTCTTGTATTTTCTCTTTAATATCCTTTGGATATGAGTTGTTTCAGAGGTTGTCCTTTACCTATCCTTTTTGGAGTTGCAGAATTGGCAGCAATGTGGATAGTCATATTAAGTTGTTCCAGTTGTCTTTCAGGTTCTTCTATTGTATTAATTTTGGTCTTTAGTTCTGTCTCTGTCGTGATTATATTCTTAAAGATTGTCCAGTCTGTAGTGTTCAAGTTGCTTATTCTTAGGGGCGGTGCTACCAGATTAACTGTTGTAGTAACATTCAGTATAACTGGTGTGTGGTCAGATGTGAGATCTATTCGTGGTTCTATGTTTAAATAGTTACTATCTATGTTTTTAACAATAAAAAAGTCCAACAAGTCTGGAATTCTTTGTCTGTCGGTAGGCCAATAGGTAGGTTCTCTGCCGGAATGACATTCTAACTTCATCTCTTCTGTAGCTTTACAAAGTTGTCTTCCTCTAGTATTGGTCAGCCTAGATCTCCAGTTTAAATGCTTAGAATTCCAGTCGCCAGCACATATGAATCTGTTACCCAGTGTAGAAAAATATTTTGCGAAGTCGTTGGCAGATATAGTATGTTTTGGAGGACAATACACAGCGGAGAATACAGTTTCTAGTTTGCTGTCTACAAGTTTAATAGATGTTGCTTGTATTTTTTCTGTTCGGTATTCCTCTATAGGATAGTGTTTGATGTTGCTTTTAATGATTACTGCTATTCCTCCATGGCTGTTCCCAGTTGGGTGATTGGTTGTGTACACTGTAAGATTATTAAAGTTTATGTGTGTCTTCGGTGTGAATCTTGTTTCAGAGATTAGTGCTATATCAATCATCTCTGTTCTAAGGAAAGTTTCTAATTCTTGACGACGTTCCGTCAAGCCGTTGGCGTTCCAAGTAACTTCTTGGAGGTTTCGGGTCATTTTTTTACCAGGCTGCTGACTAGCTGGACCATGCGGTCCATCATTTTGTCCATAATTTTTTCCATCATTGTCAACATTGAATGTTGTAGTTTTTCAAACATTATGTCCACTAAGTCAGTAAGATCGGCCAAGTCGTTCTTTGTGTCTTGTTCAGTATATTGTTCTTTGGTTTTCGTTGCTTCTGAATAGGTTTTAGTTAAGTTTTGATTATCTGTGCGGTTAAACTTAGGACCCGGGTGGGGATCCAGGTTTTTGATCTCTAAATTGTTAGGCATTGGTTTTTCTTTTGACTTAGTCTAATTTAAGAATTCTTTCTCTATACTGAATTAAATCCGGTAGCGTTCACCCTACAACAACATGTACTAAAAAACCAGATACTGAGGCTACTTGCGCGAATTGTGACGAAAAACACCCCGCTAGCTACAAAGGATGCAAAGTGTACAAAACACTTTGCATCCTTTGTAGCTAGCGGGGTGTTTTTCGTCACAATTCGCGCAAGTAGCCTCAGTATCTGGTTTTTTAGTACATGTTGTTGTAGGGTGAACGCTACCGGATTTAACGCAGCGATAGGGCCTAAAACATTGTTTCTTGGAATGCCCAAATCTCTGACATCTCTTGCATTGAATGATTTCCTTTTTCTTATATGGGGATTCAAAGTAATCTTCATGTTATTCAAGTATTTCACATCGAAAATGGCTTTGTTGTTTGGCTTTGGTTCTAAATCGACATAGAATACAGGCAACGGTTCCTTTGTAGCTCGATGTCTGATATTGACTATTTGTCTCACTTCATGTCCAATTTCATACAATTCTTTTGCAATTTCTGTGGTATTTTCTGATGCATGGAGTCCGCGTAGTACTACTCTGTATGCTCTCTCGCTTTTAAGCTGGTAAGTATAGTGTGAGATGTTATTGGCAATAAAGTTCTCTCGAATCGTTTTGTATGTCTGGATGTCTTTAGGTGTAATTTTTATAACGTGTCCAGATCTAAGTGTTGTCATAAAGTAAAGATCGCTTTTTACAAATTTGTGTCGTACTTCCTTAAGAGAAGTTACATTAATTACGCCAGTAACAAAGATGGGTTCTGGCTTTGGTACATATACTACAGTTTTATCCGTAGGCTCCATATCAAGAAGTTCAAAACTATTGTGTGTAGGGATCACAGACTGGGGAATTTTTCTGTTTTTTATTCCCGTCGTTGTGAATTGGACTCGTATCTTTCCTTTTCTTTCTCCTGGAAGGAATTTCATCCCTTTGCCATTCTTCATGCTCTGAGGTTATGTTGTAACTGGCATATTGGGTCTCGGTCTGTGAATCCAGATTGTCTTTCTCCTTGTTTTGTTGGTTGGAGTTCTAGTCATCAAGCTTTGTTGGCAGAGACGATGTCGACTTGCTTCTGTTCCGAGTAAACATGCTTTCGTGTAAAGTTCGTTGGATCATGCTGTTAGGGTTCTCAAACAATAATGATGTATTTTTTTAAACATAAGACATAGGTACATTCAAGAGCAAAAATATGTAATCGATAACATCCTCTCGTAAATAAGAACCAAAATTATAATCCGCTGACATAAGTTATGGAACATATTTATGAATAAGTTGTATGCACCCATATTTTTACACTTGACTGTACTAAATACGCTCTGTAGATACCCTTAACAGAGGAATTTAAAACCGGCAAGTTAAACGACTCCTTCGAGTACGTTCAAATAACCCTTTAATTCCACTGAAGTCTTAACACCAGACTGCTCTTACTAAATTGGATCAAATCAATTGTTAACAAAATTAACAGTTTAGGTACCTGTATGTAAGTGAATTCCCGGTCATACAATACGTCGCAAAGACTCCATACGGGTATGTATGGGTACAGCAACAAGAAATAGGCCGTAAAACAACAGAATAGAAGAAAAACCGAACACTAAAGTACAAAAAAAAAACCACCAATTCAAATGTTTTGTGATTTCTAGGGTGACGAAGGAAATGCCCTTGTGTGCGGCAACACACTGACGGGTATCTTGGCACTGCACTCAAACTGTGCTGCCTCCTCTTACCCCGAGATCTACACCAGAGTCTCTAACTACACAGCATGGATCAGACCTTTAACTGGTTCAGCAAGCACCATCACCTCTGGCGCCTCTGTCCTACTGTTCATAACTTTGATGCAGATGGCCTTCGCCAATATCCATAGCTAAGGTTCTTTTTTATTAAGTTTAGTTTTACTCGAAACATACTAGTGCGTTTCTTATTTTATGGTTATATATGAATCTAAATTCTTTTAAACATATGTGTAAAAGATTTTTCAGGTTTATATTATAGCTGAATAAAACGAAGAATTTTTGCTGCCTTAATTCAACAATGTATGTATTTATCTGTTGAGAACAGGGCTTCGACAAATAAACAGTATTAAAGTAAGATAACCACATTCGTCAGAGATACCGTAATATCTTTCTGAAAATGTTATCTCAGACGTCTATTATTGTAACTAATAGATAAAGTCATGAGTGCGCATGTATTGTGAAATAACGAATACAATTAAAACTCATTTTTGTACTAAACAACTGACTTTTCGTTAATTTACTAGTTTTATTTCAGTTGAAAATATAGCTGTGCGTGGCAAAATTGCGGATTACAGAAACGTATAATTTAAAACTTTTTACTAAAATATTTGCATTGCACGCAAACTAATAACTAAGTAACTGATAACTAAGGTAACTAAGGAGGATATAACACTGCACCACATCTCCTTACCGAGATGCGGAGGTCGTTGTATGCAAATGCCTCAGTTTGTATATAAATTCCGTGTGTTACGACGGACGTTATTTCGCCGGACGGAGGTGCGGTGCAGTACTCTGTACTCCCTACTCTGTACTCTCTACTCTGCACCGCACCTCCGTCCGGCGAAATCTGTATGCCGCTCCGCACCTCCGTCCGGAGATGTGGCGCAGTGTGACATCCGACTACTATAGAGGAAACTGGTATTTCTGTATGCAAGTACTATTTATAACATGCGTAACTTTCCTTTCCTGGCACGCAAAACCCACTCACTATGTTTAGAAACTAATCAACCACTAAAGGAGTTTAACCTCCCGATGTTCCACGTTACGTCTTTTATTTACTCTCACGAAGGTCGAACAAACGTGGCACAGTCCACTGGCGGTGTAAGTAGCGCACGTACACGGGGTTGTCGAGTTTGGAGATCATATCTAGACCACTATCGTTTTAACAAACTTTACCAATTAAACGGCTTACGTTTAGAATTCCAACAACGCCCCGAGCGATTTTTAACACGGAAAATTCTGCTCTGAACATTTGCGAAAATCTTCCTGAGCCCATTAAAAAGAGCAAAAATAGACTGAAAATTAATGCGTAACACGAGGTCATGTCCGCCTTACAAAATTACTAAAAGGTTAAAGGTGTTATAAATTTTGAGCACGTTCATTAGAGCCCGCATGGATCCCTCGCCCTAGCTTTTAGCCGACGACACACGTCGGAATTTCGTAATAAGATTTCCTTAATTTAAGACTTCCTCCCATACACTCATTAAAGAAGTGTTGGCCCCCTCAGCTTCGCGGATCAACACGGTGGGGCGTGAAATTACCTACTATTACGATCGCTAAATTGGATGTGGTTTTCAGCCTTGTATTCAGCCTGTGCCAATATTCTTCAGTCGGACTCGCACAGAACATTAGGTCCGAAACATTTTGTTTTCCCGTTTCATCACGCTTGGGCGTTATTATTTCTACAGATTAGGATAATCCCGTGACTAATTATTTCATTTTTTTTAAGTACAGGTCAGGTAGTTAGCAGGTCGATCGCGTAACGCACCTTAGGTAGTTCTAAATGTCAATTTTTACATAGAAAAATGACGGTTGCGTTTTCCTAACGCGCGCGTTCGAAACGTTACATGATTACTCTGGTCATTTTTATTTCGCATCTCATTGCAAAATAAATTTTACTCAGATAATTGCAAAGTATTCTTTAATTTGATTGGTTCTTGACAATAAAATGCAATTTTTAAATTACGACCAATGCATGATAAGTTCGAACTTTTGCTGATTTTTATTAACTGGTCTTTAGCAGAGATATTTGAGTTGTCCTGGCTGAAATGTGTTATGATAGCATCATATCTATTTGCACACTGTATGTTTTTCTCTTCAATCCACTTTTAATTCATATTCAAATGATGAGCGACGAAGATTTTTTAGGAAAGGTTTAAGACTTATCCGGTTTTCTTCTTACCTGCCATTCCAATCGTTGTTTTTTCTCTAGAAAAAAAAAAATTAGATGGGGAATCATTTTTAGTCACAAGCACCGTACATCCAACCACGGCTTAAATCTCCATATTTAGCCAAGTCGAGGGAAGCAATCTTTCAGTGCAGATTCGCACTGAGCACCGCCAAGGAAACTTGGTTTATGAGGCAGAAACATAAAAGTAACGAGGCCATTAAGTTCGGATCATTGCACCCGGTCAGGCGTAGTTTTATTTGAATTCCGGAGGCATTTTATACGTAACCCCTTTTTACCACGTTATGAGTCTGTTGTCATTAAGTCACTATCAACGAATTCCGGGGGCCTGATAATGTAACACTATTTATATCTTTTACCGAAGTGGACGGCTGAAATGGAGACCAGTTTCACTTATAGGACCTTTCCGAAGATGGCCTCATTTTGTTGGTAATGTAATCGAGAAGGTCATTGTGATTTTAAACCTCTTTTCTAAGTCAGACACGTAGTAATTAATAAAGTTTTAATCGAGGTTAAACTAGCGCACAGTAAATACTAGTTATTAAGTGTTTTTTTACCCTATTATCAATTCCTACTTAGCCATGAGATGAGGTCTGTGCCCCGTATGTGGACGTTTATAGGCTGATTATGATGATATAGCAAAAGTAGCCTCCTTTATTGCATTGCAAACTGCCTGCGCGGCTCCGCCCGCGAATTAGCCATCCGAGTAAAACCCTTCTCCTGGGATAAAAATAGACCATGTCCATTCCGAAAGTTCATTCCATACAATGGTAGAATTTAAATCATATGATTAGTTCTGTAGAGTATCTTCTATACTTGAAAACAAAGCTGCCACTAGACTTGTTGAAATTTAAAATTATCTAACAGAAATCGTATTTATTAAGTACATAAACATTATATTATTTATCTTACCAACGTTAATATTACTGAAGCCGAGCGGTGTAGCCCGCGAATTTCAATCTGCAGGAGGGCCAAGGTTGGTAGTCAGGCTATAACTTACGCCATCCTCCTAGCGTTATACCCGGTGTAGCCCCTAAAGGGCCCGGGCCTTATGTACAAAATAAAAAAGGAAACCGGTCTCCCAATGAGGTTTAGTTTTCTGGAAGGTCAGATGACAGTCAGGAAATTGGTGCCAAAGCGGACCACGGGCTCCTTTAGGCCACAACCGGGGAAAAACGATAGGAGGATGATGACACATAATAATTTAATATCAGTTTAAAAATATCACATTTTCTAATGCAATGATAAAAAAATTACAATCGTGAAATATATATATATATTATGTATTATGAAATAATTTTCCATTTTTGGATTTCTTTTTTAAGGCTCCACATTCGAAATTTTCGTGAAAATGAGTTGTTTTGTAACCGTTTTATACATTATAACGTAACATTTTTGGTATCAGAAAAAATATATTATAATCTGCAAGATATGCGACGGGTCATAGTTTTCGTAGAAATCCATTTTAACAATAAAAATGAGAGAAAAAGAAATCTAAAGTCACTCCTATTTTTTCACTTGTAACCATTTTACTGCTCCATTTTTTATCAGAATAATATGAAATTGTATAACTTTCTTCATAAAATAATAAACAAGGACCTCATTTTCTTACTTTCTTTATTTTCTTAAAAAATTATCTCGTTTTCTGAAATATTCCGCCAAAGTTCCTACGCCTCCCCGTTTTCGTCCATACGGTCAGTGTGGGACAAGACACGTTGCATGACGGACCTGTGTCAATTTGCGCTGCGCCGAAATTTTTAAATATTTGTGGAAATTGTGGACTACATTTGTTGCATAGAGTGGACAATCCGTTTTGTGATTCGTATAGTAGGTAACTAATAAACATTTGCGTATAGTTTCGTTTTTAGTGACAGATAATTTTGTTGCATAGAGTGGACAATCTATTTCGTGGTTTGTAAAGTAGTAGGTACTATAGACAAGACAGCTGACTGACCATCCGTGCACTTTATGTGAATTGTAATAAGGTTCTTGTATAAATACAGGATGGTCAGTTAACTGTGTTGGCGTTTGTACCTAATTAACATTTATGTAGGTAAATATAAGGGGACAATCTTACACAAATCGCACTAGCCCCATAGTAAGCTCAATAAGGCTTGTGTTACGGGTACTAGACGACGATATATTTAATAGATATAAATACTTAAATACATAGAAAACATCCAAGACTCAGAAACAAATATTCATGCTCATCACACAAATATTTGCCCTTACCGGGATTCGAACCCAGGACCTTCAGCTTCGTAGGCAGCGTAGGTATAGTTTAGATTTTGTTTTTAGTTCAAGATGGGAAATAATAGTAATAATAAATTCTTTATTTCAGGCCAGTTTGCCCATAGATTGTTAGTAACATACAAACTTACGATACTAGAGTCAGTACGTCTTAGCTTAGGTCTCACAAATTTTTCAATAATTATTTTGTATCTTTGGGGTTAAATAAGCGCAGGAGGAAAATACGTAATATCAAGAAATTTTACAAGAGAAGAGGAAAAAGAATACACAAGTAAATACCTATTATATCAAAGTATCAAATATCTAAACAGTATCAAAATTGGGAAATCGCTAAAACCAGACATTTTATTAGTAAATATATTTACAATATCTATTGCTTAGGAGCATGAACAATTATAGAAACAATATTGTTTTATCTGCTCGTATTAATGACTGTCAAGTGTTAATAGAATAAGTTCTAATAAAAATAGTGGGCTTGGCAAATATTGTAAGTACCTACCTATGGGTTGCATGCCAACTCCAAGTTCGATACAGAGTTATTATTTGATATGAAACAAAGTATGGTTAACGTACAACTAATCTATAAGTATATATTTACCCGAGGCCGATTTCTGTACAGTCAGCATAATATAGTTAGTAGCAGCCAAGTTAGCCAAATATATCGGAACGTACATTCATCGAAATAGTCTTTGTTACTATAAGTAGGAGTAAGGAATGTGTTACGATATATTTGGCTACTTTGGATGCTACTAACTATCTGATGCTGACTGTACACGCCATCATCATCAAATCAAGGAAGTAGAACGTAATAAATATACCGAAAATTAGTTTAAAACTTAACAACCTTACACTTACACAAAAGGTAACGGACAGACAGACACACTTTCGCATTTATAATATAAGTATGGAGTTAGTTAGTTAGTTAGTTCTACTGGGCTTTTTTCCGCAAGTCGACATCCATTGTGCCTATTTTGCGTGAAATGGTGGGGTAGCGCTACTCTAACCACCCCAGCTCCTCTACAAAGTTGGTGAGTGCCTTTGTGTTCCTGACTGCGTTCCGTAGTGTGTCTAGAGACCCTAGGTGCTTTTTCCTGTATACTTCTACCTGCCTACCTGTATATTAGTATGGAGTATGGATATGGAAGTATGGATAGTATGGATTATTTATATGTCTTTCCCGCTCACGGGACAATGATGTCCCGGACCTTTGGGAGGCGTGCGTGAAGCTCTGAGCCAACACGTAGAAGCCCTTTTGACAATTTAATGAAATGCAAGGAGTACACCAAGCGGATTCTGTCTCTGCCCGTGTCATGGGACGCACACAGAAACAGCACCCGCTGGGGTGTAAGTCTATTGCTAGTTGATGGAATCTAAATAAAACGGGTTATTGGGTGAAAATGATGGACTAGTAGCTGGGCTATTGGATGAAACATCGGACGCCTGCCCAATAAAACTGTTTCACATTTTATCTCTGGCAGACGGTGACTCGCTAACTGCTAGATGGGCCCCTATTAATAGCGACATTAAAAAATGACCTAAGGGCAACAGTAGGTATGGATTATTATTATTACCTTTATATTTTTTCGCACTATCCGTCTCTCTCTTATTACAATATTTAGTAACAGAGGTATAGTGCGAGAAAAATCGAAAGTATGTCGCGGCCGTCTAGTGCTAGGCGAGCTGAGGGCCTACCGCGAAACGAAACCGAACTTCGTTCGTGTATCTCCCTCTCTGTCGCGCTTGCTAGTTCGAGCGACAATGAGAGTTATTCGAACGAATTTCGTTTTCACTAGCACGGCTAGCACGAGACGGCCTCGACATACTCTCGATTTTTCACACACTATACCTCTCTTTCCTAATGTTGTAATAAGAGAGAGACCGATAGTGTGAGAAAAATCAAGTGTATGTCGCGGTCGTCTCGTGCTAGCCGTGCTGACGGAACTACACTAATCTTAAGTAAATAGTATTATAATAGTAGGGACATAATTTTTGAACTTAATCAATTATGTAATTTATGTATGACAAATATCACGTTTCAATTAAGCATGACGAATGTCACCCACCCACGTCCGCCCTTGCATTGGTAACGATGCGCGATGACGCGTCTGTAACTTAATCTATGTAGCGCTTAATAAACGACGGCGGGTTGTGCGACTTGCGCGGGGAGAGGGTCGAGGCTCCGCCCATACGCTCAAGGACTTTAGCGGGTATACAAGCCATAATGAGAATGAGGTCATGCTTGTCCGCTCTGAATACTTAACTGCGCGATAAGCCTAAATTTGATCCCAGTTGTTTTCAAATGTATTTTATTGCATTAATTTATAGAATTTTGTGAAATCATGAGTCCACGGAAAATTATGAATTGAATTGATAATTGCATATATGGATATCAGTAATTTCTTTATTAAATTGTCCATATTACCACAGAATCCTATTAATATTATAAATGCGAAAGTTTAGATGTTTGGATGTTTGTTACTCAATTACGCTTAAACGGCTGAACCGATTTAGATGAAATTTTGCACGAAGATAGTTTATAGCCTGGATTAAAATATAGGATAGTTTTTATCCCGAGTCCACGCAGACGAAGTCGCGGGCGGTAGCTAGTAAGTAATATATTACTTACATCGCTGTGGACTTTGTGTGGATGTGTATGTTAGCAGTTTGTTAAAAGTGTATACCGGAAGCATACTCAATCTTCCTTGCTTTTTAGGGTTCCGTAGTAAACAAGGAACCCTTATAGTTTCGCCATGTCCGTCTGTCTGTCTGTCTGTCCGTCTTCGGCTTAGCTCAGTAACCATTACTACAAAAAAACTGTGATTCGGAATGGGTATATAAATCAATTACGCCGACAAAACAGTAAATAACAAAACATACACAATACAAAACAATAAAATCTTGAAAATCATTTTTTTTAGGGTACCTCCCCTACACCTAAAGCGTGGATGTATTTTTTTTCTCATTAAATCCATAGTGTGGAGTATCGTTGGATAGCTCGTTCAAAAATATTATGGGTTTTATACAACCGTTTTTCAAATAAGTAATTCATTTGCGAGATATTGGGCTTTAAAGCCCTAACTTTTGTTCGAGTCATGTGTCCCCTCCCCCCTGCCGGCTAAATGGCTACGACTGGGGATGTGAAAAAAATCGTGGTAGTAGTACATATAATGAATTTAGAAGGAAAACTATCACGGACAAGTAGTCATAAGTAGGTACCGAGTAATAGTCGACCAACTTAATGTGTACTTGGAAAGGCCAATTTTCATACAAATTCGGCCGACGCAACCGCACCGCACGTAGATGTACCTAACTAAGACAGACAGGCAACTACGGAACCCTACACTGCGCGCGGCCCGACACGCACTTGACCGGTTTTTATGTTCTAATCTCTCTCAGGGTGTCCCATAAGTCAACGTGACGCCGCAAGAGAGTGATAGCCATAACAGTTATAAAAAAAAGAATCAAATTCTTAACAACTATTTTCGGCTTTATGTTGACGGACTACCTTTTTTAGGGTTCCGTAGTCAACAAGGTTCCCTTATAGTTTCGCCATGTCCACCTGTCTGTCTGTCCGTCCGTCCGCCAAATTGGGCCGACGCAACACAGAAGACAGACAAGCAACTACGGAGCCCTACACTGCGCGTGGCTCGACACGCACAGCCTGTTTTTTCATTATTAACGGAGTGGAATTGCTTTTACGCGTCCCCTGGCCGGGAAGCTATAATGGAGAGTATGTGGGACTCACACTCTCCATTATTGTATAACTATTATATAACTCACACTATTTAAAGAGAAGGGGCCTCCCCCTTTTACTCACAAAAACCACTCCGGCGTTTCCTTCTCTGCCGTTGCCATGGGATCGCGATCATGTCACGAGGACGCCCCCCGGCGGTCTTGGCAAACTAGTGCCAGGACATTCGCGCCAAAGGAGGGGATGGTCAGGAGCTCCTGACCATCCTCCCAGACGTGTAAAAAGCCGTGCTATATGGGTTCCCAACCCTCTGACCCTACTGGGGCAGGACGCGGCCCGCAAAACTCCACGGTCACGCATTGTACACTATTGGAAGAATGATTCGCAGTAATAATTCCTTTCTTAAATCTTCAATCATCATCATACTTTAGAGCCTAGCTCTTGTCTCTAGAGCACTCGCTACTGTAGGTAGTCCATTTCTGCCGATGTCTGTTACTCATTGAGGAATATTAATGAGGTGGTTTTCCAACGTAGTTTTTCAATTAATTTTACAAATGATGTAGTCATCTGCAACATCTCGTTAAGGCCGTTACATCAACATAGTGCCGTTACCAAGTTTGAGAGCCGTACATATTATCAATGGGAATGCTATTTCGGCAGGTGTCAGATGCACTGCCTAACCCAATTAGGTGAACTCATCTCATCAGATATGATTGATAGATGCACGTTGTTCCGGATGTTGCTCGAATGGCAAATGTTGTATGCGTACAACGTGGTATCGCATTTTGAGTTTAGAACTGGAAAGCACGGGAAGATTACGAAAGTGACAGCAGCAATTTGCTGACTTCGGTGATTTCCGAGTTCGAAATATATATTCACTGTACTTATGTACTAGGTATTTTCTAACACGAAAACCCGCTATGGTCTAGCGTAATTCTAATTATTGTTTCATGTTTCCACATATTCTCTCTATAAGGGGATAAGGGGATCTCTATAATATGCCGGGAACTAAACATCCATTTATGATAAATTTCATTAAAAAAAACGTTTTCCCATGCCCATAGGCATGCAATTTAAAGCCCCTGAGGTCATAACCTCAGGGGCTTTAAATTCACGAGTAGATTCCGCTCGTCAAACTCAGCCACTGTACCAGTCGATGTATTGCAAACACGGCCTCGTTATTTGACATCAATGACAGTGTCAAGTTTTTAAATTAAACTAATGGATGATGTACATTCAACATATCATTTAATTTGTATGCAATAATGAAAATTTAAATAGTCTTTTTCTAAGTTGTTGATTAAAAGTAGTTTTAGAAGCATAATCGATATTTGCATTTTAGGCACCCAGAGGCACCACTTAACAAAGTTCAAATTCTTTCACATTAAAAAATACTTTTGAACCTCTTCAGGAGATGAAGTCTAAATTGTTTACTGAGTGGAGTGAGACACGTGGTCCAATCCAATGTCACTTCAAAAAATATCTATCTATACGAATGTCGAAATTGCTGATGAGTTTTCTTGTATTTTAATAAAGAGCCGTTACCGAAGTTTCAATTCTCTGGTGTCTTGATATCGACAAATTTTGAACAGCCTTTATGAATATTTTAATAAATTGTAGTCTATGTCCTATTTTGATGTATAAGGTACGTACAAGAGTTTTATAAAAATCCTAAAATCCGTAGTTGTTACGCGAATGACAAACTTTCATATTTATAACATTTATTAGATATCACATTTTCAAGGCCGTCAAAATGTTTCCTTTCGTTATTCTGGTTCATGGATAAAATAAACTGAAATTAAAAAAAAAGTATTTTTGCTAAAACATATATTTTTTATAATTCCAATGACTGTTTTAAGGGTCTCTATTGTTTCCAAATTTAAGATCCGAGTTTTTTTTTTTTTTTTCAGTCCATAACGTTTTCCACCACATTTTTTTCTAGTCATATTGTCGAAAGTCATAAAATTTAACAATATAAATTGGAGTACTTAACGATTTTTGTAGGTCATCATTATTGTTAGTCACAACATTGGTTAGCCATAACATTCAATGTCCCGGTGATGAGCAATTACATGATGTTAAAGGCAATAATCTAGTTTATAATAATTGTTGTAAGGTCTTTTTTCGCAAGTCATAAAGATTAGTTAGTCATATCATTTAATGTCATGGTGGTGTCACACTTCATAATGTTAAAGCCTATAAACACACTCCTCAAACGCACGCTTAATACTTTTCTTTCTTTAAAATCAAAAATGGCCGAGATATTTGACCCGAAAGTTGGGAAAAATCTGTACTTGTAAAATTTCGACGGATATTGTGTCATTATTGGTTGTGGCGCTTCACCTGCCGCTGCCACGGCACGCTCGCTTCACTCGCTCGGCTCGCGCGCTTACGGTCGGGGTACACCTAACACTCCTCCTGGCTTTGCTCGTCGTCGTACCTACACCAACCTGCCTTAGAGTCCAATATCTTGGCCATTTTTAATTTCAGAGAAAAAAGTTTCTAACAAAACATGCTTATTTAAACGTATTTTTTACGAAACAGTCATAAAAAATATAAAAGTAGGTACATGCCATAATGACACCGCACACTGTACCTTGTACCCCTTTCAAATGTATGCCTGGAAATATTTCTGAGTATGGATGTTCTATATGACTATGGATGTTATAGATTTGGTCTCTTAGACGTAATTCACTTTAGGCATTAAAACGATATGAATAACAACCATTAGTACGTTGAAATATATGCCTTAGAATATTTATGACTAAAGGCCATATAGACATTTGATCGTTATGGACATACATTTTCTGACGTTTGTGATTATAATACTTAATATTATAGGTCATTAATGTTAGAACTATAAAGCGTTATACTTAACAAAAATGATGACTAAAGGCCTCCACCCACGGAACGCGTGTCGTGCGCGGCGTGTGTCGTGCGCGGCGCATGTCGGGCGCGGTTGAAGCGGTATATTCACACCGCAAGCGGGCGGCGTGTAGCAACGCGGGCCGGCGGCGTGTAGCAACGCGGGCCCGCGGCGTCAGCGACACGCCGCGTTAGCAATGCGTGTGCAGCGCGGGCCCGCGCGGGTCCGCCTCGTCATGCCTCTCTCACTACCAACACATTTAATATGTATCTCGCTGTCTCTATCACACTTAGCAGCGCGGCAGCTGTGCGGCAGCTGCGCAGCAGCTGCGCGTGCACGCGCGGCCCCGCTCTCACTACCAACACATTTAATATGTATCTGACTATCTCTATCACACTCAGCAGCGCGGCAGCTGCGCGGCGCTTCATACGCGACGCGCACGACACGCGGCCGCGCTGCCAAGTTGTAACTTTAGCACCGCGGGCGGGCGGGCGTGCCCGCGTTCGGACCGCGTTCGATGTGTGTTTGAAGTGTAGTTTCAATGCTTTACAACTTGCGCGGGCCCGCGCAGCACACGCGCCGCGCACGACACGCGTTCGGTGGGTGGAGGCCTTCAAGTTATATGGATATCAATTTCTGATCGAAATTCGGAATAATAAGTTTATGGGAAACAAAGGGACTTTCCCTGTTATAAGAATACCAATGGCTTAAAATAATTATATTGCCACAAGTGAGAATGAAATTCAAGTCAAATTCGATAGTCATGAAATTATGTTCTCAATATAATTATAAGGTCTCTGTATTTTTTCCAAGTCACTGAATAAGTCCAGTAACGTTTCAGACCGATGACCTAGAAACTAAATTAAAGAAACGCCTTTCTAAACAATAATATTCCTTCCACGGATACACTGGCCCGGTGGATATTATATTGGTTGACTGCTGGCTAGTATTCTTAACGAATTTACAAAAAGGGGCTTTTTGACTATAAATTATTCGTAACATAAACATTTATTTAAAGTGCCACTTCTAGCAATTGTAAATGTAATATTACAATATTAAACTTGCAGTTTGCGTTACCTATACTTTATTGAAACTAATAAGTGTTGTTTTTTTTAATAAAGCGAGTAAGGTTAGTCTTCGGATTCGAGGCCACGCATCGCTACGTCTGCTACGCCGTAGCGCGTAGCAGCGTTTTTCCACGCTGTGGCGGATATAGCTCGTAGAGGCGGGACTTAGAGTGAATAGGTTAAAACATAACTTTATATTCAGTTAGGGTGTAAGTTGTCACCTTGTTGAAGAATTGAACTACGAAATAATATATTTTTTAACTTTAGATCTAAAATTCGTTTCAGGTGTTTTGGTTTACTACGTCGTCTTCGAGCAGTCTTCAACGATAGTGGCACAAGACTTTGATACCAAGAATTGGAATTGCTGCTGTCTTGTAGCGTCTCAAGATAAATCGAGACTTGTCGAGGAAAATTTATAGCAATTTCCGATTGAAAGTAAGTATTCAAATTTAAATGTAAGAGATAGCGTTTCGTTTTATCAGGGTAGTTTCCTGCTTCATAATTACTACATTTATAACTATATTGTTGACGCATTTAATATTAGTATCTTTATGTTCCTATTAAACCGGTTTTGGTACATATTACTGCAATCATACTTACTTCAATCCAGATGTAGTGTTGAAAAATAATTTTGCCGTACCGATTACAAATAACTGAAAAGTCTGATTTTCTTAGTTGTTAGGTCAAATAAAGTACTAGTCAGAATCGATTAGAAATTGTCAAAACTGCACAGTGGGCCAAACAACATAAGAATACGAAACGATAGCATTAAGTTAGAAAAATACGGTTGAAACTTTCATACGTCTAGGTTCACCAAACATATACGTAGGTATAGCTTTTTCACAAAATCTTAAGTTAAAAGTACTTTTACTCAGAGGTACTTACCTGGAAAGAGTTTATAAACAATAAACAGCCAATCGAGCAACAAATAACACCCAAGTCAGTCGCGAGCGCCGCAAATAATGGGATCATAAAGCAAGCTTGAAATTACCAGAAGTAAAAGAAACGTAACGTGGAAAATATCTCTGGGTACAAAATGAAAACCGACGTCACAAACGTTGCAATAATAAACAGGCTTACGCATGTTCATGTGGAGTGGAGACACGGACAGGCCTTTTATTTCAGAGGCTGAATCAAGAGGGAACACAAACGCGCGGCGGGAAGCGAAGGAACTGCTGACAGATATATTTACTGCTAAACGCTGCGTCCCTTTCTGGGACAAGCCGACTAAACAAAGCAAACGTTGATACGCTGTATCCTCTAAGAAATATCTGCAAATCTCTGACACACCCGGCTCAGCCACTTGGGAAATAAAGATTACTATACAAATAACTCTTCGGCGCTCTCCAAGATGTTTTTTAAGATCTATGAAATGCTGTACCATTACTTTTTATACAGGATGTTATTCTACTACACTCATGTTTTAGCTTTAGACAGATTTATGTTGTTAGTTAGGTATTATGTTCGAGGCATAAATAGTGGGAATGTAATTGGGTTGTTTGCGAGTCGGAAGCATTTATTAGCAAAACTACAGAGTGTTGGTGCTAGTTGCCGGATAATCCAACAATAACGACGCTTTATACAGGTGGGTACTACGGATTTACATCTCATTTCACGAGGGGACAAAACACACAAAATACTGTCGTTATGAAAGTTACTGGTGCGAGATCGAAATTGTTGGAAGTTTATAGCAGCTGTTCTGATTCAACGGTCGTCTATTCACGGGCAGTTAACTCTGGGGCACAAACACCGACAAACACCGACGGCCGATAGGTTGGGCTTATCGTCCGAAGTTAGAGGAATCCGTTTATTGGCTATTGAAGGTAAATTTATCGAGTTAATAGAAAAAGTACGGATGAGAAAACATTGATTGTGTACGAAAAACCGTTCACTTCAAAAAGCATTAGAATGTATTTGTATTGCGCAAAA